>JAJJWW010011703.1:0-600000 GCA_023531295.1 Papaver armeniacum | reverse complement strand
AAATTAATAACAATAATTATTTTTAAATTAACTGCATTTTAGACCAACTTTAAAAATTAATATATCAAACTTCCAGGTTCATAAGTTCTTATGGAATTCAGCCTAACAAGGTTTGGAAAATTTAATTAAATATAATCTGGACGACCGAAGGGAGTCCCTTTAGTGTTCAATAGGGGAGCCAAAATGTAGTCCGTTTGTAACGCTCTTTTTTGATTTTTAATCGCAAAAATTGAACGCCCATTAGTTTTCTTTCCATGAAATTGGATCGACAATGGGATAGTCACTAACCATGACTACGTTTAGGCGGGTCAAAGCGATCGGAAGTCGAACCGATTAACGGTATTTCCGGCGTGAAAATGGCAAAAAAACCGTCACCTATACTTTTAATTTTGATCTTGACCGTTGTTACCAACAAAATTCGGCCATCGGATCTAAACTGGTGTCGTTATCTCAAAATTGTTACAAATAAATGTTACAAAATTGTTACATAATAAGTATTACATAAATATTACACTTATATTTGTTATTAAACAACTGTTACAAAATTATTCCAAAACTGTCACAAACTGTCACAATAGAAAGAGCCCCTACCATTCCACTTCCGAGTCGCTTCCAAACTTCGGTCGTCCCAAAGACCGATGCAGCAGTAATCTAGTTGTTAATTAGATACATGCAAATTTTTTTCTATCTCTAACTCTATGTTAGCCTCATGCCGTGCCGTTACAACACGGGTTATTTCTAGTATAAAACAAAATGAAGCTATCAACCGATAAAGTTTCCCCGCACTTGGAAGTGTATAAAGAATATGGAATTTAGGAGCTTCTACGGTTTCTTGTTCCAAAACTTTGTGAATGAGAATCAAATGCTACTAATTGCGGATCTTGAGAAACAAAGTCATTCAACAATGTTTTGAAGCACATACATTCAAACCAATAAGAGGTAAAGGAGAAGAATCGGTATGCAAAGGGTTAGACAAACCTTACACAATCTCTCGTAGCACGAAATCCTCTTCATCCTTTAAAAAATTCAAGTGAATTATTCACCTCGTGCATATCGTGGTCCTCTATCAAACCTTGCAACAATTCTTCGTCCGTTTCTCGCCTCAACCAAAGTCTCGACATAAACATCATCATTACAATCATTTGCAAGCTCATTTGGGTCTTCCACAATATTACTCAATTCGGTCTCATTCTCAACATAATCATTTTTGTTGCAAGGCACATACTCTTTTGCGATTCAAATCTTTCCACAAGGAATGCTTTTAAGAGCACTCATTGCATCATCCTCAAGCTCTACCTTTTGAATAGGTTCTTGATCATTATTAAGATCAATGCTTGAGTAAGCTACATTAGTGTCATCATATTCCTCTTCGTTTTCATCTTGGTCCCAAAAAGACTCCATTATACACTCCTCGGGGATGTCACCATGAGTTGATTCAAGCGGTGCATCTTCATAATCATCGCCGCTTTCATAGTTAACATAAAGTTGTTTGTCGCTGAATTTAGTGATGCTAATCTCTAACTCATCCTTTTGAATAGATGAATGATCATTATTACGATCACGAGTTGAGTTAACTACACAATTATTACGATCAACATTTTTGCTTTAAGATGCCTATGCCTATAGGTTCCTGCTCTTGCGTATAATTAGGTTATGTTTATCTTGCACAATTTGTTACTAACTATTGTGACTCAGAATGCTTTTGTTCCTTCGTAGAATTCGTGAATTCGTGACCTAATGGGAAAAAGGGTCACTGATTTTGTAGTTGCCTCTCAGAATTTCATGAGCTTTAATATGCCTTTGAACATGCCACCTGATGGATAAGCCATCATAGTTGTTCTGCATTTATGTTGCTGGTTTGTCACTGATTGCTTACCCTGTTTTCATCTCCTTCGACCAAAAATACCTTTGGTTATACAACTTATGCAATCCAAAGTGCTTTCATGTGTTAAATGGCGTCTCTAACATAAGTACTCCATAATGAGTAATGTCTTTAGCTTGATCTCTAATTTGCATGACTGTGACGCATAATCTCGGTTACTGGTGTCTTTACTCATCGACTGAATCTGACTAGATGCAGGAAGCCAGGAACCAGCCTAGAGTTCCATATTGTCAGAGATAACAGAGTTAATCAAAACTCATTCAGAGAAAGCAGGGAGTTAATCGTATCAGGGGTTTGATCATAGAGATGCGGGTACTAAAATTACGGATGGCACAGACCCAACTGCAGTTTTTAATGGACCCTCTCGTTCTGGCAATGAAAGCTTTCGATGACAAAATTTTGAACCTTGGATGGTCGATGAACGAAACAGCAGTATACAATATAAAAATTACATCTAATGAGCTAATGAGTTTTTCCTGAAACCCAAAAAACACAAATTGAATATTTTTGCCTAAAAATAAACAGCAGTAGTAGTATCATTTGCCCCAGTGATATCAATAAAATTGGTTGGATATACAAAAGGAATTTCATTTATAATGGCAAGTAAATTCCAGCAAGATGTAACAGAAATTATATTCAGAATCCAAGAACCGAACACTATTTGTCCATAATAAAAAGATTACACAATTTTAACAAACCCTTGACAGAATAGGGACAAATCAAGAATAAAAGTAGAGAATTGATGAGCAGTCTTCTCCTGGCTCATATCTTTATACAGACTTCCCCTTGAAGACTATCTCTTCATCTAAATCTTCACCTACCTTTGGTAGTCCTTCATAGATGATCTCTTCCTCTGAATCTTCACCCAAGTCTTCACCTGGCAGCTGTGGCTCATCACCATCTTCATCTGGCAGCGGCTCATTAACATCATCATCTTCTGAGGAGACATCATATATGGCAGGCATGTTGCGCTCTGGCTCATCATGATCTTCAACTGAGAGCTCTGCCTCATCACCATCTTCTTCTCCTGATGTATCATATATGGGAGGCTTGTCAGGGTCGAAAGTGGTTAGCCTAACCCATTCCTGCAAGATAAGTTAGAATGGTTATAAATAGACGTAAAAGTGACAAGCATAGTCTATGTGGCCTTAAGAGACAGCTGTTCTCACCCCCCATTTTCACACTTCAATACTTACCTCAGATTCTTCTTCTTGTTCCCGCTCCCAATCAAGATTCCACTTATCTACTTCGCTTAGTGGCTGGCTCACATCTTGTGACTGCTGGGTCACATCTTCCTCTTCTTTCCCCTGCTTCTTCTTCTTCTTCTTCTTCTTCTTCTTCTTATTTGCTTTCAACATACTTTGTCGTGCCTGCCACCTCTCTCTGGCTCCATGACCTCCACGAAGACGAAGGAGAAGATGAAGCTTGCCATCTTTCTTTATCTTATAATGATCGAGCGTCTTTCCATTGTTCAATTGTTTACCTCCAAAAATCAACCGTTGCTGCCCTGGGGGGATCCCTTCCTTAACCTGGATCCTAGATTTGACAACTCCAATAGAATCTGAGCTCTCAACCTCCAAGGAGATGGTTTTACCAGAGAGAAAATTTACAGAGAGGGTAAAGATCTGCAAATAACAACAAGAACATAATGACTCAAGCAGGTCACATAGACAAATAAGAGGCGTTAATAATTAACAACCAAACACTGCATTCAGATGAGGTTATTGTAATTAAAACTATTTACCACTGGTATGTCTAGAAACTTGGAGAGAGAGACAATCCAGTCCCTTGCACATGTCAACTGATGTTTGTCACTGTATGCATCCTGTGCATCATCTGTAACAGAAGTAAGGTGAAGTTTAACTGAAATTAAGCTACTGTGAATTTAATAACCCATGTTCTTGTCATTCAAAACAAAAAAAAAACTACCTTCATGATTAGTCATGCCATTGTCTTCATGTGATCCAGTTAGTAATAGGTTTTAAAGGGGACAAAATGAATTGGAAGAGGAAGACAGGGATAAGAAAAGGCAGAAGTGGGAGAAAATTACCTACAGTAGCTACAGCGTGTCCATCATCTTTTATTGACAGGCTAATCTGACAAAACATTTCAGAGTTTTTCAGATCTATTGTCGAGCTTCACCGTGTTTTCCACAATTTGAATGAAAATAGAGGCTGTAACACGACAAATAAGTTACGTTATAAGTGTACCTCACTCTCTGAATCTGAAGGATCAGTTGTTAGCGTTGAAACACCCAAGCTGATTTTTAAATCATCTTCCAAGCCATTGTTTTCATATCGGCATGGATGCAGGGTGCTTTGACCTGCACAGTTCCAAACTTGATTACAAAAATTGAAATCGATGTATCCAAAAAAATCAGAACTGTAGGTTACACTCATTCACAATTTTCTGTTACCAATTACCTTCAGAGCTAGTACGAAATGTTTATTATTGGTATTTCCGATTTCCATTTTGAGAGGGTATTCCAACCATGGAAAGTTGGATTCTTGACTTGAGCAGCTTCCAAAGAACGAAGGCTCATAGTCTATCAGCTGCAGGTTTTTCCAAAATATAACTTGAATGTTAGAGCAATATTTCCTGCTCATGAATTAAAACAGTTATAAAATTAACGACAAACATAAACAAGGCCAAAGGAAATTACAGTGTGACATCTCCATGTACGCTCAAACACATAACAAAACAAAATTACATACATGCAGCTTACTCGAACATCTAATACAACTTCCATATGCAGATCTTGACGAAAATTTTACCTGTCCTTGTGTACGGTCTAGAGTTCGCATCAACCTGAGCAGAGTTTGGACGATGTAACAAGCATGACTCCTGCAAAACCAAGTACAAAGCATTTAAACACTGAGCAAAAAGTAATCCATTGGATTCAAGACCATATTAGTGCAAAAACCAAGCTGAAATCCCTAAGAAACTCAAATGCTCACTATTATACCTTATTTGATTCAGTGTATTGTCTGTATTGCCATTAGACTTGAATATGGCTCTTTGTTTATTATTTGAAACACGACCTATGCTCCTCACAGTCTCTTTGATATCCGAACTGGAATAGCTCAGTGAAGCTGCACAGCATAAAACTATTCACTTATGAGTATAAACTCCATTTGTCAATCTCCATCCAGAATTCGTAGCTACTTTTAAGAGTAGTGCTCAAATAAAATAGAAATTTAGTCCAGCTTATTGGTGACAATATCTAAATTATCAAATGAAGGAAGAAGTAAGAGTAAACATACACGCATGTTCCTCTATCATAAGTGGTCCTTTTATAGCTTCAAATTCCAAGAACAAGACTGATTCAAGGTTCTTCTGTAGTTGATCATAAGCTTCTGAAAAACCACATGAAAACAATCAAAAACTTTAGGTAATCTCGTGTGCAATTAAGGTATTTGTATAAATCTCTCTGTCTGTGTTCTTAGTGAGATTGTTAGACCTTTTTCCATACAGCTAACCAAGACTAATTCATTACAGAAAAAAAAAATCAGGAAGAAATTTTGAAGTAAATCTGACAAGGAAGCTTCAGTTTACCTAAAGCAGGATCTGATTTATCAATAATATAGCTCTTGCCGAAAAAACCTCTGAGGTTGAATATCCCAATACGAAGCAAGATTCTCGTCTGTTCACGGTAATTCAAATCAGAATTCATACACAACATAAATAAACAATGTATTATCCCAAAACATCTATTAAACAATGAATTTGAACAGAAAACCGCGCATATCTGAGAATCAACGATGCAATATTTTTATAGATTCTGACTTGAACTTTCAGAAACTAAAAAAGAGTTAAAACCTAATCAGATCTGATGAAACAAAATTCCGATCATAAAAATCTTCTCAAAGAATTGTAAAGGAACTCTATAATTACTTCACCGATTCTATTTCTTCAAGCTTGATACAGAAAAAAATTACCAAAAATAACACAAATGGAACGTATAATCATAATTTCAGCCATAAAAACTTCATTTATGAAAAAAATTCAAATAAACAATGATAAATCGCAAGAATTACTAGTTGAAGAGAATCCCGTTCTGTGATTTTTGATTTCTGCTGTTTTTGAGCTGCAACCTACAGTAGATTAGAATCGGATTAGCAGAAGGAAGAAGAGAAAGAATTGTTGGAGATGAAGAAAAACACAGAAGAAGAGTCTCTAGGGTTTCACCATTTTTGCGTAGTGAGGACAAGTTTGAAATTCAAAATGAGTTTTGAAATCTGAAATATCAGAGAGAGAGAGAGATGGCGGGATAAAACTGTGAGAAAGTTCACTTTCCCTGCTATTTAAAGACGAAAGAAAATGAGAATACACGTCGTCCTCACACTAGTGAAGGTTGGGACCGACGGAGGCTCCAGAGTCCAATCGGAGTTTGCCAGCTCAGCTGATCAAGTACCAATCGGAGTTTTGAAATCGGAGTTTGCCAGCTCAGCTGATCAAGTACCAATCGGAGGCTCCAGAGTCCAGACTTGACATGTTTTGCTTTGGTCGTGGTTGAACTAAAGAATGTGAAACAATTTACTGCTTTTTAAGGCTTAGGCTTACTTTGGTATTGCGGCACCTTTTGTAAAAAGACTTTTCTCACTTACACACTTTGTCTTTGTCTTTGTGAGAAAAGAAATTTGACATTTGGTAAAATATTAACTAAATTTAAAGTTGATTGAAAAATCAGTTAAAGTGTGTTTGGTAAAATATCAAATTCAACCATTGTTGTTATAGCAAATGACAAAAACATACATATCTTTGAAAATAGTTTTATTCAATTTTATTGGGTTTAAAATAATTAATCTTTTTTACTATTCAATATAAATATATATAACATTAAATTTACTAATTGTTACTATTATTATGATTTATTTAACCACTTTTTGATTATATATATATATATATATATATTAATTTTCAAACAAAAAATCAAACTAAAATTAATTAAATAATTTTTTAATTTTTTTTTATTTTTATCATTGATAAATGAAATGAAATAGAAATATTATTAATAATATTTAAAGACTAAAATATAAGAAAAAAAATGATTGTATATAAGTTTAAGGGTAACTTTTGCCATTTATAAAATAAAATAAGGACAAAAACGATAAATCAAGTATTAAATTTAGGTAGGACCAAAGCTTATGCTTTTGTAGCTTTTAAAAGCTCCTCCTCCCCAGCTTTTGAAAATTGAGGAATTTTGGAAGTGCTTTGGGTAAAAAGCACTTTGATTTTTTTTTACCAAACACCAATTTCAAAAATTATTGACATATATAGATTTTAAAAGTGCTTTTGGAAAAATAAAAGCATTACCAAACCCAGCCTAAGTAATTTGGGCTAGATTTGGCTTCTAATAGATTAGATAAAAATGCTGTAATTTTTTTCAAAATGTGTCTATTATTTAACCTGGCGAGATTGGGGTATACCCAATAAGACAAAATATGGTCATTTTGAAGTAAAACCAAGCCACCCCTTAACCTTGTATTTTCAAAATGGCAAAATTGCCCTCGTTTAATTAACACTAAAACTTTGATTAGATTAATTAATTAAGTTTAAATTGATTGAATAGATTAAAACTTATTAATTTTAAGTTATGAAATTTTGTTTTTGATTGAACTTTTGTGGGATGATTTTTGATGATTTTTTTTTTTTTTTTTTTTGAGAATATCTCTTGCAACGAAAATATAGCACACAACCGAAATACTTCTGAAAAAGGGATTGAAAATCTGTTATATGAAATCATACTCAAAATCAAAGAATAAATCAACACTTTCAGTTATGAAATCAAAACCAAAAGTGGCCGGCAAGATCTTCATCATCGACCTCTCGCCGACCAAAAGTGGTCGGCATGATCTTCATCGTCGACCTTGCCGACTTTTGTTTTTTGACATACGGGAGATGACATAAAAATTATTGGCTAAGCAAGGTATTCAAAAATACCCTTCCTAGCTATTTTTGGCCGGCGAGGTATTCAAAAAATACCCTTCTCGTTGTATTTGGCCTGGCAAGGTATTCAAAAATACCTCGCCGGCTGTTGAAAAATTTATGATGCACGCCATGGTCATTATCAAAAGTCGGCAAGATATGCATGTTACGACCTTGCCGACCAAAAACACGTAAATCATAATTTTCGATTTCTAACCTAATATAACAATCAAATCACACAACACAATGATGGGTTTGAGTTTAAAACATCATTTATAGTCTTCTTTTCGCTGGTAGAGTCAACAATTTTTTTGGAAAATCAAAGTTGAAGATTTTTATATGGCTTTGGTTGATGGAAGATGAAGATGAAGATGATGAAGAAGAAGAAGAGAATAAAAACTGATTTAGGGTAATTAAGATTATTAATGTGTAAGGGTAGTTTTGTAACTTACCCATTAGGACTCCCCCTAAAACCCACAAAAAGTGTCCCTTTAAAATTGGGTATACCCTAATTAGTTTGAGTATACCCCAATCTCGCCGAAGTTATTTAACACTACTTCTTTTTTCGTATATATCTCGAATGTCAACTAGTAGCGAGATAGTCGCGTTGTTTTATTCGGGTAACCAAGATTCTACTTTTCGCGGAATGCTTCAGCGAGATTGTTTTATTTTTTGATCCGATTTGACCAAGATGGTTGCGTTGTTCCATTGCACGCCCTAATTCTACTTTTCAGCCGAGATGTGTATCCATTCCCATCGATTCACCTCACCGTATGATTTCATTGTAATGTTTACTATAGAATGAATAAGTGTATAGTTAGGTATGAGTAAATGTATGGTTAGATATTCTAACCGCCAGTTTATGTTTGATCAAATCTTAAAGTATCTTATCATGTGTTTGCAACCGTAATACATATGTCACCCCCATTTTTTTTTAATTTAATATTTCAATTAATATATTGAGTTATGAGGTAATCTATTAATTAAAGGTTAATAAATTTAGGTTTATAATGAAAGAGGTTACAAACACCACGACCGTTAGATATATATTGCTAGGATGAAACTGGGATGGTTGGATCATCTGTTTGTCTCCAAAATGTTATCTGGTCGTCGGTGGCTCAAAAACCCATTTTGTTTTGTATTATAGATATTGCTCTAGATTAGTTAGTACACACTCCTAGGTCAGAACTTCATCTGGGTTCGAATCCTACCGAGAGGTCCACTAGAGATCATAAATTATTGAAGAAAGAACAAGATGTTTCTTTTGTCCCTTCCTCATTGAATATACACTCTGGTTAGGTTGGATCGTAACCGAGCCGTGTACAATGACTAGTTCATGTAGGTTAGCCGAAACTATCCAATTGAACGATAAGATTAACCATTTTCATATAACACTTTTACGGCTTTTCTTGAATCACACATATGATCAAAAATGTCTAGATAGTGTTTTAGAGAGTTGTTCAAACGGAGATTAACTCAATTCAGATGCATCTGAAACCGATCGACAAGGTAAGTACGTGTACTGTACCTGTTCGTGAATGCCTTTGTCATGGTACGTGTACTGGGTATGGATACCCTTAAGACAAATAACAAGTTCATGAACTCACAGATCTTTTTATGGTTTGCATACCGGTATGTACGTCTGATTCTTATCAAAACCAATGATCTTTTCCGTTTTGCAACCGGGTATGGGTACCATCCCTGGTTCACGAGTCACGGACTTTTTGTGGTATGGATACCTAAGTTATGTAATTATCACAAATTCTCTACCGAACAATAGTTATACCTAAGACGTGTACTCGGTACATGTACTTGTGGGTTCGGATTTATAATGAGCTTCTCCTAGTATGTGAACTGGTATGTATACTGAATTAAAAATAGTTCTACAGATCTAATAATCAATATGAAATATTCCCGAATAACATTTGTTAGAGCATAGCTCGGTTTAACCGACAAGCGTTGGTATGTCAAGTTTGGTTGTCATATTTTAGTGAACCAAAACTCATTTAAAGAGTCGCTTGATTATTTACTAGAGTCAACTTCGTATAGGTTAGCTTTAAAGTATTGGGATATGAGACATTACAAGTATTACGTGAAGACTTGAAGAATGTGAAGAAGTAAGGATCTACAACGACGACATTATCCTTCCACTTGAGGTTTGTAATATTTGACTTGAACTGTTTCATTCCTTAACGTATCTTTCAAGTCGTGCATACTGAAATCATAACTGTGAAGCTATGAATGATTATACTCTAGTTAGACGTAGTATTAAGGAATACAATACGAAGTATAACGCTTAGCTTTTGAACTTCTGTATATAAGACATCGACATAATCGTTTGAATGCTATTGTGATTATGTATGGGTATGAGGTGAAGATTTCATCCTAGGAAACAATGTTTTTTACATTCGTTTAAAGGAAGTACATTCATAAACTTGTTTTGTGAATCGAAATGGAAATCGCCAAAGCTTATTGGTAATTGTTATTCATTGCAAATCTTTTGAGTTATCAATATGTGTGATTAGTATAACCGCTCATGACTTGCTTATGTTCTTGGTAAAACTACAAGGCCTGACTTTTGTATTGGTATGACTTTTATTAGTGAAACCGATCTTAAGTAATCACCTAAGATGATATGATCGATTTGTTGTAATTGGTATGACCAATTCTAGGCAAAGGGGAACCGATCCTAGTAAGATGTGCAACCGATCACAAAAGGGGAATCGATCCTTGTAAGAGGTGCAACAAGTTTCTAGTTATTGGGAACCGATCCCATGTGCACCAAATACAAGTTAGATACCATATATATGTGGGAACCGATCCTAGTCCCTAGTCAACCAAGTTTTGGTAACTAGCGCGACTAATTCTAGTACCCACATGGAGGTAGAACCGAAACTTGTTTTGGTAGAACCGTGAAACCCATGTTTGGTGATTTGATAGGATAATCAATCACATAGTTCTTGGAAGTCGATGAACCTATTCTAAACTTGTTTGGAAGTGTGGCAAATCGGTTCCAAGATTGTAAGTATGAAAAAGGACTTACAAAGTAAATATGTCGACATACTTTGAACATGTGCAGTAACGCTTATCTTTTATTTTTCAAAGATATTCCTTAATAGCTAAAGGAGAATCCCGGATCGAAATAAATTGAGAATCTTTTAATTAAGGTTTTTAGTTTTATATGCTTTTAATTTCCAGCAATTAAAATGCATATCTTTAGAAAATAAAAATTGGTAATATGCATTTACTAATTGGAGATTTTCTAATGAGATTTTTGGTAAATATTTGACAAAGCATTTATAGGAATTACTAGCTTGAAACCCGTGCTACGCACCGGGAGTGATGGAATTTCTTACATCGTCAGATCATGTTCACTGAGGCGGGGCTTCGCCCCGCACCCGTCCTAATAAGAGTTCTAATAGGCTTCTAGAATTACTATCCAATAGATTGACAATTAACAGTTAAAACTTTATAATAATCAAATATATATAATATTATTATGATTTGAGGATCTAATATGGTTTTGAAAACTAATTTCATGCAATATAATAAAATAATAATCAATTTTACAAATAAACTAAAATATTTTAAGCTATAAATACACAATTAATTATTTTTTTTAGTATTTAACCCGTGCTTCGAACCGGGTACGACATAATCGATCCTCAGTTGGGCGAAGCCCCACACCTGTCCAAGAAAGGATCTCAATTAACAAATCGCATTGTACCATGAAAACACCAATTATCATTTATTTATTTTTTGAAGCAATCATTTAGTAAACTAACAATCGTAACCAAATTATTCATCGATTACATATTGTTTAAAGGGTTGGAGATTAAGAAATCCTCTTAAATAAAATAATTTTGAAAAATTATACCGACCTTTGAAATCAATCGCAGTTCATTACATTACATGTATCAAGATTATTGATAGTTAACGAAACATCATACTTTCTATACGCTTAAATCAATATCCGATATTGGAGACACTAAAAAAAACGCAATATTAATATAAAATTGATTGAAAACTCTAAATGGTGCATAACATATGAATTGCTTCCCACAAAGAAAATGTTATCAAGGAAATGCATTGATATATGTGTTGATGGGTGAAAACTACTCCTATTAATTTGGTAATTTGGGGTGTGGATGAGGAATGAATCTAAACCTTCAACAAATGCACTCGCAAGGTGAGTGCTTGTAGATTCGAGAGATCAATCTGTGCAAGTCCGGCCTAAACCAAGAAATGGCCGTTCCAGATTTGTTTTGGTCACAAAGTGAAGGAGATGGGGTTGATCTTAGGGAGGGAAGCGAAGAAGGTGTTGAGATTGTGAAGGTGTTGGCTTGCTTATGACTTGTAACGTAAAGATGAGCAAGCTTACTGATGCAAGCAGTGCTCCGAGTGTTTGAATACGGTTTGTATTAACACTTGGTTTCTCTGCCTGAACTTGTGTTGTTCTCCGTTATTCCCTTGTTGTTGGAAATATGGCGGAGAACCTATTTATACAAGTCATTGAGCCTCATTCACGTTTCTCGTGGGAAGTGGAGGTAGGGAATGATGGAGTAGTGGAGTTGTGTGTCGGTAACACATGACCAGTCTTGCCCACTTTTCCCGTTCATCTCTAACCGTCCATGACTTCCTAACACGTTCTGTGATGGCGTGTTGCACGCCGCACGCCTCGTAAAACCGCCGCACCAATACCCCAAAGATGTATCCCCCGGGCTTTGTGACATGATTGATGTCTGGAATGTGGATCGTGGATCCACGAGAGATAGCATGTAATCTGAATTGAATAACTCGTTATTCGTAAAGTCGATACTTGTGAAGTATCGTGTGTATTTTATGCGTGTGCACGCATTACGGTGTGGTAAAGTGATGGGTAATGACTCCTCACTAACCAAATAACTCCTGACTGTGGTTGTATAACCAAGTCGGTGAAGTCGACGGATGAGATGATGTTTGAGATACTCATATGCTACCGCTTGATGAAATTAGGTTTTAAAAGAGGTGCGCAAGCATCACTCTTCACTTGGTCGGGGAACCAAGCATGGGAAGGGTTTTGAAGAGGACCGACCGGCATGTGTGTAGACAACACGCCGGTGTGCACGTCCATACTTCACTTTCCCAAGAAGGCGCGATCTAAGCCACTCAATTTGACCGGTAAAGTTGAGTGGTTGAGATCGATTTGCGATAGGAGTTTGATGCCGCAAGGAGTCGCGCACCATACCCTTTTCCTAAGCGTGTTTTCCAAGATGACCCGACTTGGTCTGTCTTGGCCGGTTGGTTTGGCGTGTGACGGTAGGCTGATGTTCACGCCTATGTCTTACCGTCTCATGAAACGTGATCTAAGCCACCCAATTCGTCCGGTGAAGTTGAGTGGTCGAGATCGATTTGCAATTTGGGAAGTGTAACCACGCATGTTTGAGCGGGCGTTTGGATTGGCCAGCATGATATGCCTTGGCCGACCGCATGAGGAGGTATATGGGCTCACGGTGGTCATGATGGTGTGACCGACCCTTGCTCAATCTAATCTGCTGACCCTCCATTCGTGCCGAGAAGATGGACGCGCGTGATGGCTTGAACCCCAATTTTGGCTTGCAAAGCCGTGCGACCATGCTCTTTCAAAGTGACGAATTTGTTGTAACCAATCATGGTTGGTTTGGACCGACCGGTCATGTATGTAGGCGGTCACATGGTGATTGTGTCGACATGCTCCTGGCCCTTTGAGTTCGCATCTACACCCTCCATCTATACCTCGCGAAGATGGATGGTTGAGACCGCTTGCGGCACATGTAATATGCCGCAAAACCCTAATTTAGGGTTTTCCGCCCATAATGCTTGGTATGGACGGTTTCTTGGCAAGCAAAGGCCAATGGTCGACCATGCGGGGTCGGCCGTGTGTATTCCATACCGCTGGGGTGATGGAATTGATCTGGGTCGTCCAATCATGCTTGTGGAGTTGGATGATCATGATCGATCATATTCGATCGATATGGTCAAGTTTGAGGCTCAATCAGGCTAGTATAACACACCGAGAGGGCTCAATCGGGCTAGTATAACACACCGAGAGGGCTCGGCTAGTATAACACACCGAGAATCACCATTTTATATTTCAGGACATGGTTTCATTATAGTGCTTGGAGGTTCGTGTTACTCTGTAAGAGTAACACTCACTCGTCATGCCACACCGATAATGAGTACAGAAAATACAAGGCCGATATGAAATTCACAGAAGGGATTGTTGCTACATGCTCCATCCTAGAGGAATTTCATGTATTCACGAGAATGGGATTGTTGCTACATGCTCCATTCTTGGTGAATTAAGTGAGGAGTATCCGTCACTTATAAACGGCTTTATCTTTTACAAGATGTCAGCGCATGATTTTTTGGTTACTTACAAATTTAACCTTAAACGAAAATCCACCATCAACATTAAGTCCCCATTTAGCATATAATGGTTACACTATTGTGTGGTAGGCATGAGATGGTGACATACGAAATGACCAAGCTAGAGTGAATACATATTTACCTGGATAGTTTCACATTGTCGCGTTTCCCCGGAACTGTCGGTCTTGATTAAGGATGCGAAGGGAGCAGACTTGATCCGGTGAGTCGCTTTGGTTCCTCTTGTACATGTATGAGCTCGGCCGCTTCCTTCAGTGTGTACTTCCTTAGTTATACACGGCCTTCCTCCAATATTTGATAAGCCTTGTTGATTTTTATCCCGAATTAGTAGCCTTCATAGGTGGTAAGTAGAGACTTCTCTTCCTTCTGGGATTCTGTCGACTTGTGAGATTATAAAGAATCATCTCAACGTGGTCGTTTATTCTATATCCCAGGTATCTCAGGTACTGCTCTGATTTTCTGATTAACTGATCGATAGTTTTGATGATCCTCTCTTTTTTTTTTTTTTTTTTTTTTGTGTGTGCTCATAACCTCTTCTTCTCTGCAGATTATCATGGAAGCGGTAGACGCTTATTCTCATTGCTTCCAGAAAGAAGTTTTGAAGTTGACAAGCCTGAAAACCATGCACATGGAGAAGTGATGGCTAAGATCGATCTTCCTCTTCGTGAAGTCGTCTGTGCTATACAGGGGATGTCCATCTCCCACCTTCGTATTGTCAGAGGACGTATCTGTGCACTTTCAGCTGCAATTGACATGGAGGAGCGGCGGAGGCGCGAGGAAACGCTGCAGACACTAGTAAGCGCAAGGGCAGAGAGATTTGCAGCGTGGTTGAAGAGGCGGAGAGTTGAGCATGAACGACCCCTAATGAAGGCAAGTGTGATTACCCTGTTCGGGACGGCGTGATAATCCTTGATTCTGATACAGACGAACCTGAACATTCGAAGGCAATTTGCGTGGCCCCCGGTGTTGCTATGCCCTTTGATGCTCCTGCTGAAGATGTTGGGATGGAGTGCGCTGCTGCTGCCGCGCGGGGATGCCCGATGCGGAAGTTGAGGAGGATCCGGAGGAGGTGCATCGACAGTGACTGAGTCGACGGTGATGTGGGCGAGACCGACCCTCTTGATGATTGAAATTTCTTTTGTTTTGTTTTTCTTTCCAAGTATATTCTGCATGCTCAACATCTTCCTTGTACTCAGTGGCGGCCGAGTTCAAGGTTTTTCTTTGATTATTTGAATAAAGCTTTCCTTTACAATCCTTTGCCAAGATCAGAATCGAACCTTCTCAGCGCAAGGGTGCGCCTTCATACATAATTCTTAGTGATAAAAGAAGTTATAATTTGTAATGGAATATCCATGGACCTGTGATGCAAGATCTTCCCCTTTGTCGGGCAGATGGCTCAAACCTTACCGCACACGTTCTATTTCCTTCATCCCGTGAGATGTTTGCTTAGGGTTTCTTTTCTTGCTCCAAGGACTGATTTAAGCCGACTCAGGGGTTGGTGTTTTTAGGAGTAAAGAGGTTCTCAGATGAAAATAATGCTTCAATTGAAAATTGAAAATTGAAACCCTAGCTATGAATGCAAGTATTGCAATCATTTTCTGGAGGGATTACAAATATGACATGAAATTATAAAAGGAAACACGCTGGAAAAATATAGCACAACGTTTTAAGGTGTGTAGGATGCTGGAAAGTGGTAGCACAGTATCTTAAGTTCGGTAAGGTTTGAGCCATCGTGAGTGAACTGTTATGCCCTCCAGGTTATCAGCGTTGATGAGCTTGCAGTAGCCACCTAGGATAACATCTGCTACCAGGTACGGTTCATCTTCTCTTTCGGTGGGTGAGTCAGGTAGAGCGGTCATCTTCACCGTCATGTTTCCAACATTGAATGTAGTCGCCTTCGTCACTAGGTCTCCAATTCCGAATGGGTTTGAGCGTGCAGACACTTGGACCTTGGCCTTGTTGTCTTTGACCAAGACAGCTTCTATGCTCCTGATAAAATGTTTGAAAGGGGCGGCTTCCCATTCACATCTCCTAGCCGGGGTTGGTTTGTCGGTTGGAGCCGTCCCAGACTTGTCGAATGAGAGGCGGTAGTTTGCAAGGAGGGTTGTGTGATGAGACTTACTTGAGACCGAAACCTTTCAGTGTATGCCGACAGTGCTTTTTCCAGGAGTTGTGTCATATTGGCAAGTTGTTGGTGCGGCGGGAGCAGTCATCGGGTAGTCCACGGGCGTGTTGGAGACTCTTTCGTGTATCGAAACCGGTAGAGGACAGACTTCCAAGATGGCTTTGTTGTCATGCGTCCAAGAGCGCCCTAGGATCATGTCGTAGTTGGGATGATCTTTGACTACATAGAACTTTGCTCGTGTTGAGGCATCTCCCAATTTGACTTCAAGGTCGATGTATCCATACGCATCTCTAAGCTCTCCTCCCGAATCTTTGACCACGATTGGGTGACGAGTAGCCTCCGCTTCGAAATCTTTGCCTCTCTCAAGGTCTTGACAAGAATGATGTTAAATTCGGAAGCCGTATCGATCAACGCGTTATCAAACTCAACGCCTCTCAAACGAGTGACGGTTAGGAGTCCCCAGTTCCCTTTGCTCGCATCTTTCAGGAAAGACTGAGGTTCTTGGACCGGTTCAGGATACAGACGCCTGCCTGACACAACGTGGTTGAGGGCCGCAAATATGTCTTGACGCTGCCCCTTGGAGAAATATAAGATTTCACACATGTGCTCCATCATAGATTGCACGGTCTTGCGAACAGAGTCCCCAGAAATCATGCAGTTCCTGATAGGTAGAGGATCTCTATGAACACCTTCGTTTCCAAGCTGGAGTTCCCCGGTCTCTACCTTTTCCCTGAATATTTGTTTCAACCTGTTGCAATCTTTGGTTGGATGATGGACGAACCTGTGGTAGCAACAGTATCTGGATCTGCTATTTCTTCCTCTACGGAGGACGCCTGATGGGGGTAGTTTTACGGCATCATCTTGGATCCACGCTTCCAAGAGCTCTATCACTTCATTCATGGGAAAAGGAAAACCCGTGTCTTTGGCGTTTTGTGCAGGAGTTTTGTCTGTTCCTTTTTGAGACGTAGTCTTGTGTGCCGAGGATGTTCGCTTGGTTTGTTGTTCTGTTATCGAAGCTTTCCTCTTTTCTCCTCCGCTTACCACACTCATGTAAGGGCCGTTGTTGTATTGTTTGTTCGTGAGACGCCTGCTTCCTCGACTTTCACGCAAATCTTTACTTCGAACAACTCTGGTTCTTTCTAGTAGTGCCGGTGCAGTTGTTGCTGAACGTTTTGCAGCTTCGTGGAGTTCAGAGAATGTTTGAAAGCCCAGATTCTCTAACAGAGCGCGGTATATGGGTATCATCCCATTGATGCATGATTCCACCAATTGCCGTTCGGTAACATTCGGGTCGTGACAGTCAGTGCTTGGGTTCTGAATCTTTTAACGAAGTCGTTGGGATGTTCATTGTTCCGCTGGAGAATTCTTCCCAGGTCTGAAAACGTGATTTGTTCAGACACGAAGAAATACTTCCTGTAGAAAGCACTGACCATCTCGCTCCAATTGGATATGTTTTTAGGCGCAATGTTGTTGTACTGTGTATGCCCTCCCGTGAGTGATTTTGAGAATTCTTTTAGGCGTAAAACATGATTGTATTCATGTTCCCCAAGGCTTCAAGAATCGAGAAATGTGTTCACGAGCATTACCACGACCGTCGTAGAGGGAGAACTGGGGAGAGGTGTAACCTCTTGGTAGAGGAATCCGTTGCACATCTTGAGGGTACGGCGGCCGATGTTGGTGTATGTCTGTTCGGTCCCCTTTTCCTCGATTTTGGAGAAGTCGCTCCTAGATCTTCACGCGTAATGAAGTTGGAAGACTGGCCTCTCTCCCCTTTGGCGCTCGGGAGCAACACGAGTTTTTCATTCATGTGAGTCGAGTGAAACACCTGCTCCGGTGTATTGAATGCATCTCTCGCCGACTCCAAGGGTTGCCGTGAATCTTGCGGTAATCGTTCAGTCAAAGTTTTAAGGAAAGTGAGTACCTCTTTCTGAGTTGCGGCCATATCTGTTTGAGTTTTAGCAAGAATTTCCTGTTTCTCCATCAAGTCTGCAATGGTACTAGACGGCGGCCTTCCTCTTGTGTCTCCGGCTCCTCGTCCTGGTGGAGGAGTGAAAGTTGTTGCTCTGGTAACCACTGGAGGCGTTACGCTCGAAGAGATGCCAGGATTTGCGGCTGCTCTGGCTCTGGTGATGGGAGGAGTTATTCCTACTGGGATATCTGCTGCTACACTGGTGCTGGTGGTAGAAGTGACGGCTCCACGAGATGTGTTGACCACGGTAGCTCCACTGACAGGTACTTCAACACCAGGATTGTTATCCACAACGGCTCCATCAGAATTGATTGCTGACCCAGACCTTAATTCCACCATAATGATTTTTTGATTGAATCGATTCTAAGATCTACCCTTTTGAGATTGATGAAATTGAATTGAATTTCGAAGAAATTGACTTTACAACCGAGAGATTAATCTCCCACTGTGGTCGCCAATTGTTGATGGGTGAAAACTACTCCTACAGAATTTGGTAATTTGGGGTGTGGATGAGGAATGAATCTAAACCTTCAACAAATACACTGCGCGGTGAGTGCTTGTAGATTCGAGAGATCAATCTGTGCAAGTCCGCCTAAACCAAGAAATGGCCGTTCCGGACTTGTTTCGGTCACAAAGTGAAGGAGATGGGGTTGATCTTAGCAGAGGGAAGCGAAGAAGGTGTTGAGATTGTGAAGGTGTTGGCTTGCTTATGACTTGTAACAGAAAGATGAGCAAGCTTACGGTTGATGCAAGCAGGCTCTGAGTGTTTGAATACGGTTTGTATTAACACTTGGTTTCTGTCGTCTGAACTTGTGTTGTTCTCCGTTATTCCCTTGTTGTTGGAAATATGGCGGAGAACCTATTTATACAAGTCATTGAGCCTCATTCACGTTTCTCGTGGGAAGTGGAGGTAGTGGAATGATGGAGTAGTGGAGTTGTGTGTCGGTAACACATGACCAGTCTTGCCCACTTTTCCTGTTCATCTCTAACCGTCCATGACTTCCTAACACGTTCTTGTGATGGCGTGTTGCACGCTGCACGCTGTAAACCGCCAGACCAATACCCCAGTATGTATCCCCCCAGTTTGTGACATGATTGATGTCTGGAATGTGGATCGTGGATCCACGAGAGATAGCATGTAATGCTGAATTGAATAACTGCGTTATTCAGAAAGTCGATACTTGTGAAGTATCGTGTGTATTTTATGCAGGTACTGCATTACGGTGTGGTAAAGTGATGGGTAATGACTCCTCACTAACCAAATAACTCCTGACCAGGGTTGTATAACCAAGCTGGTGAAGTCGGACGGATGAGATGATGTTTGAGATACTCATCTGCGACCGTTGATGAAATTAGGGTTTTAAAAGAGGTGCGCAAGCATCACTCTTCATTGGTCGAAACCAAGCATGGGAAGGGTTTTGAAGAGGACCGACCGGGCATGTGTGTAGACAACACGCCGGTGTGCACGTCCATACTTCACTTTCCCAAGAAGGCGCGATCTAAGCCACTCAATTTGACCGGTAAAGTTGAGTGGTTGAGATCGATTTGCGATAGGAGTTTGATGCCGCAAGGAGTCGCGCACCATACCCTTTTCCGGCAGTGTTTTCCAAGATGACCTGACTTGGTCGGTCTTGGCCGGTTGGTTTGGCATGTAGACTGTAGGCTGATGTTCACGCCTATGTCTTACCGTCTCATGAAACGTGATCTAAGCCACCCAATTCGTCCCGGTGAAGTTGAGTGGTCGAGATCGATTTGCAATTTGGGAAGTGTAACCACGCATGTTTGAGCGGGCGTTTTGGATTGGCCAGGCATGATATGCCTTGGCCGACCGCATGAGGAGGTAGATGGGCTCACGGTGGTCATGCTGGTGTGACCGACCCTTGCTCAATCTAATCTGTGACCCTCCATTCGTGCCGGAGAAGATGGACGCGCGTGATGGCTTGAACCCTAATTTTGGCTTGCAAGGCCGTGCGACCATGCTCTTTCAAAGGACGAATTTGTTGTAACCAATCATGGTTGGTTTTGACCGACTGGTCATGTATGTAGGCGGTCACATGGTGATTGTGTCGACATGCTCCGGCCCTTTGAGTTCTGCATCTACACCCTCCATCTATACCTGCGAAGATGGATGGTTGAGACCGTTTTGCGGCACATGTAATATGCCGCAAACCCTAATTTAGGGTTTTCCGCCCATAATGCTTGGTATGGACGGTTTCTTGGCAAGCAAAGGCCAATGGTCGACCATGCGGGTCGGCCGTGTGTATTCCATACCTGCTTGGGGGTGATGGAATTGATCTGGGGTCGTCCAATCATGCTTGTGGAGTTGGATGACTGCGATCAGATCATATCCGGACTGATATGGTCAGTGCCGGAGGCTCAATCGGGCTAGTATAACACACCGAGAGGGGCTCAATCGGGCTAGTATAACACACCGAGAGGGCTCGGGCTAGTATAACACACCGAGAATCAGCCTGTACGGGTATTTCGTACATGGTTTCATTATAGTGCTTGGAGGTTCGTGTTACTCTGTAAGAGTAACACTCAGTCGTCATGCCACACTGATAATGAGTACAGGAAATACAAGGCTGATATGAAATTCACAGGAAGGGATTGTTGCTACATGCTCCATCCTGGAGGAATTTCATGTATTCACAGAATGGGATTGTTGCTACATGCTCCATTCTTGGTGAATTAAGTGAGGAGTATCCGTCACTTATAAACGGCTTTATCTTTTACAAGATGTCAGCGCATGATTTTTTGGTTACTTACAAATTTAACCTTAAACGAAAATCCACCATCAACAATATGTTTCTTCGAAAATCATATATTTTGTGTTAAGAATTAAGGGACCAACTTAACTTCTCTTCCAGGCTCAAACTTGTTATAGTTAAATGAAAAACCACACTCATTAGTCATTATATAGGCATTGATATCTGAAGTTAGAGACACTAAAAAATAGATTGTCAACTCTAAATAGGGAAAAGCATATGATATGTTTCTCGTCAAAGAAAATATAATTAAGGAAACGTACATATATATTTTTTCTTCAGAAATCATATACTTGCGTTAAAAATAAAGCGGCTAACTCAGCTGTTTTTCTTGGCTCCAACTTCTTGTAGTTGAATGAAAAATTACACATATTATGTAGTTGTGTTAATATCTTACATTAAAGACACTAAAAATAACACGATATTAATAGACAACATATTGCCAACCCTAAATAGTCCAAAGCATATAAAGTGCTTCCCGTTAAAGAAGCAATCGAGGAATTGTCATTAGTCATTATATAGGCATCAATATGTGATATTAGAGACATTAAAAAATCAGATATTAATATAAAATAGGTTGCCAGCTCTAAATAATGCAAAGCATATGAAGTGCTTCCCGTCAAAGAAGTAATCAAGGAAATGTCATTAGTCATTATATAGGCATCGATATGTGATATTAGTGACATTAAAAAAATCATGATATTAATATAAAATAGATTGCCACTCTAAATAATGCAACGCATATGAAGTGCTTCCCGTCAAAGAAAATGTAATTAAGGAAACACACATATATATTTTTCTTCGAAAAATGTATGCTTGCCTAAAAAATCAAGCGGGTAATTTTCCTGGCTCCAACTTCTTGTAGTTGAATGAAAAATCACACATATTATATGGTTGTGCTGATATCTGACATTAGAGACACTGAAAATAACACGATCTTAATATAAAATAAATTGCTAACCCTAAATATCGCAAAGCATGTAGAGTGCTTCCCGTCAAAGAAGCAATCAAGAAAATGCACTGATATATCTTTCTTAAGAATCATAAGCTTGCGTTAGGAATCAGGAAGCCAAATCAAGTTCTCTTCCAGGCTCCAAGTTCGTATAGTTAAATGAAAAATCACACTCATTATATGGTTGTATCAATACCTCATATTAGAGACATTAAAAGAACACACGATATATAACATAAAAATAGCTTGTAAATTCTAAATAGTGCAAAACATGATGAAGTGCTTCCCATCAAAGAAGTTGTAATCAAGAAAATGCACTAATATCCTACTATGACCCCTTTTGAATATCCGTGATTGTTTCTTTAACCGTAAGGATCGCCTATTGATAATTGGAGTGTTTTAATTGGCAAACTAATCAATTATATTGGCTATGAATTCTTATCATTTTTTTCTTTTCTTATTTATGACTCTTACTCGGTAGAATTGTATTTATTGTTAATATAAAATATATTTTCAACTCTAAATATTGCAAAGCATATATATGAATTACTTCCCGTCGAAGATGATGTAATCAAGGAAATTCAACGATATATATTTTTATGAATCATATACTTGCGTTAGGAATCAAGCGGTCGACCAACTCAAGTTCTCTTCAAGGATCCAAGTCCCCATAGTTAAATGAAAAATCACACTCATTGTATAATTGTTTGGATATCTGATATTAGTGATACTAAAAAATCGATATTAATATAAAATAGATTTTCAACCATAAATAGTGAAAAGAATATAAAATGTTTCCCGTCAAGATGATGTAATCAAGAAAATGCATTGATATATCTTTCTTCAAAACTTGTGCTAAGAAGCGGTCAACCCAACCCAGGCACCAACTCCTTATAGTTAAATGAAAAATCACACTCAAATATTAATATATGATATTAGAGACATTAAAAGAATACACGATATAACATAAAATAATTTTCCAATTCTAGATAGTACAAAAGCAGAAAAAATGATAAATAGGAAAATTAAGATTCCGTTTTGCCAATTCATAGCCAATATATATAGATAAATAGTCATAAATAGGAAAATTTGAAAGAGAGTGGTGCAAGACAATATACCTAGATTTGTTTCTGGATACTTTTCATCATGTGCCTAAGATAGAAATTTAAGCAACATACTGTGCGAAACCGGTGCCGGCATGCTCGAGAATTAACTACTTGTGCGGAAGTGAACCGTTAAAACCGAAAAAACTCAAAACGGAATATTTTTTTACATCGGCCGGAAGTGATGAAGACCATGCCGGAATTGGTGAAGAACCACGCCGGAAAATGGTGCCGGCATGCTCGATAAATCTATCAATGCCGGTAGTCAAGTGAAAAAAATGAAGTTTCTGGATACTTTTCATCATGTTCCGGCATAGAAATTTAAGCAAAAACCATGCCGGAAGTAGTTCCGGCATGCTCGAAAATCAGATAACTGTGCCGGAAGTAGACTGATTAAAACCTGAAAAAATAGGTTTTGAAGATCAAAACCAGAAAAAAATCGTCCCCGAACCCCCCCGGATAGTGGCAAACAATTTATGAAAATTTCCAGCAAATGCCGGCATGGTTTTTTGGTTGAATACCATGCCGGCACCAAGCTTTTTCAGCTGCAACAATGGTGGATTCAAAGAAGAAAAAATCAAATTTTCAACCTCTTAGCAACAATTCTCTCTCACAATCATCCTCCACTTCCACCAAAAAAGTTCCCTCTCAAATTTTTTTTTCCATCTTTCTACTCTCATCTCATTCACCCAAATACAAATACACACTAATCATTTAACAAAATCTTAAGATTTTACTAATTATTATTAATCACTAATCCTGATTAGTGATGGGTATATTAGGATTTTAAAAAATACTTAGATAAGGGGTGACCCAGAATTGATATTTGGACTTTTTTGCACGTCAATATAATGTTGAATTTGGTTTACTGGAATATTTTACCCTTTTGGTCCATGTCCACTGAGGCGGGGCTTCGCCCCGCACCCGTCCCAATGAAAATCCTAATAAGCTACGATATAATTACTATCCAACAGATTAACAACTAATAATTAAAACTATGTAATTAGAAATCTCTAATTATCAAATATGTAATACTATTATTATCTAAAGATCTCACATGGTTTTGAAAAATAATTAATTTCACACAATCTAATGAAACAATAATCAATTTTATAATTTTATAAATAAACTAAAATAAATACGTAAATTAATCTCAAAAGTAAAATAGTTTAAACTATAAATACAAAAGTGTAATAAGATTTTTTTTTATTATTTAACCCGTGCTACATATCGGGTACCATGGGAATTGATCCCCATTTGGTGAGACAGACCTGTCCCGAAGGGTCCCAATTAACAATTGCAGTGTATAATGAGAAAACCAATTATTATATAGTGGATTAACTTATGAAACTAATTCACCTATTACGCATTGTTTAAAGTGTTGGAGATTAAGAAGTTGTCTTTAAGAAATTACATTTGAAATACCAACCTTTGAAATCAGTAAGTAGTTCATGTATATAAAACAAAAGAAATCGGTAGTTATATGATGAAAAATCACACTCGATTTATAGTTGTGTCGATATATGAAATTAGAAACACTAAAAGAAACAAGATATTAATATAAAATAAATTGCCAACTCTAAATGGTGCAAAACATATGAAGTGCTTCCCGTCAAAGAAGATGTAATTTAGGAAATGCACTGATATATCTTTCTTTAGAAATTATATATTTGTAATAAGAATCAAGCGACTAACTTAACTGCTCTTCCAGAATCCAACTTCTTGCACTTAAATGAAAAATCACATTTACTATATAGGTATCGATATATGATATTAGAGACACTAAAAAAAATCACGATATTAATCTAAAATAGTCGTCAATTCTAAATAGTACAGAGCATATGAAGTGCTTCCCGTCAAAGAAGATGTTATCAAGGAAATACACGAATATATCTTTCTTCAGAAACCATATACTTGCATTAAAAATCAAGCGGCCAACTCAACCGCTCTTCCAAACTCCATTTTCTTGTAGATTAATGAAAAATCGCAAACACTATTGTATTGATATATGACATTAGAAACCCCCCAAAAAAAAACGATATATGAATATAAAATAGAGTGTCAACTGTAAATAGTGCAAAGCGTTTGAATTTCTTCCCGTCGAAGAACATGTAATTAGTGAGATGCGCTGACATATCTTTCTTTAGAAATTATATACTTGTGTTAAAAATCAAGTGGCCAAAATAACTGCTCTTCCAGGCTCCAACAACCTATATTTAAGTGAAAAATCACACTCATTATATAGTTGTATCAATATCCACAAAATAGATTTCCAGATCCAAATAATGTGAAGCATATGAAGTGCTTCCCGTCAAAGAAGATGTGATCAATGAGATGCACTTATAAATATCTTCATAGATTATATACTTGGGTTAAAAATCAAATGACCAACTCAACTGCTCATCCAGGTTCCAATAACCTATATTTAAATGAAAAATCACACTCACTATATAGTTGTATCAATATCTGTTATTAGAGACACTAAAAAAAATACACGATACAAATATAAAATAGGTTGCCATGCTCTAAATAGTGCTAAGCATATGAAGTGCTTCTCGTCAAATAAATGCATTAATTCTTCAGAAACCGAGCATATTAATCGCAAAGTGTGAGGCCTTTATTGAGTTCCTCACTGCAAGGGACAACCTACACTAATGCGAGTAATGTAGTGAAATAGACAAAAAACAAAAAAATAAATGCAAAAGCCGATCAAAATAAATAGAAGAAGAGATCATACCCTAATTCCCATCGGGATCGAACTGACAACCGTCGAACCGACTAACTCATAATGTGATGAGAACTCAAACCCCAATCTTTGTTTAGTGTAAATTGAGAAACCACTATCCACAAAATCAAAATAAAAATAAAAACTAAAAAAAAAAGGAAATCAGTAAAAAACTGAGGAACTTTCTGATTTCTAGCTTACTCTTTCTTCTTTTGCTTGATTGTGTGGGTAAAATGTTCCAAAATAGAGCCTAAATGGGTGAATGCTCTAAGTAGACAATAAACTTAAAAAACATTTCGCTGAAAGTATAATTAATTTTCAATGGAGCAGTGGAAAAACAACCAACAATGTCTCCGAGACCATATGCACTTCCCAAGTTTGTGTAAGATAGAAATTATTGATTGTGAAAATAAAGTGATAATATTGTTTGTGTTTGAAATAAAGGGAATAACCATGTTGATTTAACGAAAATTATCAATTGGAAACATAATGAATGATTAATTATAATCGTCGGGTGTTACAAAAGAACGTAAATGTCAGTAACAACAATGGTCAAATGAAACTGTGCAATTTAGAGGAATTCATCGATAACAACAAAAGAAAATGTATATTTATAGATGCTGGTAAAAAGGAAAAAGGATATGGGGTACCGACTGGTATCTCTAAGGAGAGCTTCCCTTTCTACAACTGATTGACGCCAATATACTAAGTCATATTTATCGATATCAATTCTTCTAATTGTCTATATTCCAACCATATCAAGTTTTTATCCGCATATTTTACCTCCTGCGATATCCTCTAACGTAAACATACATTGCATCCCGAAATGAAAGAGTACTGCTAATGCAAAAGAAATAACAAAATTTTCCAAAGATAATTTTTTTTCCCTTCAATTTCTACAGAGCCTTATATACGGGAGATTAGGACATGTAAATGAGTTCGATCTTGAACTCATAACTTGATCGGAAAACCAAATATGGTTGTTTTATAATTTATTTCATAGCATTATACAGGAAAAATTAATACATGCAAATGAGCTCAACTTTGAGATGACATCTTGATTTATGGAATCATGGGATTATAAAGTTAGGCACTGGGGGAACCTGGTATAATTACACATTGGGGACCGCTTATAAAGTTAAATAGCAGGAAACTGGTTAATTTTATTATTTTACTATTTGACTTTTATGATATGATAATTAGAGTGATTAGGATCAACAATAAGAGCCATAAAATCCCCAAGAGGACATTCACTTGAATAAAGAGTTTGAAAGAAAAACAACGATAAAGAGTTTAATATTCTTGATCTCTTTGTGCTAAAAGTCATAGACTCTAAATTTGGTTTCTTGGTAGGTACATTTCTACCGCTGGTGTGTCACATTACTTATGTAGGGAAATTCTGTAACTTACCAAATGCCAAAAAACATCTAGCCATTTTTTTTTTGTACAGTTCGATCTCGAATCTTCTAAAACTTATAGTGCTTTATGGTGACGACAACTTCCAGTACCACCACTTCTGGAGCATTTTTATTTATTATGGGGACGACAACTGCCACTACCACCACTTCTGGAACATTATTGCATTTGTGAAGTACAAAGTTACGTATGTTCAAAAAAAGAGTAGAAAGATACATCTTACATGACTATTAACAGTAAAAACTAACAAAAAGAATATGCAATTTCATTTTTCTTATTTGATACGTAACAAATTAACGGGCTTACTACCAGCATAAACAAAATTTTACAATCCTCATCCACTCATTTAGACAAAGCAAACACTTATGCTAATCTGTGTTGTATGTTCCACATCCATATATCTTCTGCATATATGAAATGGAAAAGTTAGGAAAAAGTACACGAAATACCTTTGTTAGCATATTTTCGGAAGAATATCGTAAATGTTAATCATTTTTGCGGTGAAAAAAATAACAAAACTACAGCTATTGATGTTAAACAAAATTTACTATCAACTAAATTATATTTTACGGAGAGAATGCTAATGATATGCCGAGTATGTGATAACGTTATGCATTTGTAAATCCACTTTTGGAACATGATAAGCATAGTTTAAATATAAACCTTGTCCAGCAGATTTGGCTTGGCCAAGAAAGCCGATTTCTATTTCAGCTGGTAGGACAATTATCATGGGCTAACTAAAATCAAAGAGTAATCCTTGAAAAAATAAAGGAAAAGAAATGATTCCATTGCCACGTAACCACGTTTATGTTTTTTGTTCATGATACCAAAGGATGCAAACAAAAGTACAAAGCAAAGAAGAATCTTAGGAGCACAAAGAAAAAAATGATTTCACTGCTACAAATCCGATTATAAACGCGATGCAATATACCTAAATATTTTATTCTTGCACATATGCATATGTAAAGACTTAAAAGGTTTAAAAGAGACAAAGAGATTTACCGAATGCTACGTGCTATCAAAATATCTTTCCTTGCGGCAATATGTTCAAAATACAATAGAAAACCTTCGAGCATACCTGTTAAACAACCAAAAAACGCAAATCAGTCTGCAAAAGAAGCCACGTGTGCAGGCAATCTGTTTGCCTTTGCTCCAACCATTTATATTTATATATATATATATGTAAGAATTAATAAAACTACAAAAAAGAAAAAAGTTTTGGAATAAATATCCAAAAAAATCTATTCTTTTACTTTTTAAGATAGATACCTAGATTTAGTATACTCATACACACACACACACAATATATATAGATAATTCTATAAATTGTGTCGCCTAAAAATAGGAAAAGGGGTCCTTATCGTGATTGTTACTTTAACCGTAAGGATTGTCCACTAATTAATGATTGTCCCACAAAGAGAATCTATATTGTATTGGTTAATTAAATAATTTAGTTGCTGGATTTTTAGTGATGCATATAGCTAATTTTACTATGTATGTGGCTTGATACAAAACATAAAACTCATATCAACCGTAGGTCAAGATAACGAAGTGTCGTTCTGAAAGATGGTCTATTAAACAAAAAAATTTCATGCGTATATCATGTTCAAGAAAGAAAAAGAATAATAAGAATAGGTTTCACAAAAAACTATAATTCAATAATTTGGCATAACCCCATAAAAAAATCGAAAAAATTTATAAAGGAAGGCCAAGAGAGAGTAGAATGCTCTTAGGACAATAACTTAACAATGTTGTTTGGGATTTACATCCATCCTTATTCCTATTTCCCTATTTCATATTAACATTTATCCTTTTTTCCCCACATAGAATTGAAAATGATGGACCGGGCCAATATCATCCTGGTTTATAATTATATATTACTACATCATCGAAAAGACTTGTACATGTTTAGAGAATATATCTAAGATGACAAAGAGAATTATTCATTTTACAAATATCCATGTCAATGTCCTTAATATAGGCCTTTGAGACTCGTCTGCAAAAGAAAACAATGAGAAATGAGAAATGAAATGGAATTAAAATTCTTTGCGTGGCAACAAAATATAACAAAGTAATGGAAAGATTTTTCTTCCCTAAATTAATTCGAAAATACAGGGTAGGAAAAAGATTTTTTTTAACATACTAAATATTTAAGCTATCCGTTTGGGATTCTTTTACCATAAGTAGACCTCTAAAGATTTTTTGCCCTAAGGTTTTTAGATATTTTGAGTTTTATAAACACTTATTTAAAATTTTCTTTCCATATATAATTACAACTGTTGAAAAGATTACGTCATAAATATGTATGAACAATTGCATCTTTGCATGGTAGCGCTTCCATAAATAACTTAAAAGTATTAGTCTACAAATGGTTTCTTCAAAATTGCTCACCCAAATGATCCTTCACATATGTACCAGTGACAATCATCACCACAGGTACATTTGGACGACCATCCAATATCCCATCCTTAATAGCATGAACCAAATCACCCCATAAGGTTACTTTCATTGTAGTTCACCTAAAGACGAACAAAAATCCATTAGGATAATCCACTCAACAAAAATTATTGAATCAAAAACCCATAAGATACCGTGTAGTTTACCTCTCATTCTCAAGAATAATCTCCCTCATAAACACATCACTTACTTTCTCAAATTCTTCAACCGATTTCGTCACAACGTTCGACACGAAATTTAGCCTTCCAATCACAAATGCAGGAATTATATAAGAAGAGGTTAATGTTTGTTGTTTTTACCAAACAAAAAAATTAGTTTTTTTTCTTATTTCCAACTGTTCACATGTATAATACGTAGTATCATTTTTTATGGTCCCAATATTCTCCAGAGAAAGGAAACTAAATATCTCTTAGGGAAAAGTCGAGATGTGAACTTTCAGATGCTCCACCTTGCTAAACCTGTTCAACCACATTACATTTTCAAAGGACACAATTCTATAACCGGCTGATGGCTTGGCAATGCTAAACCTCTGAATGGAATACACATTTCCCTCCTCGAATTTCTCTTCGAACAACTGTATATAATATTTGCCTACCCTAGCATGCATTTGAGTACCCTGTATTATATCCAATCAACAATTAATTTCTAATCGGTTAAAAAAAAAACAATTAACTTTTACCGTAAATATGCAACAGAGGTCGACTAACTTACCTATTGGTCAATGAGATGTAGGTCCAAACTCCATAATTGACCTTTTTTTATCGTTTTCAAATCTCCATTTTCAGAACCAAAGCCCTCACGGCTTTCTGTTGTGTCTGTTTCCTAACCAGACGCTTGAAGGGGTATAAACTGTTCCCAAATGTTTCTTACCTACATATAAACATCATATATTTTAAAATTGATTAGAGAAAAAAAAAACATCAACCTATTAATATAAAGAAAAAACTGATAAGAAAAAAAAAACAACAGCCTATGAATCCAAATTGCGACATTTGAATAAGTTTACATACCACCGGAATCAACTACCATTGCTTCCCCTTTGTTGTGATTTTCTTCAAAAGTCATAGTTGATATCTTACATTCACTACCTCCTTTTTCACACAAAGTACGTGGTTTATGTAGGAATAAAGAGTGATTTGCATTCTTTATATAGATGTTAGAAACTTAGTTCCAAAGAAAATCTTTACAATCGTTATGGAATTAAATCCAGTTATATGGTTTGTTATAAAGAAAATAGGGGTGAAGAATGATTTCCATCCTTTATTAACTAATGGCTTTGTTTTTATTAGTAAATTAATAGTATTAATGGAACTTGTTAGATTGTGTTCGTGTAAATGATTACATTTTTTTATATTAATGGATATCGTTAACATAAATATAAATAGGAATTTAAATATCAATTATTGTAGTATTTTTTATATATTGTTGGTTTTTCCTTTGTTAGATATTTATCATTAATACTAAAAATTAATATAGCTATTTCTATATTTTTTTCCTTTTAAAAGATTAAAAAAATATAAATCTTTTTTATTCCGTAAATACGTCGATTTTATTTTTTATTCTAATCATAAATGTCCAAAATTATAATGTAGTATTTTGTTAATTCTCTGCATCTTTTACAATAATTACATGAAGCTATATATGTAATTATTTTATTTCATAAATATGTTAATTTGATTTTTTTATTTTAATCATAAATGTCCAAAATTAATATAGTAATTTTTTTATTTTTTTGGATTTTTATAAAATTATAAAATATTATTTTATTCCATAAATATGTTGAATTGATTTTTTTTTTTAATCATAAATGTCCGTAATTAATATAGTAGTTATTTTTATTTTTTGATTTTCAAAATAAATGCACGAAATTAATATAGCAATTTTTCTAAACAATGGGGGCCGTCTGTCGCGTTTGTCCCACCAATCCAGTCAATCTACACCGTACATTGTCAGATCAACGCACCATATATAACGAAATTTCATCCGACGAATATGAATGGTTTCTCAATTAGCCGATGAGAGCGCGAGGTTTCGCTCACCAGACCAATAGGAGGGAGGGTAAGCGGCACCCGATCTTACTTTTGATTCCGGGAGTGAGGGATGGTATTGAGTTTTTAGGTTGTTGATGGAAACCGAATTTGGAAATATATTGCATATCTTGAGAATATTTTCGGCTTTGGAAATTCCTTGGTGTCCAAACTTCCTTGGTCTATAAATATCAAAGTTTGCATTTCAAACAAATAATCCTCGAGCCAAAAAACTACCTAGTTGTGTTATTCTTTGGTGGAGCCGCCTATTCGGAGAGGAAAGTAACCTAATTAGGCGAAATCTCTTACGACCGCTCGGTTTAAAGACTTCTTTGGGATTGAGAAGCTCTATTAGTACCGTTGGTGGGAAACTAGATAATTGCGGTTTATTATTAGTTTTCGATTGATTTGATTGACTAACGGTTGTTGAACTTTGATTGCACCTAGTTTGTTTATGCTTGAGAATCTTCTCTTCTGATATAAGATTCACTCAAACTAGATTGAAGTTTCGATGGGGATCTTTAGATTGTTTGTAGATCTAAAGACGTCTTGTGATAATCCATTGTTAACAGACTCCATTCTGTGTGTGATTGATCACAAGAGATTCAAGTTGATTCTGTGCAGGTGTTATTGAAGATCTAAGAAGATTTGAAGACGAAGAAGATTTCTGATTTGGGTTCATAATCTTTGGTGTGCACAATACTTGTTTTGGCTGGAAATGGATCCAACTATAATCGGTTTATCTTTGTGATAGATTTGATTGATTAGTTGAGTAGATCGGCATCAATACAATTCTTTGTGATTCAAAGTATTGATTGCAAAATCTAGACAATTACTTTGGTAGTTGTTATTGGATAGATCTAAGGACCTGACAAAAGAGTTTATTGGGATAAACGGAAGAGCCTTTTGTCGAACTCATATCACTTGATTGAAAAGAGTTTTTACCGAACATATTTGTTGTTCCTTTACTGTTTGGAATACGAACCAAAGGAATTGTTCCAAGTGCGTGACTTATTAACAAGTTGGAGGCGCAGGGATACAGATGGAACTAGGTGAACTATAGGTTTAGTTGCTTGGTATCAACTATACGAAGTTGGTTTAGATTTTGTATAGCGGCTTAATCCTAAGAGTATTCAATTCTAAACAAGGTCCCTGGGTCTTTCTACATTTGCGGTTTCCTCGTTAACAAAATCATGCCGTTTCATTTACTTTTATTTTCCGCAATTATAATTGTTGTTATTGAAAAAGCGGGGGTACAACAACCACACCCAATATTTCGATTAGCAATCTGTATGGACTAACTCCAATATACTTAATCAACTAGACTCAATCTTAATAAAGTATATCAAAGAGTTATATTATCTCGATCTCTCGATTTAATTCTTACTCAAGCAAATAGAAATCTGCGAGTCTAATTAAATACAAGAGAGATAACTTGGATGGTACCAAATACCAATATCCAAGTGTCAGTCAATGTAAATCAACAACCAAAGTTTGGATATTCTAATTGATTGATCTTAACGTACAACCTGTGATATTTCAATTATATAACAAAATATAATGCCGAAAAGAAATAACACAAACACCAGATGTTTTGTTAACGAGTAAACCACAAATGCAGAAAAAACCGTGGGACCTAGTCCAGATTGAACAAACACTGTATTAAGCCGCTACAGACACTAGCCTACTACAAACTAACTTCGGTCTGGACTGTAGTTGAACCCCAATCAATCTCACACTGATCCAAGGTACGGTTGCGCTCCTTACGTCTCTGATCCCAGTAGGATACTACGCACTTGATTCCCTTAGCTGATCTCACCCACAACTAAGAGTTTCTACGACCCAAAGTCGAAGACTTTAATAAACAAATCAGATCACACGGAAAAATCTACGGTAATAGATAAATCATCTCCCACGAGAAATACCTACGAGTTTTGTTCCGTATTTTGATAAATCAAGGTGAACAGAACCAATTGATAACCCTTGACTTATATTCTCAAAGAACAACCTAGTGTTATCAATCACCTCACAATAATCTTAATCGACGCAATGAAAGAAGATATTGTGGAATCATAAACGATGATACGAAGATGTTAGTGATTACTTTTATATCTTGCCTATCGGAGATATCAATCTCAAGCCAATCGTTACGATTGTACTCAATCTGATAGAAACAACAAGATCGGATCACATAACTACAAGAAAGTAGTATCCGTCAAGCTTCACAATCCCAATGAAGTTTTCAAGTCGTTAACCTACGGGGTCTCGGTAGAAAACTAAGGTTAAAGGAGAATCGACTCTAGCTTATACAACTAGTATCACACGGGAGGTGTGGGGATTAGGTTTCCCAGTTGTTAGAGTTCTCCCTTATATAGTCTATCAAATCAGGGTTTGCAATCAATGTTAGCTTAGTAACAAAGCATTCAATATTCACCGTTAGATGAAAACCTGATTAGATTAAAGCTAATATCTTTCAACCGTTGGATCGAAAACTTAGCTTGTTACACACAAATGAAATGCACGTTTTTAGGTTTGTGTAACCGTACCCAAAGATGTATATTTAGTTGGTTCAACAGTAGTTAACCAAATGGTTAGCCATATGAGCACTTTCATATTAACCATATTCTTCTTCACCGTAACTAGTTCAAATGAACTAGTTAGAGAGTTGTTCAATTGCTTAGATCTTATAGAAGTATAAAAGACACAATCGAAGCAAAAACGATTTGATTCACTCAAATCGATTCATGAACTTTATAGCCACGGTTTGCAAACTTGTATTCCTTAGTTAATATAAGTATAAGTTCACGAATAATCGTTTTAGAATATAACCAACCTAAGTACGCGGACTTAAGTACCGGAATAAGCTTGTAAAAGTTTACAAACTCCAAGAGATTTTTCGGAAAAGAACCTCCGACGATGACGCGGACTGGGTTCATGGACTCTTGTTCCGGTTTCTGTGCGGCAAAGTAAGCATACTTTGGTTCTAGGAATAAGGACTTATAATGTATGCGTTTCCACACAATGCTTATATCCAACAATGGTTATATAATCTAAACTCTCATTTCAATCATTGAAACATTCTTAGAGGAGGTTATATAGTTGTTATTCACAAACTATTTTTCTTCAAAGCCATTTTCAAGTAATTGAAACATAACATGACTTTCGTCACTAGGTAAAGATGAACTTGGCCAAAGCGAAAGCTTACCAACACATATTTCGAGAAATAGATAAGCGAGATAAACTCGGCTCGAAATAGAAAATGTGTATAATCAAAGTCTATATAGAAAAACAACTTTTGTCTCAAGATAAGAGATAGAGTAGATAGACTTTTGAGTGATAGATAAGTTCAAGTCTCCACATACCTTTTAGTAGATGAAGTTCCACCCGTTCCTTGAGTAATTCTTCGTCTTGTATGATGATCACCATGGAGTTCTTGAGCTCAACTACACTTTCTATCCTAGTCCGAGACTTAGCTATAATAGACTAGAAATCAAGACTTATAGTTTTGATCACTAACATTGACAAAAATGCTTGAGATAGCAACGCATGCAAGTTCGACCGAGCGATGCTCTAACAATCTCCCCTTTGTCAATTTTAATGACAAAACTATCAATACATATGGAATACAAAAATAAATAAATAAACTTTATAGCTCCTATTCCACATGCCTAATCTTCAAAATTACTCGAAATGTTCGTCACTTCTAAGTATTCCAGTGATCCCAAAGGTTGTAAGTTTAGCATCATCGTTGTTGAAAATCCGTAGCTATAACAATTAGAAAACAAGAATTCTCAATCATTGTTATATAGTGTCATAGTATTATTACACATCATCAAAGTTTAATTGTATCACAACTTCGACAACAATACTATGGTGATATGTATCACTCCCCCTAAGTCAATACTCCATCTCACATGGAAATCACTCCCCTTACATAATGATCCGAAAACCATATGTATTTGTAGTGTGAACTACACATTAATTCCCCCTTTTGTCAATAAAATTGGCAAAGGTACTAAAACGGGATCCTAATGAAAATTTCCATAGAGACATTTCATGACCAAAAGAAAGCACATATCAACTTATTTAAATGCAATCATATAGCCGAAGCTGAATGCTTTCATCAAGGAGTTTATAAAGATACAAGATAACCCCTATAAGATTCCACAGACGCACTCCCCACAAAGATTTGGCAATTAAGCACAAGTTCAATTAAGAACTCTCCCCCATAATATGTCATTCCAGAAAGAACAACAAGAGCGACCTTAATTTCATAAGTTAAGAAGGATTTATTTGGACATAACAAATCACATAAGAATATGAATTTGAATCCAAAAATACTCAATTAGATTAACCACAAGAGAACCCGTAATTAATCTAATCGGAAATGCTCAACATAAGAGAACTTATGGAGCCTCACAAGATACACATAAAATATGGATCATGGAAGATCAATATTGCGGAATAGACAAGGATTCATTCTATTTTCCATCACTATTTGCACAATGACATATAATAGACATATCCTCGTAAACAAAAGTTCATCATATCTTCCATCAATATTTTCATAATGACATAATAGGCTTCAAACTTTTGTGATGTCAAAATCGCATTCATTCTTTTATCAATACATGCATATTGACATATGAAAGACTTAACTTTTGACAGGGTATGGGACAATCATAGTTCACGGACGCAAACACACATATCCCATAAAAAATTGCAATATATAAAACCATAAAGATTAATACTGCAAGAATCATCTTCCAAACAATTTTATAATTTAAACAAATAAACCTAAAAACATGAAGATGAAAACGTTGGACATAGCTATGTGTAATCACAATAATGGCTATTCCAAACTCTAGTTATTCTTCCAAACAAAACAAGAAAAGAAGATTTACTAGACAAATAAAATCAGCAAGCTAATAAACAAAAACAGACTCCTATGCCAAAGCCGAACACGAACCGAAGTCAAATAGACGGTTCACTATCCTCATGAGTCGTGAGGTCTTTGATCTTGTGATCGACAACATCTACTGCATCTTTAGAAAAAATATCTTCATTGAGAAGGTCTTTAACTTGTGCTTTTATGAGACCAAGGTCAGCAGTAACCTTTTCCAACTCAGTTCTTAACACATCAAGACTTTTCAAAGTATCAACAAGTTGCAGTTTGTCTTCCTCAAAGTATTTAAGAAAATCATGAACTACTTCAGTAGAGACCATATCCGCATTCTCAATATCCTGATGTGTGTAGGCATAGTAACATGAGGCATTGGGATGATCATCTTTAACTAGGGTTCTTTTCTTCCTCCCTTTGGACTCAAAACCAATACCTTTATCAATAAAGCCTCTCGCAAAACAACAAGATGAAGAGGAAGACATTCTTGACAAATCACAAACTAACCCAGAGTATGCATACGTGACTCAGGGGTTTGGTATTTATATGGTTTCTTAGGGAAGGTAACCTTTAGGGTTCCCAAAAATTGGTTCGTGATAGTAACACATGCACCCGTACGAACACAACCCGACCCAAGGAAATTAAGAACACAAAACGGTCATATTTTTTGACCAAGGAAATTTTTGCTACATGAAAAAACTTTTCACAAGAATTTTTGGCTCAATAAATTTTTAAATCTTCAAAGAGAAACAATTTAGAGCACAAAAGTAGCAAACAACATAGTTGCAATGAAAACTTCTTTACTAAAAAGAGAGCAATCAAAGAATGACATTAAACACAAACAATACTTTAAGCAAACTTGTCTGCAAACAATAGTTTAGCTACGGACGATAAGAAAATAGCAACTAAACAGAAGCAATTTTGCCAAAAGTATACCCGATTCTTGACACATCTTACTCAACAGGATTTTTATGAGTAAGTTCTTTAACCCTTGTGATGGAATTCCTTTTGATGTGAGAAATTATCATAAAATTTATTGTCATCAAAATAACCTGTTCATAGTTTCTTCATACCCTTTAATCATCTCCTTCAGGTTATTTTTCATAACATCATTTTGGCCCCTTTATCCTGAAGTTTTGTTCTCATCAAAAGTAACATTATCTCCTCCCTTTTTAGAAGAAAAGACTTGATCTTTCCTTAGACGATTTTTGTTAAGACGTCTTTTACGCTTCGAGTATTCGAGGAACTCATTGAACTGACTTTCCTGGTAGCATACATAGGGTAAGTACGAAAACCAATTGGTTTAGACATACGAATGTCAGTTACACCTTTTAGAATTAAGTCTAAGGTATGTTGAGGTTGAACAAAAGAGTTTTTATTCAACCTAGATTTTCCCTTTTGTTTAACATAACCTTTTGCCTCACAAAAGAGACATACTTTCTGGTCACGAGGGTGATTAGATAGTACAGTCTTAACAGTCTCGTTAGGAGATTTCTTTCTTCCATGTGATGTAGAACATCCTTGATTAGAGGAGATGACTCCGATTGGAAGAGATTCTGATTTTACTTCTGGAGCTCGAACTTCTTCAGTCGTAGCAGAAGTACTTGGTATATTAGACTGCTTAGAGCATCCTTGAATAGAGAGTTTACTCAAGCGATGTTCAATTTCCAAAGCATCCTTTTTGAGGCTTGCCTCAAGAGACATACATGAAGAATGATCTTCAGTATTTTCTTTAAAATTGCAGTCTCTTACTACACCAAGAAGAACATTGACATGATGTTTCAACCGATTAAATCTATCAGCTTGGATTCTAACAAGATTTATAATCCATTCACTCTCTTCAGTTGTTTCCCGTTCATTAATAGAGATAGACTCTTTTGAAGGGTAATCGGAATAACACATGTCGAGTCTGTCTGTCTTGTTTGAACATAAGGTTCGTCTATATTTGAGATTGAAGAATCTTTCTCTTTAATAGAAATAGACGAGACAGAACTTTTGTTTCTGGTGACGCATTTATCAGAGATAGTACTCTTGTCCATAGAGTCAGACTGCCACAAACACAGACTTGTAAGGTCTTTAAACGTGTTTGACTGCCAATTGAAAAAGCGGGGTACAACGACCACACCCAATATTTCGATTAGCAATCTGTATGGACTAACTCCAATATACTTTCAAGAGAATCAACTAGACTCAATATTAATAAAGTATATTAAAGAGTTATAATATATCGATCTCTCGATTTAATTCTTACTCAAGCAAATAGAAATCTGCGAGTCTAATTAAATATAAGAGAGATAACTTGGATGGTACCAAAGACCAATATCCAAGTGTCAATCAATGTAAATCAACAACCAAAGGTTGGATATTCTAATTGATTGAACTTAACGCACAACTTGTGATATTTCAATTATATAACAAAATATAATGTGGAAAAGAAATAACACGGACACTAGAAGTTTTGTTAACGAGGAAACCGCAAATGCGAAAAAACCCCGGACCTAGTCCAGTTGAACACACATTGTATTAAGCGCTACGGACACTAGCCTACTACAAACTAACTTCAAAAGATGGACTATAGTTGAACCCCAATCAATCTCACACTGATCCAAGGTACAGTTGCGCTCCTTACGTTCTGATCCTAGCAGGATACTACGCACTTGATTCCCTTAGATGATCTCACCCACAACTAAGAGTTGCTACGACCCAAAGTCGAAGACTTTAATAAACAAATCTGTATCACACGAGAAAGTCTACTGAATGAGATAAATCTGTCTCCCACGGAAATACCTACGAGTTTTGTTCCATCTTTTGATAAATCAAAGTGAACAGGAACCAATTGATAACCCGAACTTATTCCCGAAGAACAAACTAGTATTATCAATCACCTCACAATAATCTTAATCGACGCAGCGAAAAAGATATTGTGGAATCACAAACGATGAGACGAAGATGTTTATGACTACTTTATATCTTGCCTATCGGAGATATCAGTCTCAAGCCAATCATTACGATTGTACTCAATACGATAGAAACAAAGAAGATCGGATCACACACTACAAGAAATTAGTATCGGTCCGGCTTCACAATCCCAATGAAGTCTTCAAGTCGTTAATCTACAGGGTCTCGGTAGAAACCTAAGGTTAAAAGAGAATCGACTCTAGCTTATACAACTAGTATCACACAGAGGTGTAGGGATTAGGTTTCCCGATTGCTAGAGTTCTCCTTATATAGTCTTTCAAATCGGGGTTTGCAATCAATGTTAGCTTAGTAACAAAGCATTCAATATTCATCGTTAGATGAAAACCCGATTAGATTCAAGTTAATATCTTTTAACCGTTGGATCAAAAACTTAGCTTGTTACACACAAATGAAATGCATGTTTTTAGGTTTGTGTAACCGTACCCAAACATGTACAATTGTTGGTTCAACAATAGTTAACCAAATGGTTAGCCATATGAGCACTTTCATATCAACCATATTCTTCTTCACCATAACTAGTTCAAATGACTCAAATGAACTAGTTAGAGAGTTGTTAAATTGCTTAGATCGATAGAAGTATACAAGACACAATTGAAGCAAACACGATTTGATTCACTCGAATCGATTCATGAACTTTATAGCCCACGGTTTGCAAACTTGCATTCCTTAGTTAATATAAGTATAAGTTCACGAATAATCGTTTTTAGAATATTACCAACCTAAGTACGCGGACTTAAGTACCCGAAATAAGCTTGTAAAAGTTTACAAACTCCAAAGAGATTTTCTCGGAAAAGAACCTCCGATAGTACGCGACTGGGTTCGCGGACTCTTGTTCCTATTTCTGAGCGACAAAGTAAGCATACTTTGGTTCTAGGAATAAGGACTTATACATGTATGCGTTTCCACACAATGCTTATAACCAATAATGGTTATATAATCTAAACTCTCATTTTAATCATTGAAATATTCTTAGAGGACGTTATATAGTTGTTATTCACAAACTATTTTTCATCAAAGCCATTTTCAAGTAATTGAAACATAACATGACTTTCGTCACTAGGTAAAGATGAAATTGACCAAAGCGAAAGCTTACCAACACATATTTCGAGAAATAGATAAGCGAGATAAACTCGGCTCGAAATAGAAAATGTGTATAATCAAAGTCTATATAGCAAAACGACTTTTGTCTCAAGATAGGAGATAGAGTAGATAAACTTTTGACGGATAGATAAGTTCAAGTCTCCGCATACCTTTTAGTCGATGAAGTTCCACCAGTTCCTTGAGTAGTTCTTCGTCTTGTATGATGATCGCCATGGAGTTCTTGAGCTCAACTACACTTTCTATCCTAATCCGAGACTTAGCTATAGTAGACTAGAAATCAAGACTTATATTTTTGATCACTAACATTGACAAACATGCTTGACATAGCAACGCATGCAGTTCGACCTGACGGTGCTCTAACATAACTAACCTAGTACTTGTGTTTTTAAAAGTGAAAGGTCTACGTTATATGGATAATTAGAACCGATGAGAGAAATAGAGTTATCTTTATTTTGGTCTTATCGAAGCAATTGTATTTGTGCAATCGGTTTAGCAAAGAAACTAAGGTAATTAGTCGATTTTTGGTTTGCTAAACTATTAGGGAAAATTGCTTCGGCAATTGTTCCCTTGGTAACATATCAAAACAAAATTACTTTGTAGTTTCGGTTTTGATATTGGTTATCAAAAATGGTGTGTGGAACCCTCGTGGTTAACTCTTATAGGTTGCAAGTTATGTGATATTTGTAAGATCCTTTCGGTTTGTCTTTTATTTGCTCGTACCTTTGTCATTTTATGACAAAAAGGGGAAGAAATATATGAAGTAAACAAGTGATATTGATACTGATTTATATTGATTTGGTATCACTAAGGGAAAGGACATTGGTGCTTAAACGTTATATCTGACGAAAGAGTACATCATAGACTAAGGGGGGTAGCATATCATATTAATAAGGGAATAACAAAGACGTACGGATTGAAAATCTACCTATCTTACCTTTTAGGAGGAGTATTAGCTTTGTTATTATAATGTCAACAACGGTATTTATGGATTGAATGTATACAGGTTATTGTGCTGTTGAATTTGGGAATCAAGCGTATGTGTAATGAATTCTTGTAATTTGTTTATCCATATGATGTAAGAGTTTTGTCACTAAAATTGACAATGTGGGAGATTGTTAGAGCATAACTCGGTTGAACCCACCAAGCGTTGGTATGTCAAGTTTGGTTGTCATATTTTAGTGAACCAAAACTCATTTAAAGAGTCGCTTGATTATTTACTAGAGTCAACTTCGTATAGGTTAGCTTGAAAGTATTAGGATATGAGACATTACAAGTATTACGTGAAGACTTGAAGAATGTGAAGAAGTAAGGAGCTACAACGATGACATCATCCTTCCACTTGAGGTTAGAAATATTTGAATTGAACTGTTTCAATCCCTAACGTATCTTTCAAGTCATGCATATTGAAAACATAATTGCGAATCTATGAATGATTATACTCTAGTTAGACGTAGTATTAAGGAATAGAATACGAAGTATAACGCTTATCATTTGAACTTCGTATATAAGACATCGACATAATCGTTTGAATGCTATTGTGATTATGTATGGGTATGAGGTGAAGATTTCATCCTTAGACACAATGTTTTACATTCGTTTAAAGGAAGCACATTCATAAACTTGTTTTGTGAATCGAAAGGGAAATCGCTTGGCATATTGGTATTTGTTATTCATTGCAAATCTTTTGAATTAATTACCAATATATGTGATGAGTATAACCGCTCATGACTTGCTTATTTTCTTGGTAAAACTACAAGGCCTGACTTTTGTATTGGTATGACTTTTATTAGTGAAATCGATCTTAAGTAATCACCTGAGATGGTATGATCGATTTGTTGTAATTGGTATGACCAACTCTAGGCAAAGGGGAACCGATCCTAGTAAGAGGTGCAACCGATCACAAAAGGGGAATCGATCTTTGTAAGAGGTGCATCAAGTTTCTAGTTATTGGGAACCGATCCTATGAACATGGGCAACACAATTTTAGTTATTGGGAACCGATCCTATGGACATGTGCACCAAATACAACTTATATACCATATATATGTGGGAACCGATCCTAGTACCTATTCAACCAAGTTTTGGTAACTAGCACGACTAATTCTATTACCCACATGGAGGTAGAGCCGAAACTTGTTTTGGTAGAACCGTAAAACCCATGTTTGGTGATTTGATAGGATAATCAATCACATAGTTCTTGGAAATCAGATGAACCAATTCTAAACTTGTTTGGAAGTGTGGCAAATCGGTTCCAAGATTGTAAGTATGAAAAAGGACTTACAAAGTAAAGATGTCGACATAATTTGAACATGTGCAGTAACTCTTATCTTTTATTGTTCAAAGATATTCCTTAATAGCTAAAGGAGAATCCCGGATCGAAATAAATTGAGAATCTTTTAATTAAGGTTTTTAGTTTTATATGCTTTTAATTTCCAACAATTAAAATGCATATCTTTAGAAAATAAAAATTGGTAATGTGCATGTACTAATTGGAGATTTTCTAATGAGATTTTCGGTTATTTGGACAAAGCATTTCCAGGAATTATGGAAACAGAATTTGGAAATATATTGCATATCTTGAGAATATTTTCGGTTTTGGAAATTCCTTGGTGTCCAAACTTCCTTGGTCTATAAATATCGAAGTTTGCATTTCAAGCAAACTAATCCTCAGAGCCAGCAAAACTACCTAGTTATGTTGTTACTGGTGGAGCCGCATATTCGGAGAGGAAAGTAACCTAATTAGGCGAAATATCTTACGACCGCTCGGTTTAAAGACTTATTTGGGATTGAGAAGCTCTATTAGTACCATCGGTGGGAAACTATATAATTGCGGTTTATTATTAGTTTTCGATTGGTTTGATTGACTAACGGTTGTTGAACATTGATTGCACCTGGTTTGTTTATGCTTGAGAATCTTCTCTTCTGATATAATATTCACTCAAACTAGATCGAAGTTTCGACGGGATCTTTAGATTGTTTATAGATATAAAGACGTCTTGTGATAATCCATTGTTAACAGACTACGCTCTGTGTGTGATTGATCACAAGAGATTCAAGTTGATTGTTTGCAGGTGTTTATTAAAGATCTAAGAAGATTTGAAGACGAAGAAGATTTATGATTTGGGTTCATAATCTTTGTTGTGCACAATACTTGTTTTGGCTGGAAAAGGATCCAACTATAATCGGTTTATCTTGGTAATAGATTTGATTGATTAGTTGAGTAGATCGGCATCAATACAATTCTTTGTGATTCAAAGTATTGATTGCAAAATCTAGACAATTACTTTGGTAGTTATTATTGGATAGATCTAAGGACCCGACAAAGGAGTTTATTGGGATAAACGGAAGAGCCTTTTGTCGAACTCATACAACTTCATTGAAAAGAGTTGTTACCTAACAGCATTTGTTGTTCCTTTACTTTGTTTGGAATACGAACCAAAGGAATTGTTCCAAGTGCGTGACTTATTAACATGTTGGAGGCGCAGGGATACATAAGGAACTAGGTGAACTATAGGTTTAATTGCTTGGTCTCAACTATACGAAGTTGGTTTAGATTTTGTATAGCGCCTTAATCCACGAGAGTATTCAATTCCTCGACAAGGTCCCGGGTTTTTCTCAAGCATTTGCGGTTTCCTCGTTAACAAAATCTTGCTGTGTCATTTACTTTTATTTTCCGCAATTATAATTTATAGTAAATTACAAAAACGTTAATTCCTATTTACTTGATAGCAATCCTATTTTGTTTGGTTAAGTCCGAACCTATTATCAACTAAACATACTTCGTTGTTGTATTTTCTCGATCTTGTATCCATAGTCAATCACACAAGTTATCTTGTTATATTATTGTCTCGATCTCGTTTCCATAGATGATCACACGAAGTGTGAACCGTTTAGTTGTATTGTCTCGACTCAGTCCATAGACAATCACTTTCTGAGAAATGACTTATAGGTGGAAAAGTTTTAGACTGAGGAATATTTGGGTACCCTCGTCTTTTCAGGTATGACTTTTATTAGTAACCGATCTTAAGTAATCACCTGAGATGGTATGATCGATTTTTTGTAATTGGTATGACCAATTTATACATTAAGGAACCGATCCTAGTAAAAGGTGTAACCGATCACAAAGGGGAATCGATCCTTGTAAGAGGTGCAACAAGTTTTTAGTAATTGGGGAACCGATCCTATGAACACGTGCAACAAATACAAGTTAGATACCATATATATGTGGGAACCGATCCTAGTATCTAGTCAACCAAGTTTTGGTAACTAAGCGTGACTAATTAGCGTACCCACATGGAGGTAGAACCGAAACTTGTTTGGTAGAACCGTGAAACCCATGATTGGTGATTTGACAGATAATCAATCACATAGTTCTCGGAAGTCATATTGATAGGTGTCTAAAATACCTAAATTTATTATATATTGATTATGCTTTCTTTGCTATTTTTCGTGAATTATGTATCTTATGTTTACTTTTGAGTATACATGTGTTTGGAGTCATTCGAACGAAAAAGAAAAAAAATGCCATAATTTCACAAAAGCGCAAAAGGAAAAATTGTCATTTCACGGGCGGGTGCTACCTGGAGCCGATCCACGAGGTTAAGGGGATACTATTGGGTGGCTTGTATCCATTTTGGAGTGCAAATATCCATCCCAATGTTAAAGACCTCATTTTGGTCGAGAAGGAAGAACTAGGGTTCATTTTACCCTTTCTTTCTTCTCTCCTTTGTTGTCATTTGTTAGAGATGTCATTGAGACTCGATGTGGTGGATCGGTGAGAAGAATCAGAGAATGGGTTTCTTGTGATTTCAAGTTTGGCTGAGAATTACAGCCCTGAACTGATAATTAGAAGAAGGTTGCTATTGGGTGTTGCTGTGAACCAGATGGAGAGATTCAGGGGCGAGACTTAAACAAACAACGAGTTTGTTGTTGCCGATTGATGGAAGAAGAATTGCTGCTCGAGTTCAAGGAAGGAATTGAGGTTGTTGTTGACTGAGAAAACAACGATGGGTTCTGAATTCTGTTTTGATTCTTGAAATGGAGGTTTGCTTTCGATTCATGAAGAAGAATATATGGGTTCAAATGCTGCTGCTGTGTAAGATTGCCATCATTGGAGGGCTGCTGTCATGGTGGAGATTCAGGAAATGAAGAAATAAGGGAATATTGATTCTCAATGGTTTACTGAGATTGGAAGAATGGCAGTGAAGCAATTGTGGTTGATGTTTACATGGAAGAAGAGATGTTTGCTGCTATTGCCGCAGCTGGTGCAATTGATATGAGAAGATAGTGCTGGGGAAGATGCAGCTGTTATGAGTCCAAGTGCAGCTGAAATTATGGGTGATGTTGCAGGGACTTTGTTCAGAAGCTGGATATGGCTGATTCATGGAGATTGTGAGCTGCAGTCGCAGTTGTGTGTGTGAAGGAGTTGCAGCTGCAATAAGCATTGCAAGTGGTGTTGGCTTGTGGTTGCTGGCATGGCATTGCAGCCATGAAGCTACTGAGTTACGTTAGGAGTCGAGAATGGAATACAACTCGCGCTCTAGTCCGGTTTGGTTTTGATGGATGATTGCACTCGGTGATTCGAGCCATGATGGTATTTGTAGAATGAGAATAATCGGTGCTTTGGTGCACTGGAATAGCTTGTGTGAATTGCAGGTATAAAGAATGTTGCAGTTGCAGTGATGGTTCCGTGGATGAGTTTGGATGAAATTAGTCAAGTAGGTGGTGGTGCATAGTTGTTTTTGCTGCCACTTTGAAACAAGCTAATGGGATTCGCAGAGAAGTATGGCACTATGCATGGAATGGATTTTGAAGCTGCAGAAATTTTGCGGAAACGCAGTGAGAATGGTGAGCCGGCGTACCAGTTATGGTTATCGGATTTCTGAACTTGAAGCATGAATCATAATATTTCAGTGAATCATAAAGGTAGAGCGTGTTGGATGCAAGATTTGGCCGTGGGATATATGAGTTTGGAGTTGCGCTTTTGGGTGTGTTTTTGCAAGAACAAGGAATTTGTTTAAATAGTTCTTCTTGTGAATGTTTGAACTGCAGAAAAGTAAAGTTGAGCTGCTGGGAGTATGCACTTGCTGGTGACAGTTTCTGATGATAAAGGCGGCCAGAGACAGTTTCCCGATGCCGGATTCCAACTACAGTGACCGGATTTCGGTGATGACGTCAGCAATTCGGCGACCCAGTTTTGGACCCAGAATTTTCAGAAGAGATGTTTTAACACATGGGATTGGTGGACCACTTGGAGATGGACTTTTGAGAAGAATGAGGCGTGACCTAATTGAAAAAGAGTATCCTTTATGGAAATTGAGAAACATATAAAAGAGAAGACTTTTCTCTATATTTGGGGATATCTTTGCCTCTACTTTTGTTCTAGGGTTTAGAACCATGAAAGCTTTTCTTTTTCTTCTTGTTATGAACTCCATGAATATGAGCTAGAGTTTTATTATTGGTTAATGATTAAGTTGGATTTCACATAACATGGTTCTTTGATTCAATAAATTAGTTTTGTCTCATATTTATCGTTCATGATTCTCTGAAAATATAGTTGTATGATTGACGTATTACAACATGATTGATTGTTTGTTTTGTCAAGTTGCAAATTGGTAGAACTTGTAATCACATCTATTGCTAGTTTAGGGTTAATCATCGAGCGATAATCCTTGAACACAAGTAGCATAATGATTTGTTTATTTCACTTTTAGTTTATAAAAATCGAGAAAACTCCCCTTGTTACCTTTAGGAAACCAAAACATATTGACAACCCAAGACCTCTACGTGGGAACGATCCTTTCTTTCCCTTGTTATATTATATATTTTGAGTAGTGAGAAAGTAATTTATTTTTGACGCATACGATAGTGATCAAATTTTGGCGCCGCTGCCGGGGAGGCAATGGTTGTTATTTTTTTTTGGTTTCTTATTTTTGTTTTTTTTTAGTCTTGCTTCTTATTTTGTTTTAGTGTTCTTATTCTTTGGTTCTTAACCGAGTTTTGAGAATCTCGTTTCAGGTATGGATGGAGCATATTGGAGGAATCAATATGGCTTTCAACCTCAACAACATTACAACTATCACCCTTACGGGGAGTATAATCAAAATAAATCCTTTGGTTATGGTCAATACTCCACGTACGCTTTTAGTTGTTCTCATACATTCCAACCTTCTTACGGTGGGTATGTAAGTGAGCAACCACAAAGAGGGGATGATACTTGTGCTCCTATTAATATTTCTTCTAGTTTGGTTGATGAAATGCAACAATTTATGGACAACATGTAGTCATTTTGTGGACAACCCAGCGTGGAACCAGTTTCATCGATCGAATGTGCTCATAGTATGTTTGGCCCAATTTCGATCGTAGTTATGATCATTCACCCATTCAAAGGGAAGATAATTCGCCTAGCAATACTGAAGTAAGTAATTCTACTTTTGCCTTGTCGAATGAGCTTTACAAACAAATGGAACACTATATCCATAATTTGGATGGATCACTCCAAGAGCTTCAAAGAGGTGTTTTCGACGTAAGAAAGGGCATTGATGAATACAGAGAGGAAATGAATAATTATGTTGAAAAAGGCGAACCTTTGGGGACTTTTGTTGATAATTGTATAGTGAACTCAACTCTTGATCTTAATAATGATCATTCACCTATTCAAAAGGATGGGTTAGAGATTAGCAACACTAAATTCAGCGACGAACAAGATTATGTCAACTATGAAAGTGACGGTGATTATGATACATTGCTTGAACCAACTCATGGTGACATCTCTCAGGAGGAATCTTTTTGGGACCAAGATGAAGACGAAGAGGAATATGTCGACACTTGTGTAGATTACTCAAGCATTGATCTTAATAATGATCAAGAGCCTATTCAAAGGGTGGAGCTTGAGGATGATGCATTTTCGAGTGTTCTAAAAAAAGTTCCTTATAGCGAGATTTGGATCCGCAAAAGAGTGTGTGCCTTACAACAAAGAGGAGTGTGTTGAGAATGAAACCGATATGACCAATATTATGGAAGACCCAATTGAGCTTGCAATTGATTGTAATGATGATATTTATGTCGAAACCGTGGTTAAGGCGGAAACGAACGAAGAATGGTTGCAAGGTTTGATAGAGGACCATGATATACAAGAGGTGAGTAATTCACTTGAGTTTTCAAGGATGAAGATGATTCCGTGATACAAGAGATTCTCGCAAGGTTTGTCTAACCCGTTGCCTATTGTTTCTTCTCCTTTACCTCTTATGGGTTTGAATGTATGTGCTTGAGAATATTGTTGAATGACTTTGTTTCTCGATATCCTCCATTAGAGATACTTGATTCTCATACTATGCAGGTTTTGAAACAAAAACTCTGGTAGTCCCCGACTTCTATATTCTTTATACACTTCCAAGTGTGGACAAGAATAAGTGTGGGGGAACTTTTATCGGTTAATAGCTTCATTTACGTTTTATATTACTAATATTTGTGTGAAGTGGCAAAACAGATTCTATGGAAGGATCCTCAACTTTTCAAAGTTATTAGTGTATGGGGAATCGATCTTGCATGTCGGGCTGACGACTTTAAACCAAGCGCTGCATGGGAGGCAACCCATTGGATGAGTATTTCTTATCTTATCTTTTTACTTTTTCTTGTCTTGTTTTTACTTTTTATGATTTCTTGTCGCATATCGTTATAAGATTTCCCACCTTGACTTTCTTTGGACAATTCAATTTACATTGAGGACAATGTAAAGTTTAAGTGTGGGGGAGTGGTTTAGCATTTGTGGTTAAGCATTTGCATTGTAAATTTTCAAAATTTTCAACTGTTGTGTAAATTAGTGAATAAAAACTCCAACTTGTAGTTAGTTTAGAGTCACATAGTATACATGTCGCTAAGATTACATCGAGAATCTCATAAGAGTGACTGAACTTAGAGATGACAGAGAACATGATCGGTTTCTTACTTGTATGAGAGTTAAAGTTGGATTTAACCATGCCAATGGCAAATGAGGTGCAGAATGAATTCGGTATTAGAGTTGTGGTCCCCTATAGTGGATACTACCCATGTTACATAATGTGAGGCACCGACCTTCAAAAATATGTGCTTTTAGAGTGTGTGTCACCGTACGTAAACTCCGGGTAGAATGGTGAGATACCCAACCTCCCACAAATAGAAGCACTACTTTGATCTCTTGAGTGTTATTTTGTCAATCATGATGGTGACATCGAATTGCTAACTTACATACCACTTGTAATCTTGTTCGCAGTTAGCACCATCCACTTTATCTCTCTTTACACCAACAAGTCCATAGAAACACCATCATCATCAACAAGACGAGCATCACAAATTCGAAGGAAAGTTGAAGACGTTTAAGGTTTACAAGCAACGGTACAGAAATGAGCAGATTTCAGATTCAAGTATAGCAACAAGACAAGGAGCAAGAATTTTTACAAGTTGAAGACTATTGTACAAGAGCGAAGATTATAAAGATGAGAGTTCGAGAAGTTTATGATATCCAGACATACAAGTTGTGAAGAATCAAGCGGTAAAGTACTTACACCATGGCCTTTGTACTTGCATTTTTATTTTATTTTATTTGTATTTTATTTCTCTAGTCTCAAAAAAAAAAAAAAAAAAAGATAAGAGAAAATTTCTTCATGGTCATTACTGGTTTTATTATTTTGTTTCGTTTTCATTTTGTATTTGTTTTATTTCTCTTGTCTCACAAAAAAAAAATCAAAAAGAAAAAAAAATAGAAAATAAAAACAAATATAGAAAAAAGAAAAGAAAAAAAGATTACCAAATCAAGCATGCGCAAGATTAACTTTTTGCGGTTCCTATCGGTGGGTTAGACCAATGCCTCGAGCCTAGACAGATTCGGAGCGATTGTTTGTTATCGCCTTGGTATCCCTATGTTTGTTGAAGACGGGCTATGTTATTGTTGTAATAAGCCTATGGATATTTATGGGGATCACGTGCTTCATTGTGCCAATGATGTTGGGAGTAAGTTTCGCCATGACTTAGTTCGTGATGTGATTATAGATATTTGCTACAAATCTGGTGTTCCTGGCGTAAAGAAGTTGCTTTGGGTTTGTCGTCAACTACTAACAAGGACTTGCGTCCAGCGGACATCCTTGTTCTTAATTGGGAAAATGGTCAGGACGTGTGTATGGATGTCACAGAGGTCTCACCCTTCACTGGTGGGGGAGTTCGGGCTTTCATTCCAGGCCAGGCTATTTCAAAAGCAATTTCGAGTAAACGCACTAAATACTTGGATGAATGTGTTTCACATGGTTATGGTTTGAGTGTTTTAGCTTTCACTACTTTAGGAGAGCTTAGCGAAGACACTATTTGTTTTTTAAAGCGTCCGAAAACTGTTTAGTTAATAATGATGCTGGTAGTGGTCTAGGTGCTTTTATTTTTCATAGATTGGGTGTTGCTATTCAAAAGGGGGTTGGTGCCCAGCTTGTCGCTCGGCTACCAACTAAAACCTCTTCCGTGTAAGAGATTTCTTCTATTTGAAAAAAAAATATTTTTAAACTCTAAAAAAAGAAAGAAAAAAAAAAGAGACAAGAAAAATGTGTTGTATTATATTTTGGTTTGTTTTTAGTTTTATATTCTTTCAATAAAGCCAATGGAAGAAGAAATATTCATAATGGAGTTTCAAGCAACAAGGAATCAGAGGAAAAGAGTTACATTGTCTAGATTCTACGAAGTTCAAGAGTTATTATCAAGAGTTGAAGACCGAAGACGAAGATGAAGACACCGATTGAAGACCGAAGACGTTTCTATGGATGCTGTGAGAGTGGTGCTAGCTGCATGTCGAACGGATAACGAGGTAAGTAAGCATATTCCAACCTTCGTTAAGTAGTGATTTCCTTTCTTAGAGATCGTCAGAAAAAAGGGTTTTCAAAATGAATAAAAGATGTGGGTTTTCAAAAAAAATCGGACGGTTTTGCCTTCCTACCATTCAACGTGTCGCAGGATTTCTTGCTTCATTCCTACCTGGACACATGTGTGACCCATAAAAAAAGTTTTTTATTATTGAGAGCAACTTCATAAAACCCTTTCTTGTGAGGCAGAGTCGAGACTTTTGATCACTTCGAACCCGAATTTCTTTCGATAAGGGATGGTTATTTCTCTCTTAACTTTTAAGGATGAGATTGTTGTGTTCATTTATGTGTCTAACTTCTTATTACTAGTGTGCAGAATTTCTATGTCTTCTTAGCGCGTTGGATGCTATCATTTCGGAGAACTAGTAAGTTGGTAAAGTAGGTTTTGTGGGTATATCTCTAGTAAGCCCTCACGAGACTATAACTCATCCACTAGGTACACCTAGGGGTTCAAAGGCTTGTTATACGTGCTAAGTGTGACCGTAGCCTCGACGACACGGAGTTGTATGTATGCTTTAGAATTTGTTTTGTTTGATTTGCTCGAGGACTAGCAAAGTCTAAGTGTGGGAGAATCTGATAGGTGTCTAAAACACCTAAATTTATTATATATTGATTATGCTTTCTTTGTTATTTTTCATGTGAATTATGTATCTTATGTTTACTTTTGAGTATATAGGTGTTTGGAGTCATTCTGAACGAAAGAAGAAAAAATCGCTAGTAATTTCACAAAAGCGCAAAAGGAAAAATTGTCATTTCACAGGCAGGTGCTATCTCAAGCCATTCACGGAGTTAAGGGGATACTCTTGGGTGGCTTGTATCCATTTTGGGGTGCAAATAGCCGTCCCAATGTTAAAGACCTCATTTGGGTCGAGAAGGAAGAACTAGGGTTCATTTTCCCCTTTCTTTCTTCTCTCCTTTGTTGCCGCTGTTAGAGATGCTACTGAGAATCGATGTGGTGGATCTCTGAGAAGAATCAGAGAATGGGTCTCTTGTGATTTCAAGTTTGGCTGAGAATTGCAGCCCTGAACTGATAATTAGAAGAAGGTTGTTGTTGGGTGTTGTTGTGAACCAGGTGGAGAGATTCAGGGGCGAGACTTAAACAAACAACGAGTTTGCTGTTGATTGATGGAAGAAGAATTGCTGCTCGAGTTCAAGGAAGGAATTGAGGTTGTTGTTGACTGAGAAAATAACGATGGGTTCTGAAATTCTGTTTTGATTCTTGAAATGGAGGTTTGCTTTCGATTCATGAAGAATAATAGATGGGTTCAAATGTTGCTGCTGTGTAAGATTGCCATCAATGGAGGAATTGGAGCTGCTGTCATGGTGGAGGTTCAGGAAATGAAGAAAGAATGAATGTTGATTCTCAAGGGTTTACTAAGATTGGAAGAATGGCAGTGAAGCAATTGTGGTTGATGTTTACAGGGAAGAAGAGATGTTTGATGCTATTGCCGCAGCTGGTGCAATTGAAATGAGAATATGGTGCGGGGAAAAAGAAGCTGTTATGAGTCCAAGTGCAGCTGAAATTATGAGTGATGTTGCAGGGACTTGGTTCAGAAGCTGGATATGGCTGATTCATGGAGATTGTGAGCTGCAGTCACAGCTGTGTGTGTGAAGGAGTTGCAGCTGCAATAAGCATTGCAGGTGGTGTTGGCTTGTGGTTGCTGGCATGGCATTGCAGCCATGAAGCTACAGGTTCTGTTGGGAGCTAAGAATGGAATACAACTGCGCTCTAGTCTGGTTTGGTTTTGATGGATGATTGCACTCAAGTGATTCGAGCCATGATGGTATCTGTAGTTGGGAGAATAACTGGTGCTGGTGCAGCTGGAATAGCTTGTGTGAATTGCAGATATAAAGAATGTTGCAGTTGCAGTGATGGTTCCGTGGCTGAGTTTGGATGAAATTAGTCAAGTAGGTGGTGGTGCATAGCTGTTGTTGCTGCCACTGAAACAAGCTAATGGGAATCGCAGAGAAGTATGGCACTGTGCAGGGAATGGATTTTGAAGCTGCAGAAATTGGGCAGAAACGCAGTGAGAATGGTGAGTCGGTGGTACCAGTTATGGTTATCGGATTTCTGAACTTGAAGCATGAATCATAATATTTCAGTGAATCATAAAGGTAGAGCGTGTTGGATGCAAGATTTGGCCGCGGGATATATGAGTTTGGAGTCACGCTTTTGGGTGTGTTTTCGCAAGAACAAGGAATTTGTTTAAATAGTTCTTCTTGTGAATGTTTAAACTGCAGAAAAGTAAAGTTGAGCTGCTGGGAGTATGCACTTGCTGGTGACAGTTTCTGATGATAAAGGCAGCCAGAGACAGTTTCCCGATGCCGGATTTCAACGACAGTGACCGGATTCCGGTGATGACGTCAGCAATTCGGCGACCCAGTTTTGGACCCACAATTTTCAGAAGAGATGTTTTAACACATGGGCTTGGTGGACCACTTGGAGATGGACTTTTAAGAAGAATGAGGCGTGACCTAATTGAAAAGAGTATCCTTTATGGAAATTGAGAAACATATAAAAGAGAATAATTTTCTCTATATTTGGGGATATCTTTGCCTCTACTTTTGTTCTAGGGTTTAGAACCATGAAAGCTTTTCTTTTTCTTCTTGTTATGAACTCCATGAATATGAGCTAGAGTTTTATTATTGGTTAATGATTAAGTTGGATTTCACATAACATGGTTCTTTGATTCAATATATTAGTTTTTTCTCATATTTATCGTTCATGATTCTCTGAAAATATAGTTGTATGATTGACGTATTACAACATGATTGATTGTTTGTTTTGTCAAGTTGCAAATTGGTAGAACTTGTAATCACATCTATTGCTAGTTTAGGGTTAATCATCGAGCGATAATCCTTGAACACAAGTATCATAAATATGGTTATAGCTTGTAGTGATACATCATTGTAATCATATGTGAACCATGACCTTTGTTCGAATTGTTTGCGCAATGTATTTCAATTGCATTGATTAGCCTAATTTTATGATTCTTAATGCTCCATGGGAATTGAACTTGATTAGCGCAAGGCGTTAGGTTATTCTTTTGGTAGAATTCATACTTGCATCGTTTTACATTTATGTGTGATGAAATCAGGAAATTGCGGGATATTCTTTCGATTAGATATCTTAGGGCTTTTGATAATGAGATATTAAGTATCAATTCTAATTATTAAGACAAGAACATGTTAGTGAATGAAAACGGAATTATATATTTTGAGTAGTGAGAAAGTAATTTATTTTTGACGCATACGACAGCGATCACATATGAACCAATTCTAAACTCGTTTGGAAGTGTGGCAAATCGGTTCCAAGATTGTAAATATGAAAAGGATTTACTAAGTAAAGATGTCGACATACTTTGAACATGTGCGTAACGCTTATCTTTTATTGTTCAAAGATATTCCTTAATACCTAAAGGAGAATCCCGGATCGAAATAAATTGAGAATCTTTTAATTAAGGTTTTTAGTTTTATATGCTTTTAATTTCCAGCAATTAAAATGCATATCTTTAGAAAATAAAAATTGGTAATATGCATTTAATAATTGGAGATTTTCTAATGAGATTTTCGGTCAATATTTGGACAAAGCATTTCCAGGAATTATGGAAACCGAATTTGGAAATATATTGCATATCTTGAGAATATTTTCGGCTTTGGAAATTGCTTGGTGTCCAAACTTCCTTGGTCTATAAATATCAAAGTTTGCATTTCAAACAAACTAATCCTTAGAGCTAGCAAAACTACCTGGTTGTGTTATTACTGGTGGAGCCACCTATTTGGAGAGGAAAGTAACCTAATTAGGCGAAATCTCTTACCGCTTCTCGGTTTAAAGACTTCTTTGGGATTGAGAAGCTCTATTAGTACCGTTGGTGGGAAACTAGATAATTGCGGTTTATTATTAGTTTTCGATTGATTTGATTAACTAACGGTTGTTGAACTTTGATTGCACCTAGTTTTTTTATGCTTGAGAATCTTCTCTTCGATATAAGATTCACTCAAACTAGATCGAAAGTTTCGACGGGGATAATTAGACTGTTTGTAGTTCTAAAGACGTCTTGTGATAATCCATTGTTAACAAACTCGTTTTGTGTGTGAGTGATCACAAGAGATTCAAGTTGATTGTGTGTAGGTGTTTATTGAAGATCTAAGAAGATTTGAAGACGAAAAAGATTTTTGATTTGGGTTCATAATCTTTGGTGTGCACAAAACTTGATCGGCTGGGGATCCAACTATAATCGGTTTATCTTTGTGATAGATTTGATTGATTAGTTGAGTAGATAGGCATCAATACAATTCTTTGTGATTCAAAGTATTGATTGCATAATCTTAACAAAAACTTTGGTATTTGTTGAAAAGATAGATTTAAGGACCTGACAAAGGAGTTTATTGGGATAACGGAAGAGCCTTTTGTCAAACTCATATTGTAGTTGCAGGTTTTCCCACAACACACCCCCTATAATATTTTCTAGATCTCAATATTATTAATCACCTAAATCTCAAATATAAGTACTAGAAATATAAATTGACACAAGGATTTTTACATGGTTCGATCAATGTGATCTACATCCATGGTTCTTCAATATGATTGTTGAGGTTACATTAATATTACATTTACAATCTCCATTAATGGATATTTTGTAGAGCTCTAGATCTAATTATTTGGGGAAGAAGATGATAAAGAAAATAAATCCTCTCTAAAAATATCTCTCTCTTACTAAATGTGTCCTCTTCTAAAAATATCTCTCCCTTACTAAATGTGTCCTCTTAAAAATATCTCTCCCTTACTAAATGTGTCCTCCCTTTTTCTCTCCTTCCTTTCTCTTTATATAGGTGTTTACATAGTGGATGACGACTAATAGGGCCCTATTTTCGGATCTCGCTTGCGTCGTTCTCGCAAGCTTACAACAGATTTCTTCGCACGTGCTCTTCAATATCACAAGGTCTTCACATGTTCCTCGTGATTAGGCTGATGTCGCTTGCTACGTCATTCTTTGAATAGCCTGCGAGGTCTTCGCATACACTTGTTGATTAAAACTTCATTGGAACATTGCTGTGCGAGATTCGCTCCTACACATATCACTTGATTGAAAAGAGTTGTTACCGAATAGATTTGTTGTTCCTTTACTGTTTGGAATACGAACCAAAGGAATTGTTCCAAGTGTGTGACTTGCTGCAAGTTGGAGGCGCATGGATACATACGGAACTAGGTGAACTATAGGTTTAGTTGCTTGTACTCAACTATACGAAGTTGGTTTAGATTTTGTATAACGGCTTAATCCTGAGAATATTCAATTCTGGACAAGGTCCCGGGGTTTTTCTGCATTTGCGGTTTCCTCGTTAACAAAATCTTGCTGTGTCATTTACTTTTATTTTCCGCAATTATAATTTATAGTAAATTACAAAAATGTTAATTCATATTTTACTTGATAGCAATCCTATTGTGTTTGGTTAAGTCCGAACCTATTATCAAGTAAACATACTTCGTTGTTTTATTGTCTCGATCTTGTATCCATAGTCAATCACACAAGTTATCTTGTTATCATATTGTCTCGATCTCACTTCCATAGACGAACCGTTTAGTTGTATTGTCTTGACTCAGTCCATAGACAATCATTTTCGAGAAATGACTTATAGGTGGAAAAGTTTTAGACTGAGGAATATTTGGGTACCCTCTTCTTTTCGGTATGACTTTTATTAGTGAAACTGATCTTAAGTAATCACCTGAGATGGTATGATCGATTTTTTATAATTGGTATGACCAACTTTAAACATTGGGGAACCGACCCTAGTAAAAGGTGCAACCGATCACAAAAGGGGAATCGATCCTTGTAAGAGGTGGAACAAGTTTTTAGTAATTGGGGAACCGATCCTATGAACACGTGCAACAAATACAAGTTAGATACCATATATATGTGGGAACCGATCCTAGTACCTAGTCAACCAAGTTTTGGTAACTGACGTGACTAATTCGTGTTCCCACATGGAGGTAGAACCGAAACTTGTTTTGGTATAACCGTGAAAAACCCATGATTAGTGATTTAATAGGATAATTAATCACATAGTTCTCGGAAGTCATATGAACCAATTCTAAACTCGTTTGGAAGTGTGGCAAATCGGTTCCAAGATTGTAAATATGAAAAAGGATTTACTAAGTAAAGATGTCGACATACTTTGAACATGTGTAGTAACGCTTATCTTTTATTGTTCAAAGATATTCCTTAATAGCTAAAGAAGAATCCCTGATCGAAATAAATTGAGAATCTTTTAGTTAAGGTTTTTAGTTTTATATGCTTTTAATTTCCAAAGAATTAAAATGCATATCTTTAGAAAATAAAAATTGGTAATGTGTATTTACTAATTGGAGATTTTCTAACGAGATTTCTGTCAATATTTGGACAAAGCATTTCCGGGAATTATGGAAACCGAATTTGAAAATATATTGCATATCTTGAGAATATTTTCGGTTTTGGAAATTCCTTGGTGTACAAACTTCCTTGGTCTATAAATATTGAAGTTTGCATTTCTAACAAACTAATCCTCAGATCCAACAAAAACTACCTAGTTGTGTTGTTACTGGTGGAGCCGCCTATTCGGAGAGGAAAGTAACCTAATTAGGCGAAATCTCTTACGGCCACTCGGTTTAAAGACTTCTTTGGGATTGAGAAGATCTATTAGTACCGTTGGTGGGAAACTAGATAATTGCGGTTTATTATTAGTTTTCAATTGATTTGATTGACTAACGGTTGTTGTACTTTGATTGCACCTAGTTTGTTTATGCTTGAGAATGTTCTCTCTGATATAAGATTCACTCAAACTAGATCGAAGTATCGACGGGATCTTTAGATTGTTTGTAGATATAAAGACATCTTGTGATAATCCATTGTTAAAAGACTACGCTCGTGTGTGATTGATCACAAGAGATTCAAGTTGATTATGTGCAGGTGTTTATTGAAGATCTAAGAAGATTTGAAGACGAAGAAGATTTCTAATTTGGATTCATAATCTTTGGTTTGCACAATACTTGTTTCAATTGGAAAAGGATCCAACTATAATCGGTTTATCTTTGTGATAGATTTGATTGATTAGTTGAGTAGATCGGCATCAATACAATTCTTTGTGATTCAAAGTATTGATTGCAAAATCTAGATAATTACTTTGGTAGTTGTTATTGGATAGATCTAAGGACTGACAAAGGAGTTTATTGGGATAAACGGAAGAGCCATTTGTCGAACTCATATCACTTGATTGAAAAGAGTTGTTACTGCGAATGTTTGTTGTTCCTTTGCTGTTTGGAATACGAACCAAAGGAATTATTCCAAATGCGTGACTCACCGTAAGTTGGAGCGCAGGGATACATACGAAACTAGGTGAACTATAGGTTTAGTTGCTTGGTCTCAACTATACGAAGTTGGTTTAGATTTTGTATAGCGGCTTAATCCTGAGAGTATTCAATTCTGGACAAGATCCCGGGGTTTTTCTGCATTTGCGTTTCCTCGTTAACAAAATATTATTGTGTCTTTTACTTTTCTATTTTCTGCAATTATAATTGTTTTATTATAATTAGAAGTAAAATACACAATTGTAATTCCTATTTACTTGATAGCAATCCTATTGTGTTTAGTTAAGTCTGAACCTATTATCAAGTAAACATACTTCGTTGTTGTATTGTCTCGATCTTGTATCCATAGTCAATCATGCAAGTTATCTTGTTGTCGTATTGTCTCGATCTCGTATCCATAGACGATCACACGAAGTGTGAACCCTTTAGTTGTATTGTATCGACTCAATCCATAGACAAAGAGTTGATCCAGGAGTTAACTGAATACTTAAAAGTGATTGTCTGATTCAGTTAACCTATAAGAAATTGAATATATGTCTGATTCAGTTAACGTTATGCAAGGGTATGAATACTTAAAAGTTGAAGATGTTACCACTTCGTTAACTCATGATCCAGGAGTTGCGAAAATCAAGAGTACATCTGAGTTGTTCTCTGATGGAAAAGAAGATGCTGATAAAGAGTTGGTAAAACTTCTAAAGCCTATAAAATCTTTGTCTACAAAAGTGTTGATATTAAAGACAGTCAAATCTTCTTAAGAATGAGATCAGAGATAAAGATATTCAACTGAATATTCTAGCCAAAGAGAATATGGATTTCACAGTCAAATTAGAAACTTTTGGTAGATCTCTTACTCAAGATAAAGAGACACGTCCTATGACTCTGACTAATGACGCTGCTGTGATTTCCTTTGATATTGAGGAAACTAAAAGTCCTTGCTCGACTTTTTGCGGACTGTGATAAAACCGGTTTAGTCACATCTGAAACAAATCAAGATGATGGTAGTTTGCCTAACTACATCAAGTCAGAAGAGGATGAGAAACCATCTTCTACATCTACTTATGATCGAGACGAAATCTTGTCCAAAAGAAACTTTGAACCGATTCCGTGAATGTGATCTTAAGGAATACAACTTTCAGTCACTTGACAGGAAACTTATACTTCTTCAGAATACGGTGGTGAAAATATTGAAAGAAGTTTCTTGTCTTAAAAACTGAAAGACCATTCCTCAGTAGAAAGGCAGAATATACCACTACCCGATAAGATCAACTCAAAAGAATCAGAGGAAAGAGTTGATAATCACTTCTGGAAAAAGGTTCCTCCTCACCCATATCGAAACAATTCTTGTTTTGATGAAGAACAATTCGAGAAGAAAGGTAAAGAGAGAATCTCTCACTTAAGGAAACAATCGAGAATTTCCCATAATTGTTTCGATAAGTATATCTTGGTGTGCATCATAAGGAAATCCTTAGAATGAGAAAATCATATGAAAATCTCATTGACAGAATTAAAAGAGATTTATCTATCTCTGAAAATTCTCACTTCAGTACATCTTCTCCACATGATCATATCTCGAGAGCTAGAAAAGATCATTATTCTTGGAGAAAATATTTTGGGCAGAAATTCCCAAGGAGAAACATGAACTATGGTTCTGATACTCACTGTAAGCTAGAAAAAGCTTACTCCGATACAACTTATTTGTATCGAAATTGTGCACTCTCATCCTCTGCCATGCTCTTAATTATGGATGAGAAAAGCACAATAAAATGAGAGCACATTTTTTTGTGTGTTTGTTTATCAGAAAAAATTTGTGACATTTTATGGATGACTGCGAATCAATGTCTGTCTAAACATTTGTTCATGTTTATCATGATCTTCCAAAAATAGGTTTTATTTAGAATTTTTCGAATTTTAATAAACCTTCCAGCATGAGAAGTTCGGACAAAGGAAATATAATATATTGTTTTAGTATTTTCGGAATTTGCTGATATTTTTCGGTCCAAAAGTTGTCTCTTCTTAAAGAGAAACTATCTCTTGCTTGTATTCTGAAACCCTGATCAATCCCTATTTAAATAATCGAGCATGCCTTCAATAACTCGTAGTGTCACAAAGGCTAATAAGGAGGAAGCTAAAAAGGTTAAGGATTGTCAAGGAATCAATACGAAAGGAAGAAGAAAATCATGTCTGATTATGATTCTGATAGTTCTGTTGGATCACAAGATGAGTCATGTCTGTTAGCTTACAATTTACAAGATCCAACCAAAACCAAGTGGATTCCTTCTGATAGTATGATTGACTATATCCAAGGTTTTGAAGAACTAAGAACCAACCTCGTAATGACGGTTCGAAATCAAGATTGGCTCAAAGATAAAATTGAGGAGACAAAAGCTGATCTTGCTGATATGAAGGTTCAAGTTGAAAAACTTGAGAAACAAGAAGTGGTTGCAGACAAGTCTCTTGAGACATGCTTCAAAAGTTTGAACACTGAAGAAACCTCAGTGAACAACAAGAGCACCACTAGAGATTAAGTTATATGTTGTAATACTTAATCCAAAAATAGACATTAGTTTTTGATTATTTCAATAAAGTCTATTATGAATAAAACTATCTTATTTATGAATAAAATTATTAGTTTATAATTTTTCTTGTGATAATTTTTCGATTACATAGCATGTGCTTGAATGCTTTATCTTATTGCTATGGATGTTTATGGGATGTTTGATTTCGGTTTCATAACCTTAATATTCGATCTCATATTGTGTGTGAACCCTTATGGTTTGGGTGACTTTTTGGTTTAGCAGGATTAAGTTCTAGCCCATGTTGGTAGGCTTTATCAAAGGATCATAAGGGGTTGATTGAAACTAATATATGAAAAATTCACAATATTTTGAATCGTTTTTGGTTTAGCATAAAAGCATAAGAGTTTCGGGTTTCAACTTTTGCATTGCATTAGTTAAAACCGGTTTTCAACCTTTCTATGGTAAAGGTTGGTCTTTGTTGTTGCTCTTTTGTTTTGCGAGAGGATGACACCATTAATAGGGGAGAGTTCTATCTTGAACTGGCGCTTAATGATATATCTTTCTGGGGTGAAGAGGATGCGGAGATTGAGGTAACGAATTTGTTAGTTAATCGTTTTTGTGTTTAAGAAAAGCCTGATTTTATTGTATATATTTTGCTTTTGATTAATAAAATTTCGGTACAATTGATGTTTATTCCATTATTTGTGTATGGATGTGTGTGATTCAATTTTTTTCGGTTAAGAAAAACTATTGTTATCTTGCTTTATTGTTTGGTATCAATTGTTTAGGTTTACAAAATTTCGGTGCAATTGCGGTACTTTAATGTCTATGTTGTTTCAATTGCTCCCGGTTGAGGTAAATAATTATGCAAGTTGATTTATTTGGTTTGTATAAATTGTTTATGGCTTAACAAAAGAAAAGGTTTTCGGGATGAATTGTTTAGTCCAATTCGATTCCGAATAAGAGAAACTAAGTTAATTCTGATCTTAGTTAGACTTATCAAAGTGGAGGTTTCGGTTATTCAATTTAATCGAATGCCCTAACAAGAAATTCTAGTTAACTAACCCAGTACTTGTCTTGTTTAAAAGTGAAAGGTCTAAGTTATATGGATAATTATAGCCTGATGAGAGAAATAGAAGTATCTATATTTTGGTCTTATCGAACAAGCGATTGTATTTGTGCAATCGGTTTAGCAAAGGAACTAAGGTTCTTAGTCGATTTTTGCTTTGCTAAACTATTAGGGAAAATTTCTTCGGGAAATTATTCCCTTGGTAACATATCAAAACAAAATTACTTTGTAGTTTCGGTTTTGATATTGGTTATTAAAAATGGTGTGTGGAACCCTCGTGCTTAACTCTTATAGGTTGCAAGTCTTGTGAGATTTGTAAGATCCTTTCGGTTTGTCTTTTATTTGCTCGTACCTTTGTCATTTTGTGACAAAAAGGGGAAGAAATATATGGAGTAAACAAGTGATATTGATATTGATTTGGTATCACTAAAGGAAAGGACATTGGAGCTTAAACGTTATATCTAACGAAAGAGTAAATCATAGACTAAGGGGGAGTAGCATATTATATTAATAAGGGAATAACAAAGACGTACGGATTGAAAATCTACCTATCTTACCTTTAGGGGGAGTATTAGCTTTGTTATTATAATGTCAACATCGGCATTTATGGATTGCATGTATACAGGTTATTGTGCTGTTTAATTTGGGAATCAAGCGTATGTGTAATGAATTCTTGTAATTTGTTTATCCATATGATGTAAGATTGGGCAAACTAAAGCTACTGCTAACTTGAAGTCTGGAACCACAACCTAAAAGTCTAAAACATCCATATCCATATCCATATCTATACCAAAATATATATAATATACTATGTATCCAATCTCCATTCATATCTATACAAAAATGGGAGACACAGACAATGATATGCAAATTCAATGCAAGTATGCAAGTCCAAAATCTTTCTTAAATCAGTGTCCAAAAAATATTCTTTTTCTATATCTCTATGTATGTTTTAGAATTGTATCGCTTTAAGTCGCTCCATTATGAATATCTAATTTACAACAAAAAGTAAATCAAACAAAAGGAAGTATTCAGTAAATACATATAAATTACATAATTACCCGTTTTATATCGCAGAAGTTCGCATACTAATTAGACGCATAAGCACTCACCGCCCGATTGTCGTTAGTTGACCGAAACCCCAATACATCCTCACTAAACTCATCATCTTTCACTCCCTCGAGATCAGTTGATCCAACTCATACACGAGTTGACAATAAGCAAAATTCAATCAATCATATATATAATTGTTAATTATACTTGCAGTTAATTTAGATATTACTTAAACTTATGCCACTTACCAATTCCATACATCCAATCACGAGTTGTTATCAATACCTCGACACTTTCAAAGGCGATAATTAATAAGTGCTTAATTTACATGTTTAGAATGTCAATTCCATACTTGTTTTAGTTATTATTCTTGCATATTACTTGTTATTATGATTATTTTCTAGTTTATGTGCCATATCAGGTGAATCATCTAAAAAGGAGATACAAAGTGCTTAAATGAGCAAGGAAGTGGAGTCTATCAATGAAGGAAGGCCAAAGACCAAATTCAACTCATTCAAATCTAGGAGTTCTTGATACCATCTTGAATAGAACGAGAGTACGAAAAAGAACGCAAAAATAATGAGTTCTTTCCGAGTTCGGATGAAGAAGTTATAGGCAAAACAAGATTGAAACTTGAAGATAGAGAGAGAGGTTCGGTCGATAACTTCATTAGCTCGAGTCACCTGAACTGGAGCTTAAAAATCAAGATTTTCGAAGAGTATACGGGAGAGTGTTCGGCTCAAAAGCAATTTAATCAAGTGAGCCGAATCTAACACTGCTTTGGAGTAAATTTCACTTGTCGAGGTTCGTCCGGGAAAGGTCGGAAATTTATGAGCCGAACTCGACAACTTTCTCGGGACATATTTAGACGAAATTGACTTCTAACTCAAGGAAACACGGTCCCGGAAGGATTCTAAAGCCTAACTTTGAGAGTTCTATATAAGAAGACATCCGAGCCTTAAGAAGATATACCATACCTTAGGAGACACGGTTCTACCTCCCATACCACAACTTCTACATCAAAACCTAGGGTTTACCCCTTTAGGGGGAACCCATTCTTTGTAATTATGTGTAGTACAACCTTTGATTTATTGAGGATGAATTCAATGTTCTAGACGTGAAGTTTGATTTGTTAATACGAGTTTCTTTGAAGTTTTAATCATCATCGTTAGTTTTTACTATTTTTAGGGTTTATGATTGATTAATTAGATTGTTTGCAGTGCACGCTAGATTAATCTTTTGATCTTTGTATTGCTAGTATTGAGTTAGGAGATAAGTAATCGTCGAATAATTCATACATGAGTGGAAATCGCGAGACCTTGCGGAGGTATTCTCAGGGAGCAATTATGAGTGAACATAACACCAGCATTTGTACCTTGAGCTAAGAGTTCAACTACTGAAATCAACCTAATTCACAAAGCCTAAAGCGTTCAATTGGATTACCCCTTGAGTGAGTTACTACTTGGTGGTTCGGTTGGATAGAATCTTATATTGGAGAGCTTCGTATCCGTGGTACAAGGTGTAGGTGTTTTGGGTATAGTACTGAGCTAGCTGCTATTCTACGGTTGGTGATGAATGATTCTGATGGAAGATAGATAAGTCTACTGATCCGATTAACGTTTGGTAATGGCGAAGGATTCCTTGATCATCTTTGTTTTATTTTTTATTATTTTTATTTTACTTTAAACCAATCCCCTTTTTGTTTTATCTTATTTTGTTATCTAAATAACCTATCAATTATACAGCTCTCTGTGGGAACGATCCTTACTACCGCTATATTATTTATTTAATTAGTGGGAAATATCTCGATTAATTTGTTGTGGTTACGATACGCATCAAATTTTGGCGCCGCTGCCGGGGAGCAGTTGCTAATTGATTTTTTATTTGTTAAGCTTGTTTTTATTTGTGTTTTATTTTGTCTTTTGCTCTTGTGAGTCGTCATGTTTCCTTACGGAAATAATATATACGGAGCACAAGATCAGACATATGATAGTGGTAATCAATATGGTTTTCAATCTCAAAGTTATGACAACTACTAACCATCCTATATGGGTATAATCAAAACCAATCTTTTGGCTATGAACAATATACCACGGAACCTTACGGATATACTCATACATGTCAACAACCTTATGACGGGCATGTAAGTGAACAATCACAAGGATGTGAGGATATTAATGCTTTTAATCATATTTCTTCAAGTGTTGCGAGAATAAATGTGTACCATGATGGAAAATCTTCATGTGCAAATAGAAAAATATTATGATGGATTAGAGCAACGTCAACAAAGTGTTGATAAATCACTCCAAGAACTTCAAGAGGGCATTAACAACTTAAGGAGAGACATGAATCAAATTAAGGAAGAAATGGAAAAAGATGAGCATCCCTTGGAGAATCGTTGTAATGATGATGAAGTTATCCCAGCTCCGGATCGTAATAATGATCATTCGCCTATTCAAAAGGAGGAGCCTTGGTATGACCAAACCATTGTTGTAAACGGTGTAACATACTCAAATGCATATCAACGTTACAATGAATATCCGGATTACAATGTTTTTAGGCCGGATGATTTGCAAGAAGTAGACCCAATCATTCCCTTGACTGAGACTCATGAAGAATACCCAAAAAATTATATCGACGAAGAGTTCATGAGAGTGTAATTTGATTCGGATGACGAGAGTGTTGAAGAGAAATATATTGAGAATGAAACCAAATTGATTGAAGTCGTGGAAGACCCAATTGAGCTTGTCAAGGAATATAATGATGTTGAGGTTTCGGTTGAGGCGAGAAATTAAAAGTTCGATAGAGGACCACGATATACTTGAGGTAAATAATTCACTAGAGTTAAAAGATGAGGATTTCGCACAAGGTTTGTCTAATCCTTTACATAATTTAATATCTATTGATCCTTTTCATCTAATTGAAGTAGATTCTCAACGAGTTGTTAACCTGACTTTTAGGAAGATACCTCATTTAGGATTGGAGTTGTGTGCTTCCAAAGTTTTAACAGTTATTTTGCTTCTAAGTATCCACCACTTGATGTGTTTGATTCTAGCATTGTGCGGGTTCACCAAGTCAAGAACCTTTTGAAGTACCCATGTTTTATTATCTATCCACTTTCGAGTGTAGAAAGGACTAAGTTTGGGGGAAACTTCAATAAAGTGATAGCTTTAATATTTATATCTTGTGCTAATGTTTTCAAGAAGTTGTTACTAGAATTACTGATTGTTTTCCGGGCAAATTACTAGATTTTCATATTGTTGGTGTATGGACGATAACCCGTGAGGGTCAAGGCGAGGACGTTAAACTAAGCGCTGAATGGGAGGCAACCCATTGGTTTTGATTTTCTATCCCTTTTGTTTTTATTTTTTCTTTTTTTTTCATATCATGTTGGGATTTCCCACCTTGATTTTACTTAGGATGAGTCAATTACATTAAGGACAATGTAGAGTTTAAGTATGGGGGAGTGTTTGGATATTTTGTATATAGAGTTTTTAGCCTTTTTAAGTCGATTTTTTCAAATTTTTGTAAATTTTTGCATAAAAACCTCTAACTTTTAGAGATTTTAGAGTCACTAGCATACTTCTAGATATGTTTACATAGAGAATTCTCGCCAGACATAACCGAACTTGGAAGTGTTAGGGAACTACGTTTGGATTTCACCTTGTTAGAGTGTTAAATAATAGATTTAATCATGCCGGTGATGCAAATGAGGAGCATGGAGAAATGCATTATTAGAGTTGATGATCAATCATTAGTGGAGACTACCTATTTTCAAATCAACGGAGGCATCAAACCCAGATTTTTTTTTTTGTAGATGACTAAAGAGCTTTCTTTTGAGTGTGTGTCATCGTACGTTAGTTCCGGGTAGAATTGCGAGCTACCAAACCTCCCACAAATAGAAGCACTACTCTTTGATCTCTTAAGTGCTAATTGACTTCAATCATGAGGGTGACATCCATAGATGAAAACCACCTTCTTGTAGTTTGATTTGCAGTTAGCACCATTCTCTCTCTCGCCAACAACAGGTCCATAGAAACACTATCATCATCAACAAGTGGGGCGACATCAAAATCTACAAGGTAAGTTGAAGACGTTTAAGGTTTAAAAGCAACAATACAAGGAATAGAAAATTTTATATCCAAGTAAAGCAACATACAATGATGTAGATGGTGGATTTTCGACAAAGGGCTAAAATTGTAAACCCATAATTATATGTATTCCCGATCCAAAGAATCGACGAATATTGAGGCTCATGTATCGAAAGCATGAAAGCTCACGCCATAAGAATCTCCTGAAGCGAGAATACTATCTCTCAGAGTATACATGGAAATGTAGTCTCTCAGCTGAGGAAACAACATATCTCATGAATACTGAGCAATTTCAGTAACTACTTTTACATAGAATCGAAAGATTAGACGGCTCCTAGACAAACTTGCCTGCTAGTATAGAGCAATAACGTCTTCGAGGATGTAACAATGTTTTCCCTGACTATATGAAAGAAGTATGACACTTCAACAAGCTCATATCACTCAAAGCCTGAATAATTAACGCTCCTAGACGATCGTACTAGTATAGAGCCATTAATTAATTATTCTCAAAATCAATAGATTCAAATCCCTGGAAAATATTCAATATTTTCATAATTTTTCGTTACTTCAATTTATGGTTCTTCCCAGCAAAATTCCATGGGTTAGTAATAAATATTCAACACACTGGCATCTGAGTTACCTTCGAGTAAGCCCCGACCAAAATGGTGTAAATGTATTCAACAATGCATTAACAAACACCTGAATGAACAAACAAGTATTTCAAAATATGACGAGACGATGAACCTATGCAAATATAAAAGAAAATAATAAAATAATAGTCAAGGCGCTAGGGTACTGGCTCACCGACCGGCCAATCATGCCGTGACCATTCCCACGCCCAAATTTTATATTTTATCATATTTTATTATTTTCCTTGATCTCATGAAAATCCTTTCATTTGAACAAATATCCTTTGTTTTGAGGAAACTCCTCAGTTTCATGGTGTTTCCTTCACACTAAGGAAATAATATAAAATTAGGGAAAATATTGTGGGTCGTGATTATTGGCCAACCGCCATGCCTTGATCCCTACTGGCCCACACCTCATGGTTCCTCATTATTTTATTATTATTTCCCTAATATCATGAAAACTCCTTAATCTCATGATATTTCCTTGATCCCATGAAAAATAATATAAAATTAGGGAAAACCGTGGGACCGGGCCCAAGCTGGCTGGTCATGCCCTAGTGATGATATTTTCAATGATGTTGTAGAAAGTGGTAGTAAGGTTTGTCGTTCACTCGGACTTGATGAAATTAAATTTTAGATTTAAATTATAAAACTAGCAAATATATACAAAATAATAACAATGTTTCGAGAGGTACTAGGACTAGGATTCCACCAAATATTCGAATTCATGTAATTCACTTATTTATTCTAAACCAATATAGCTCATTCAATAAGAATTTTGACTCTATTTCTTTGCCTAATGTAGATTCTTAAAATATTAATTGTAAATCTTAAGCATGGCATATCAAAAGAATAAATCCTAAGCATAAACCATCAAACGAAATGACAATTAATTAAGAAAAATCTTTTTCTAATTTTATTTTAATGCAAATAGTCATATAAATAATTAAATGAATTTACCACATGACGAATTTTGGTTTCCTCCGTCGTCCCGGAGAAAGGTTTAGCTCCACATAGTGCAAAACACGCTCAAAATATATTTTTATAGCTCAAATTGTGTTTACAAAGAAGAAAATGGAGGAAAAATAATATAAACCGAGTTTACTACAACTCTCGATTCTCTCCCCAAAACTCTCGATCCCCTTCTCTCGAGTCCGTAACCTCTTTATATAGCCAACGAGGGGATGAAAATATGTCGTCATAACTCCGGAATATTCTCGGTTGAATGCAAGAATATTTTCTCTTTACTCTCACAGGAATCACCGAGATTTCCTTCTATATCTTCTTCACACGTTTGCGGTGCTTCAACTTTATCCAAACACGCACAAAATCTTCACAAAATTATCACGAATCTTCAACTAACTCCAACTATTTTTCCTTCCTGTTTTGGGAAATCTTCTCATATCTTCATTTATTCTCGTGCATGAATCAATTACCTCCCATGTTTTAGTGTAACGGGATAATTACAAACCAAATCAACGAGAATATCACAGAAAATCTCGCCCAAATCATTCCAAAAATACACGCCGTAGCAGGATATTTCAACTTTCCCGCCAAAACAATTCTCACGGTGATGAAGATAGGCGTCCCCCTATCCAGGTGTGGGGTGCGAATAGCAACCGGGTGCCCCTTTAGTAATTGAGGTGCCCCTTAACCAACGGTAAGAGTCCGAATAACACGTGTCCTCCAGTTGCCAAAATCAACTTTTCGAGCCGAATTTTCCAAAAATGTTTATTTCCCAAAGATGCCTACAAACACATAAAACACCAAAATTAATACAAAATCGAGTGCCAACAATATATAATATTGAGATCAAATTAGACACAAAAATATGTCTATCACCTAGCTAGCCCCACGCGCCTATTTTATTATTATTATTATATTTTTCATATTTCCTTAATCCCATGAAATTCCTTGATTTCATGATGTTTCCTTCAGATTATGAAATTCCTTCAAAATTATGGAAAATACACAAAAATACATAAAATTAAGGAAACTTGTGGGACCGGGCCCAAGCTGGCCGGTCATGCCCTAGTCGGTCCCACAAACCCCTTATTTTATTATTATTACTTTTATATTTCCTTAATTTTATGAAATTCCTTGATTTCATGATATTTCCTTTAAATTATGAAAATTCTTTTAAAATTATGAAAATCCCTTTCGAATCATGAAATAATACATAAAATAAGGAAAACTCACGGACTCCGGCCTAGCTGCACCAACCATGCTCAAGCCGTCCCACATGTCCTTATTTTATTATTATTAATATTTTTGTTTCCTTCATCTCATGGAAACTCTTTGATTTCAACAAAACTCCTTGGTTTCAACAAACTCTTTGGTTTTATCATATTTCCCTAAAATCATGAATATATTATAAAAAATTAGGAAAACACCGTGGGACCGGGATCCTTGGCCGTGGGACATGCCTTGGCCATAGCCGTCCCCACACTTCATGATTCCCTCATTTTTTATTATTTTCCTTCATCTCATGAAGGTTTTGACGGTTTCATCAAAAAAAACTGATTTCTTCATATTTTCTCAAAATGTTGCTCAAACGCACACCAGAAAATATCAAAATTCTCAGAATTGAGATACGGACACTTCGGTGATGTGATCATGTTACCTTGAACGACCAAGGTTGGCTCTTTGACTTGCAAGAAGCCGGTCCCACGTATTCTCATGATTTGACCTAATTTGCACAATTGCACGTATTAGGTCCAAAACTCTTCCAAACAACTTGGAACTTCATGGAACGATCATCATTTGATCCCGTGAACACCCAGGGGTCAGTTTCATGACCCCTTGGTCGGTCCCTCATCTCTTCATAATTAATTAATTGGGTTTTATCACCTAAGGTTCAACATTATTTTAATAAATGATTAAACTAGCATTTAATCATCCTTTCATCAACAAATTAACGGGTCTTCGGGAGATCTTGATATTTGCTCACGAGCATCTAGGCACTACATGGTCGACCCATAATCCCATGTAGCCGGTCCCTCCTTTTCTGTGGTTAATTCTCAATAAACCATCAATAAATCATCAATTGATCAAATTAGGGTCTTGTGTCCAAGGCTAATGATTCCAGATTCAAATGCTAATAATTTTACATTGATCCCGTGATCAACATTTTATTTATCATACTCGGTATAATTGCCAGTATTCTGATTTAATATTTTATTTGGTCATGCTACCATAATTCATCAAACGAGCAATATTTGCTCAGATGAGCAATACTTGCTCAAATCAAAGAATATTGGTTCAACTATCAATATTCAAAAAATTCATCAAATGAGCAATATTTGTTCACGTTAACTTATTCACACATCATATCTCTGTCTCAACAGACATGTTCAATGAGTCTCAGAACATTTCCAAACCACGTTCGACTCAACAATACAAGGACTCATCGTCCCATGAAGTCATGAAGTCGAGAATCGACTAACTAAATACATGTCTGCCTTGCGGACTCCACAATCACACGAGATCAATCGTGTTACATGGGGGGATATTAACTAGGGTTTTTGTAGTAGCAGGATTTCCCACACTACACCCCTTACTCGATTTTGCCTAATTAATCCATTAGAAGATGTAAGATCAAGAACATTTATTGATTGAATTCATGAAGTGTTTACACGGAAAATAGAATTACACTTAGAAGTTAAAACACTCTTAAACTTTCTCTCTCTAATGACTTGCCTAACAATTCTAAAAAGATCTCCCCTCTTACTGGACTCACTCGACCCTTTATATAGGGTAATACATAGTGGATGACAGCTAAGCTATCCTTTATTTTTAGGAATGTCTCGCGAAGTGTCGCCAGAGTGTACAACTATTCAATCTCGCGACACTTCTTAGTCCTCGCCAGATTCCATGTCTTTCAGCTATTTTGTGTGTCGTTATTTCTCATCGCGTCGTTTATTTTAGTTTCCTGCGACTCCCTCGCGGTGCCGTCGTTTATTGATCCCGCGAGCCCTATGTATTGCGATATTATGATCCTACATCTTGCCTCTTTTTCCTTGAATATTGCTTGAAGAGCGATCTTGAAGGAAAAATCATTGTTGTAGTGATCTTTGGTTTTTGTTGATGAGGGAATGAGCGGAAGAATCTTTGGTACTTGAAAAGTACGTACTTGCCTCTATTCTTTTGCGAAGTTCAAGCTCCTATATTCAAGTGTCATTTCTTGCCTCATGTGTTACGAGAGAATAATCGAGTTCGCAATCTCTTCTCGCCTATTAGGAAATATGCCGTATATTTGAATTACGCTAAAGTTCCTTTCGTCAAGCTTCCTTGGATTTAGGTAGTGACCGTTTACACGTGTCTATATTTACCTCTTTTACGGTGCATTTAATGTTATCCGGTCATAATATTTTTCTCATCTATTTATAGGAACACCCCTTGTGAAGAATTTTCCTTTTCCTTTTCATCTTCTTCATCGTCTCGCAAGTGTTCTTCTTCTTCATCGTTAAAGTGTTTGCTCATTGCTTGTCTCTTCACCGTCTTCTTCATCACTTTAGCTATTCTCTACCGAGTTGTTACTCTCATGACGTCCGGTTTGTTAATTTTGCCATCTCTGGCTGATTTTGTTGTTGATCAGATTTGAGATTAACTTTCTTTGTTGAAATCACACTGGTATGATTAACTTTGTAGTTCTTTTCTGCCATTGTTGTTTAGCAAGAACCAACCCAGAACTAGATTTATCGTGAAGGACCCTCTTCTTTCTTTGGGCTCGCCATCGAAATCTACTTCGCAACAAGAACCCCTCGCACAACCAAAGTCCACTCGCGAGCAAAATCTATGGCTTCAAAAAGACGATCTGCGACGATAAGGTATTCAAGAAACATTTATTTTTATCAACAATACATTGTTGCCTCTGCTTTTTATTTAATTTGTCATTCACAGGATGATAAAACTACGGTCATGCTCCCAAAAGCCTCGCTACTCCAAACCTGTTACCCCCGACGTTCCATTTCCTTCATTCAAACCTTCATCTCCTGCTGAAATCTTCGCAAGATAACCTTGTGCCCCCTTCCTCTGGTATTACTACCAATGACAATATTTCTATGCCTCAACTCCTCATAGATCAAGTTCCTTATAACTGCCCTACTACAAACGATCTTATACCTCCTCCTGCTATCAATGTCCCTCTTTATTTCTCCAATCACTTCTCTCCTGAAACCTCTTCTTCTCCATGAGGCCCCTTTGACAAAGGATCACTCATCTTCTTTGATTGAGCAAATTCCTCTAACGGCAGAAAATTTGGAGGGGATAGATGTGGCCTTTAAAGTTCTTTCAGATCTCGTGAATGATGCCAAAAAGACTTCTGCTGATCCTGTCAAATCCAACGTCTGCGAGGTTTTAAGCAAGCACCTTGGTTACGATAAGGTCTCGTAAGCATCTTTGATTCAAGAGATTAATAAGTTGAAGGATGATCTCCAAGTTATGACCGCGAAGTGCAATAGTTTTCACCTTGAAAATCAGAAATTTCACAACCTCTCATTTGGATCGTGACAATCTTTTGAGAAAAAAATGAGGAGTTAAAAGGTATACTCTCGCAACTCCCTTCCCCTTTTTTTTTTTTTTTTTTTTTTTTTTTTTTTTACAACTCAAATTCTTGTTCGCCCTCCAAGCATTAAACCAGAAACGAATAATGGAGATATACCAGATGGAGTCCATTGTTGAAGAAGTTCGAGTTGAGAGAGATGGTTGGATGGAGCAATATAATCTCTTAGATAATCTTCATACTTATGCGGTGATCAAATAAATAACTTGTCGAAAGAGAATTTTGATTTATCGCAAAAGCAAGACTTGTTAAGTAATGATTTATCTCGCCTCTCTTATGCTTTGACTAAATCGATTTGGAGTTGCAAACTTTATCGGATGAGAATCGAACTCTTTCATGAGAAAAACGTTCTTTGTTGAATAAGGTGGCGAACTATTCGCAGCAATATGATGCTTGTCAAAAGTTATGTGAAGAACACGAACAAGTTAAACATACTTTGAAAAACCAACTTGAAGAAATTACTGCCGAGAGAGATAAACTTATTCAAGGTAGAATAACGTTGAGTGTAAAAGCGAAGCAATTCCAAGAACAATGTGCCAATTTAGAAAAATCCAACTCTACTCTGGCGAACGAAAACTCCATACTTGTTTCCAATGAAAAGAATTTGCGATCTCGACTGAAAGGCTTAGTGGGAGATTCATTTGATGATGTCATGGACCGCTTGGGAATAATTTATGACTTTAATTCAACATCTTTCTTCTCAAAAGGAAGGTAGTCAAATTATTTGACTATCTTAATTTATGTGTTTATTCCATGAATGCTTTTACTACCCTGAAAATGCCAATAATATTTGATAAGAATTTTCTCTGATCTTGTGTATTTGTTATGCAGACTCTGAGAGAAAACTTCGCTCCACTATTTCCACCCTCAGGTCTGATTATTCTAAAATTCGCAAGGAAAATGGACTTCTCTCCTCGCATCTTGCTCGTTCTCGCGACCGTGCAGAGCGAAGATTTGATTATATGTCTTATTGTAAGGACATTGATAGTAAGAATCGTCAAAAGGCATTACTTCGCCAGTTCTCTCTAAAGGCGGAAGTTCTTGTGAATAACATTTTGCTGTCGAAGTCTCTTGATCCTATTCACGTCGCTCCTTTGGAAGTAAGTGATGATGAAGTTCCTGATGCTCCAGATAGTGATTATGAATATGAAAGCGGCGAAGATCTCCCTGATAAGGAAGTCGGCGATGAAGATCCAAGTAAAAAGACTCCTGATGAAAATCCAGTATCTGGTGAGAACGAAGATAATGAAAACATTGCTGATGAAAATCAACCAATTGGAGGGGGCGAAGCTGATAAAGGCGCAGAAAAGTCTCAACCATCCTCTGTAGTTGATAATGTTGATGTGGAGAGTTAAATGCTCTTTGTAATTTGCCAGAATTTCTTTTTGTGTGAACGATTTAACTCTTTGATGGAGTAATTCCCATATTTCTTTCTTCCTTTCTTAGTTAATACCTCTGTGTGAGCGTAGTTGCTCATTGAATATTTTATTAAGTAAATCTATCCCAATTAGGGATTTGATTTTAATTTTCTTTCTGCGACAGAGTCGCAGGCCGCCTTTACATTTTCATGCAGAGGCCCATTGACCCTGCCTTATCATTTTTGTGTGGACTTCCGAGTTAGACCTCCCTAATTAGAGGTCCTCCCCTGCCACCTTTCATCGCGACAAAATCGCAGGACGTCTTTACACTCGCATGTAATGACCCATTGATCTTGCCTTATCATTTTCCAAGTATTTTTGCCTCTGCAGGATGTTTTATTTGCGACAATATGACAGACCTAAGTCTTCTTGCGAAAACAAAGCTCCATGACATTGCCGTCGTGCGACGAAATCGCAGGACGTCCGTACACTTTCATGTAAAGACCCATTGATCTCGCCTTACCCTCGCGTTAGTATTATTGCCTCTGCAGGATCATTTGCACAAATATGACAAGCCTAAGTCTCCTTGCGAAAACAAAGCCTCATGACATTTGCGTCTGTTTTGACACCCCCCCCCTAATGGAGAGCGTCGCCCTTATCATCTCCCCGGTTGCCCCTTCAAGGAGGCGAAACATCGGCCATACAAGACTAGCTCCTCCCATCCGGTCTTAACAACACCCAGTTGTTTTCGCAGCCTCTTATCCCTTATACCTATATGGTTTATGGTTACGAGACTGCACCCTAAGTGGAGTTTTCTTCGGGCGAGTGCAACATATGCCAAGACTTGCCAAGAATGGCCGGGGTAGGTTCATCCATCCCGGGCACTGCGGCTCAACCGTGTACCTCGGCGCCTTGAGCATACACGACTCCTAAGAAGAGACCCTCGGTCGCCCAACCGGGTATAACCTACATATATAGTTGGGAATCCAAGGTACCTCTTCCCGGATAGGCTTTCATGGGCCCCAAATTTCCATGACTCGAGGCTTCGGGAGCGGTGTAACCTTCCCCCGAGCCATGTCGAGAGATACCCCCTTATGACGCACTTTAGGTCTTACATTTGCCTCTTACGAAATTTTATTCGCGAACTAGGGTGTACGCCATAAAGGTTCGTCCCGTTCATTCATTCTTTTTAATCATTCTTCATCATTTGCTATTTTGTATGCGAGATACTCGCCAATTTATTCATTTAATCATTCCTTATTTCTTGTTGTTTTGTTAAGCCATGCATGACTTTTTGTTATTCTTGTCGCGAGATCTTCGCGGATTCTCTCGGCATTTTACTGAATGTCGCAGATATCTGGCGAAGAATTACTTCATCTTGATTCCTTTTTCCTCTCTCATTATTACGGGTAATATTTCTTTAGATATAACCTGTTCCATGGTCTATCCAATTTTTGTCCCACATCTCTTCCTTCGGGGTCCATCAATCTATATGCCCCTGTACCAACTACCTCTTTGATGATATAAGGTCCATCCCATTTTCTCTCGCTTGCTTGCCTCCGTTCTCACGTTGATATATTGGGGTTTCTCGCAACACCAAGTCTCCCTGGTTGGAACTCACGTATTTTTACACGCTTGTTATATTCTCTAGCCGAGTCTTCGCTGATAATTCTCCATGTGTCGCAAGGCTTTTTCTCGTTTTCTTCCAATTCATCCAACTTGATTAGAATGTTGCTGCGCTAAGATTTTTCTCCCAGGACCTCTTTTTTGGTTGTCGGAATCACGACTTCTTTGTGGGAATCTTGCTTCAACTCCATAAGTTAGGCAAAAGGGGACATTCTGTGGCTTCTCTTCTAGTTGTATTATAGGCCCATCTTGCATTGGGTACTTGTTCGCACCATCCCTTGTTGTGTCCTTCCAACTTTTTCTTCAAGTATATCGGCAATTGTTTTGTTTGTTGCCTCCGCTTGGCCATTAGCTTGTGGATATAATGGAGTCGATTTTCCACATTTTATCGAAATGCATTGAGCAGACAACTCTATATTTTGCCCTTCAAGCGCTTCCCATTATCGGATACCAATTGTGCGGGGATCCCAAATCTGCATATGATATTTTCAAATATGAAAGTAAAGACATCCTTATCACGAATGTCTTTGGACCGCTTTCACCTCTGCCCATTTTGTGAAATAATCCGTTGCGACAATTAAGTATCTCCTTTGTCCAGTTCCTGGTAAAAATGGTCCCACAATATCTAAACCCCATTTTCCAAAAGGCCACACACTTTTTGAAGAATTTAACTGTGCTCCTGGTGCATGTATCTTCTTCCCATGTCTTTGACAATCTTCGCAGCGTCTGGCTATTGCTCTCGCGTCCTCATGCATATATGGCCAATAATATCCTTGCGTCTTTGCTTTATATGCCAAAGATCTTCCGCCGCTATGATTTCCAGGCATCCCCACTATGCAGCATCTTCAATATGGTTTCTCCTTCTTTCCTTGTTAGACATCGAAGCGAAGGTCCATCAAAAGAACGCCGATAAAGCACGCCATCTCGCAATTCATAATTTGTTGCCCGGCTCTTTAACTTGTGTGCTTCCAATCTATTTCTTGGTACCTCGCCTTTCATTAAGTACGCGTGAAGTTCTACTCTCCAATCTTCCTCGCGGCCTTGCATTTCATCTACCACCATCATTATATCTGCTTCTTGTCCTTCCTCTTTATTAATTGATGGCGCTAATAGCGTTTGTATTTTGATATTCCTCGCAGTTGGGTCTATCATCATACTTGATATAAAGGCAAAAGCGTCTGCGAGCCTATTATCTCTCCTTGATATGTGTCTCCATTTTATTTTCGGTATCTGTCTTGTGACACTTCTACAAGCTTCTGTATTTACTGTAGGGATGGATCATTTGTAGCATACTTCTCTGTTATCGACGGATTGCCAATTGCGAGTCACTTTGGTAATCCTCACATTCTCAATTTCATTTCTATTGCAAATCTTAAAGCATGTATTATAGCTTCATACTCCGTTTCATTATTAGTAGACTCAAATTCCAATCTAAAAGCAAAAGCTAATTTATTGCCTTAAAGAAAATCACAACAATTCCCACTCCTTTACCTTCTCCGTTGGATGATCCATCCACTAATATTTCCCACCGATTGGCTCGATTAACAAATCTTTTGGATCTCCATGCTCTTCTTCTACATCCATCATTTCATCCATTGCTTCCTCTTCTTCCAAAGGAAATTCCGCGAAAAAGTCTGCGACAAACCTTGTGATTTGGTTGAAGATAATATTTCATATTTGAGTTTATAATGGCTTATTTGAGCGTTCCATCTTTCAACTCTTCCTGATCTTTTTGAATTTTTCATTACTGACTCGATTGGTACCTTCGTTACCACTCTAATAATATGTGCTTGAAAATATATGCGAAGTTTAAACGACGCATAGACTAACGCCAGGATTAACTTTTCAATCTTGAATAATTTCTTTCGGCGGCGTTAAAAGTTTCTTGATATAATAAATTGGTTTTTCTACTCTGCGTCCACTCGCAGTAAAACTGCACTTAAGGCATGCGATGTCGTCGCGAGGTATATTAATAATTCCTCTCCTGGTTCTGCCTTCTGCATAATAGATATATCCATTAAATGCTCTTTGATCCCTTGTAAAGCCTTTTCACATTCATCCGTCCATTTAAATTTCGACCCTTTTTTCAGAACATTGAAAAAGTGTTTACATTTATCAGATGACCATGCGAAATGAACCTTCCTAGCGATGCTAGTAACCCATTCGACTTTTGAACATCCTTTACTTTTCGGGTGTCGGCATATCGCGAATAGCTTTTACTTTCTCAGGGTCAACATGTATTCCTTCTTTTGATATAATGTAACCCAAGAACTTCCACTGACGCAACTCAGAAGGTACATTTTTCCTGGATTGACTTTGATGTTGAAACGCCGCATTTGTTCAAAAATTTCTCTCAAGTCTTGCACGTGATCTTCGCCTTTTTACTTTTCACTAGCATGTCATCTCGTATACCTCTAGTGTTTTGTGTATCCACTCTGCGAATACATTTTCTACCATCCTTTGATACGTTGCTCCGACATTTCGCAAAACCAAACGGCATTTTAGTATAACGGTATAATCCTCTTGGAGCGAAGAAAGCGGTGTGTTCTTGGTCTTCCTCGGCGAGAGGAATTTGATTGTAACCTTTGTATCCAGTCCGGCGATGATACTCTTTCATTCCCGGTACGATTCGACTAGTTTGTGGGATGTCAGTAATGGAAAAGCTGTCTTTAGGGCAAGCTTTATTTAAATCGGTGAAATCAATGCAAATCCTTATTCCTTTGTTCTTCTTTGGAACTATAACCATATTCGCTATCCACTCAGGGTATTTTGCTTGTCTAATAATTCCTGCGTCCAGCATCTTCTGTAGTTCTTCTTCTATCTGAGAATGATATGCTGTTGCTATCTTTCTAATTCTTTGCTTAAATGGCTTCACATTTTTATCAATTTCTAACTTGTGACAGGCGATCGACGGATCTATACCAGGCATTTCATCCATATCCCACGCGAAGATGTCTTTATAATCTCTTAGACAGATCGACATTCTTTTCTCTTCATCTTGCTTCCATGCTAGTTCCAATCTTTAGCATCTTGGGATTTTCCTTAGTTCCAATATTCACTTCTTTGGTTTGTTACTGCATGACGTAAGCGGCCTTCGGTTCTCCCATAGGGGTTGGTCCTTTTGGTTCTTTCGCAAGATCATCTTCTTCTCCCGAGATCTCGCCAGGTATGCCTTTTCCTTCCTTTGCTCTTATCATGTAAACTCTGAATTCTTCTTCTTTCTTAGTTACCCTCGCCATCTTTTTGCGGTATTTTGATATGTTCTTTCGCTTGTTTATTTGTTCCTCGCAACATTTTACTTCATTTTGATAATATATTCTTCCTTTGGCAGCGTCCCCTCTGATCTCACTGATTCCAGTTGGTGTAGGGAACTTGATACGTTGATGAAGCGTCGACGCCACAGCTTTTATTGCATGTACCCATGGTCTTCCTAGTAACATGTTGTATGGTGATTCCATATCCACCACACTCAATGTCACCTGTGTTTCGATCCCTCCTAACGGAATACGTATTTTTATCTCCCCTTTAACTATTGTTATGGATTTACCAAAACCTTGAATATTGTATGCCGCTAAAATCATATCTTCGTCTTTATATCCCATTTTTTTGTAAGCGTGATAGAACATGATGTTTACCAGACTCTCTGTATCGATTAAAACTCCATTCATCACCCATGTTTTCATCGTATTCTCCGATTTCTCTCCTTCCTTATACACGTTTATTGCAATCACCAGTGGAGACATGTGATCTAAGTTTTCTTTTGATATTTCCTCCGCCGTGAATGTTATCTCTTGCTTTTCCCAATCTTTCAAAGGTGACGTTATTTCTCGATCCGTAATCTTCTTTCCTTCAAAATCTCGTTTGTGTATCCTTCCTCTGATATTTTCATGAAATTCATTAACCATTACTCTCATACCTGTCTTTGTATGCCATATCCTTTTCATCCGATCTAAAGTTTTCTTTCTCATTTTTACTGATTCAAACGCAGTTTTAATTGCAACCTTCTCTCCTTTTTCGGTGATCTCCCTGTTTCTAGCGCATATGTAGTAGCGGGATTTCCCACACTACACCCCTTACTCGATTTTGCCTAATTAATCCATTAGAAGACGTAAGATCAAGAACATTTATTGATTGAATTCATGAAGTGTTTACACAGGAAAATAGAATTACACTTAGAAGTTAAAACACTCTTAAACTTTCTCTCTCCTAATGACTTGCCTAACAATTCTAAAAAGATCTCCCCTCTACTGAGACTCACTCGACCCTTTATATAGGGTAATACATAGTGGATGACAGCTAAGCTATCCTTTATTTTCGGGAATGTCTCGCGAAGTGTCGCCAGATGTACAACTATTCAATCTCGCGACACTTCTTAACCCTCGCCGATTCCATGTCTTTCGGCTATTTTGTGTGTCGTTATTTCCCATCGCGTCGTTTTTTTTAGTTTCTGCGACTCCCTCGCGATACCGTCGTTTATTGATCCCATGAGCCCTATGTATTGCGATATTATGATCCTACAGTTTTGGTCTGGCGGTCTACGGCACGTGTGTTCATACACACGATGAGAATGTGAGCAAGTCATGCAATCAGTTGAAGGAGTTAACAAAGTAGTGGATGGAAAATCAACCAAGTCTCCGCACGTTGAGCAACTGGTTTTAACACGATTTCCACTTCCCCACTCTTTGATCCCATCAACTGTCACACTTCATGAGATCGTGGTGTTTTTCAATTTCAGCAATATAAATAAATCTCTGAATCATGATTGAAACAAGGAAAATCTCAGGTCAAATCGACAACACGAGATTAACAATCCAACTCTCAATAGAGAAAATTTAATCATTCATAATTTATCTTATTTTCAGAATACACAACACACCTACAATCTTCGATCACCATTGATCTCACACATTTCTCGACTTACCTCCTACGGATCGACCCATCCTCTCTTGTGACCGAATTTACTGGAATGGCCATTGTCTTGGTTTAGGCCGGAGTACTACTGATTGATCTCTCGAATTCAAAGCACTCCCTTCTTGCGGTGCATCTGCGAGGTTAAACATTTCACTCGGTTCAAGGAGTCTCTTCCGTACGGTCATCTCCTTAATTCCGTAAAAAAACGCAGAAATCGTTTTGCCCCATCTACAGATTAGCGACCACGGTGGGAGATCATTCTCTCGGTTGCAATCTAAATTCTCACAAAGATGGTCGGTCTTAGGTCTGGTTCAGTTACCAACCCGGATTCAACACCCGGTTCTAATATTGCAAGCTCTAGTGGTACCGCTAATACCACTCCTCCGGTGCAACCTGCCACTACCACTCCTCCGGTGCAACCTGCCACTACCACTCCTCCTCGTGCAACCTGTCGCTACCACTCCTCCGGTGCAACCCGCTACTACTACTCCTCCGAACACTGGTACCACTGGAGCCATCAATAATCCACTCTTCGGTCGGTCTTCTGAAGAAGTCAGGGAAAATCCACCTACCATAGGTGACCTCATGAAAGTGCAAGAGACTCTTGCCAAGAATCAGACTGATATGGCTGCCACTCAAAAGGAACTATTCAACTATCTCAAGACTCTCACAGACAAGATGTCAGAGAAATCTCAAGAGAAAGGAAAAGCTAAAGAAAAGTCTTCAGACACTGATCCCGAAGTCACTCCAATCCATGTAGTAGATGATGAGGAAGTTCCCAAGGCTACAGATGATCCACCAGGGAAAGAACCATCCAGTTTCATCACTCGTGAGGACACGAACGCCTCTTGGAAGATCGTGGAAAAGATAAGACGCCTTCGTCCACCATCGCCAACCTCCATACCAGTTGCTACGCAAAGGATTCCTCTACCAAAAGTTTATACCTCTCCAACATTTACTCTTTATGACGGAACGGCAATGCCCGAGGACATGTTTCCGGTTTAAGAAGCGTTGGAGAACGTCGTCTCAAGGAATTTTCAAAGTCTCGAAAGGGCGAGCATATACACAGTACAACAACATCGCACCAGAAGTATCAAAGTTGGGAGAAATGGTTAATGCTTTCTACAGAAAATACTTCTTCGTTTCAGAGCAGATCACCCTCTCCGACCTCGGAAGGATGTTTCAAAGGAGCAACGAGCATCCCAACGATTACGTGAGAAGATTCAGGGTTCAAGCATTAGATTGCCATGATCCGAACGTCACAGAACAACAACTCGTGGATTTGTGCATCAATGGAATGATTCCAGTCTACAGAGCCCTATTATAAAATCTCAGGTTCCAGACCTTCTCAGAACTTCATGAAGCGTCCAAGAGATCAGCGACTACTGCGCCTGCTTTATTGGAAAGGGCAAAGACTACAAAATCTGAAGAACCACGAGAAACTCGAGGTAGCAGGCGTTTAATCAACAAGCAATACAACCTCCAACCTTCCACAAATGCTGTTGCGGAAGGGAACAAACGAAAGTCTGAGCCACCACACAAGCATGCTTCCTCAACTCCTGCAAAGGCACCAAGGAAAGATAACACACAAAATCCCGCTCAACACACAGAAGCTGATCCAGAGGCACCTGAATTCCCCTGCTCTATCGAGGAAGTTATTGAGCTCCTAGATGCTTGGATTCAAGACGGCGCAATCAAACTGCCTTATGTCAAGAAGGAGCCGACTGAAGAGGCCATGGAAAATCCTCGTTACTGTCGCTTTCATAGGTTTGTCAACCATCCCACAAGCGATTGCAGAACTTTGAAGCGCATATTCAAAGAAAATATCGGGGGAACTCAACTTGTGGACTGAAGGAATACACAGAGATCCTCTCCCTGTCGTAACCTTCACTCCCTCTGAACCACCTGTTAAAGAAGCAGTTCAATCCTTAATTGAACATATTTGTGAATTGCTATACTTATCAAAATCCCAGAGGGGAGACATGTTCGCTGCACTGAACCACATCGTGTCAGGAAAGCGTTTGTTGATTCAAGAAACATTCCCTAAGCCGCCCTCAACAACAGATGAAGAAATGTACGATGGGATTCTCTCGCCACAGTCCACCTCAAGGGAAACGAGTTCAAACGAGCATTGATTGATGTCGGCACATTTGTTAATATCATCCCTCTGAAAACTCTCGGAGGCTGCTAGTATCACACGACAAGAAGCCATTCACGCTCCAGTAACAATCACAAATTATGAAGGAATACCCAGAGATGCTTATGGCCATATCACCCTCAAGGTGAACATAAACTCATCACAGGCCGAAACAAAATTCTTCATAATTCGAGAAGATCCAGGATACGATATGATTCTTGGACGAACATGGATTCACGCTGGAAAGGTAACACCAACATCTTGATTTGCACACTTTTCTCGTTGAAGAAATCTACGATTTGGAAGAAGAAAAAGAAGATACTTCACCATTCGACTATTTGAAGGAGGTCAAAGCCCTGACAGAGCTAACACAAAAGCCTGAAGAAGATGCAAATGCTTTCATCAGAAGGTTTCGCACCCAGGAAAGTCTCATTCCTCCTCATGTATCTATATCATCAGTTTTTCAAATATGCTTATTTGGTCCAAGGACTTTACTCTACCAACAACTTAGCAATTACCAAAAGCTACGAGTGGATAGTCTCACCTCAGCAGTATTACACCGAATGGTTACGCTCAGAGCATCTCCATGTTGATCACCCTATCAAGAGGTTTATTGATGAAGATATGGCTAGGCACGACAAACAATATGCTCGATACTCTACCCTACACGAGTGTCCGTATGTGCCACAACCATGGAATCAACAAAAAATATTCAAGGCGCGAACTACTAAGCCCAACAAATTCGAGGAAGGGGATTTGGTTCTTAAGGCAACTAAACGAAATCTCCATTCTGTAAGGAGCTCCAATTGGGAAGGACCACTTATGGTTGCTAGGTCCATAACCGGAGGATACTACAAATTGATCAACACATATGGCAGAACCCTACCAGTAATTCACGAGAATTGGCTTAAAGCATTTGTCTGAAATCATTGGGCATTCGAGGTACTGGACGTTTGAGCACTCATGACGTCTGGATTTGGCATTTAAGATTTTCTTTCATTGTATTTCAATTCCTCCAAAACGTTTGCAATACTTGCAATCAGTATTTGAATTCAGCAATTTATCAAAATTCAATTCATTTTACTTAAAAGAAAATCTCTACTAAATCCAAAACAAAATCCTCGATCAACTACCAATCAGCCAATATCAAAACCTAAATAAAAACCTCACATATCTCAGAAGTTCAGAAGTTCAAGAGATTATGAAAATAAATTAAAGAAAATCAGCAAAGAAAGACTTTTGCTCCTCTGCATCCTTCAAGACTTGTAAAGTTGCTTTCTCCATATTCAGCTCTTCAGTCAGCCTGGAAACCTTATCTTCCTTATCCATCACAGCATCATCGGGAAAGGGTATGTTATTCTCACATGAGTCCTTAATAGCATTCATCTTCTTGCGAAGCCACTTCACGTTGAAGCCAAGTCTCTCAGAATTCTCCAAGTTGAACTCCCAATCAAAGAGTACATCTGGAGTCACAGTATTTCTAGCTCTAGTTCATATATCGCTTACAACACACAAGATAACACTTACTTGCATGGTTAAGGAATAAGCACGCTTTGGGTCTCTAGTAATGACGATGTGACCAAATTTCTTCCATATTTTCTCGTACAAGTTGGCATATCCAATGAGAACGCTGAATCCACCCACTAATTCATGATACGGGAGTGAAGCGTCAAAGGGAGGATCAAAAACAACTCCTGCACTTGGATACTCATGCAACACTATACGGTTCTCAACTACTGGGGCAGCTTCTACAATCGGGGCAACAATTTCTTCAATATTCTCTACTGGTGTTTCGGTTTCTTCTATCACTGAAGCAGCAACAATCTGGGTTTCTGTAACTTCAGTGACAATCTTATCATGACCTTGAAGTGCAGAGATAGTTGCTTCCTTATCAATAACCTCAGGGTTGCTCGTTTCATCATTATTGACTCATTCGTTCTCAACTTCGGTATTTTGCACCTAATACGAAGATTACATGAGATTAGGATCATCCAAACATGAAGCCAAAAGAAATCGTAAACTACATCATATAAGTTTTCTAGCATCATCAAGATTCTTCATTCTACATGTTGGATGTCAACAAATAACGTGAAAGTCACAGAAAACACGTTTTACAACAAGCCCGCCTGAGAAGATTTTACACTCCCATGTACAAGACGGTGAACTGGGAGCAATTGGTGAATAATAAATGGTTGGGTATACCATTCTCTTCGTATGGATGTTATCTACAACATATCAAAATATCATATCAATCGGATAAGCGAGCAGGAAGATGTGGTCAAAACATCGGACTACATAACAGCTGAAAATTTCCTGAAAATCTCCTGGATGTTTACTGTTTCGTCGATTTCGACCCATAAACATGCTCAAAACTTAAAAAGCTTCTTCGGATAAAGCTTGGAAATTTCCTGGGCTTAGGGATACATATGCGGATCACGAAAATCTGACATCGGACGAAGATTTTATGGCACTTTCGCTAAGAGGATGAGTTCGAATTTTACGGTGACGTGTTTAAAAAAGCTTTTCATATATTCACATGGATTCTCATTCATTCACTCACAAGTCAGCGATTTCATACTTCTATGAAGAAGTTATAAGATATATGCTTACTTGGGGGGTCTTCGAAGTGTTCAAAGAGTCGGGATTGCCCGTGTCAACATCAAGAGGTTCATCATTTTCATTCGGTTCCGAATATTTGGAACTTCCTTCGCCTCTATTCTCGGGAGATGATCGAGTATCAACACTCTCTACCTTCACGGAAACATTCTCTGGGCACATTCTCAAATAATTAGCATTTTCACATGAGGCATTCATGATTGGATATGAGGGAGAGTACTCACAATATTTTCTTCTTCAACACTCAAATCAGTCGGCCCGGCGAACGGAGAGAACGAAGACCGTCAATGCTTGATGGAGTAAAATTCTGCAACGAAATAGCAAAAGTCATTTTCAAGTTCCCAATTACATGGATGAGGAAAAGTCATGACGAAAGAGATATCAATAAACTCACCAAACAAGTCACCGGGGACTTTATGGTGTTAGGTATCATCTTATAATTCTTACTCACCGCCTTCTCCACCATGAACAGTCGCTTGAGCACGAGAGGTTTACATCAATTCGCGGTCTTACATTATGACCGCCCTGTGGAAAAGAAAAATTTGATGCAATAATCAAAATAAAATCATCATAATCTTATGAAGACTTTGTAAAATACTTACTTGTGAACATCCACGGAGATGTTTTCCGTTTGTCGCTACTGAAATGCTTCAATCTTGGTCGAGTAGCAATCATATCGGGAGAAGGAGGATCCTTCACTAAGGGTTGATTAACTCTTACAAAATCGGATAAGCGCTTGAGTTGTTGATCCCAAAAGCCTATGTAACCCGGAGTTACATACGAAAATCTTCTAGAGCTGGGAACCAGAATTCACTTCCTTCCACATGTGTGCGGTCCAGCGGGGTCATAAGGCGATCAACGAGGTTTTCTTCTTCGAAAAGTCGGAACACACTGATCCATACCCATTTGCCGAGCCGCCCTATCAATATTGTATTCTTCCACCGAGAATTCGCCGTGCATTATGGATATTAGATAATCGGGGTGCAACTTAGCATAAAAGCTCTCTTGCCGTCGTCCAAATCGCACCAGATTTCACGGTCATGCTCTCTTCATCATTAAAAGTTCTCAAATGAGAGATGTAAAGGGAACCGATACCCATGGGCGGAAGTTGAATTCATATTCACAATCCCGAGAATATCAAAAAGCGAGTCTTGATCGAGGTTGCTTTGTAGACCAACGCATGATCCTGGCATTAACTTTCTCGAGAAAAAAACATGGCGAGCATCGGTGTTCAATCCTTGCAAAATGGTACGTGGAATAGGTGCATAATTATTGAAGTGCTCCCACATCAAAGCTTAAAGAAACATTGTATTAGCGTAACACTCAATCTTCATAAAACCGTTTGAGATACTAGAGTCCATGATCAAGGAGTCCAAGTTAGAATACAAAGAACCCAAGAACAAGATACCTATTGGGAGTTGCTCGCCCTGAGCCATCTTAATCACAAAAGGAATCACGAACGGCTTCAACAAGTTTCCGGCATATTCAAATACATCTCTGGATAGCCATAAACACAAGAAAGCAGCAATAGACAACATACCGTCAACGGGCCACTCCAGGAGTATCTCTTGGCCACCGAGTGTATTAACCAATGAGCATAACAACCATTGCTTGCCAGATGCTTTGTTAATCTCTTCCATAATGGTTGTCAATATGTTAGAGATTGCAACTTCCTCCTCAGTGAAGAAAGATTTTCAGGGAAGATTGCCCGTGATCGGAAGATGCAACAAAGCAACTACATCTTCTAAAGTAATGGTAAACTCTCCCGTATGCATATGAAAGAGTGAGTTGGAATACACCATCGAGCAACTAAAGCTACAATACCTCGCGCATCATGAAAAATGAATAAATCTCCAGAAGCTTGGATAGATCGTATTACTCGTGCATCATACAACTTAGCCCGAACACGAGGAAAACCCAGCATGTACCTCACCCATCCAGAAAATTTTTCCAAGGGCCGTTGAGAAAGATTGAATTCAATGATTGATGCAGAAAAATATCCTCGTTCGAGACAGAACCGAATAGCTGCCTGATGAGTCACCAGTTTTTTCTGAGTAACCTCTCTGGGATTTATCAGAAGACGAAATGCTGGAGTTTTGAGACGCTTTTCAGTCCCTTGATCTATGAAGAATGCATCCTCTATGTTCGGAACGTTCTTGATTCCCGGAGTTCCATCTTCGCCAATGGAAGTCTCGTCCGTGCATGAATCATCCCTAGAAGCATCATTGTCTATATGTGAATCTTCCCTGGAAGCATCATTGTCCACACACATATCATCTCTGGAAGCATCGTTGACTTGAGAATCAGACATCCTTGCAAAGTAGCTATAACGTGCACACAATACTTCGCTTCGGTATACCATTCATACAAGATGCAAACGTCTACAAAATGGTAACTCTCAACTCTTACCTTTTACGATTCCACTAACAATAGTGATAATAATGCTAGAGTTAACACTCAAAATCGTTCGTCTCCTTGAAAACCTACAAAAAATCAGAACGAAACTCAGTTTTCATAAAATCATGAATATTTATTTGTGTGAACATTCACTACAGAATTATGAAAACTAAAGCATTATTTCATCATAAATAATTGTCTACTTCTAAGTAATATTACACAAAACTCAAGTTTTGACTTTAAAGAAAATCATAGTAATAAAAAGGTATGACCTATGTCTCCATGATAGCCAGGGCTATCAGACGGACATCATTTAATGGGGACCCTGATTCGAAGGTCGGTAAGCTCCGTATTGGGTTTTTACATAGACGGCTCAAAAAGCTTGCGGTATTATTAGCTGGGGCGATCTTGGTGAGAGAATATTGGGTGGATTTCCCTAACATATAGTGACGTGACCAGTGTTTAAGTTTAATGAACTGTCACGGCATTCCTCCCATTATTACTCTCTCATGCAAAATTTTAGAATTTTGTTTTACGTGCTTTTCAATATTCATCAAGATTGTCAGACTCCAATTGCTCATTCAACAAGATATATCCGTTCGTTCGTTCGTTCGTCAGGAGTAATTCGGGATCGTCCGATTGTCTCTTTGAATCCTTATTGTTTTTAATGGGGCGGATAAGTCGAGATCGATTTTTTTCTTTAGGATGCAAAGTGATCTACTAACTTTTCTCTGGCTTAACTCAAGAACAATCAATCAACACCATCGCCACCATCAACAATTCGACAAACGCAGATTTCCTTTCCGAACCCTAATTTTGGGTTTAATTCTTTTAAGATTAATAATTGACGCACGTAATTGTTGGTTCTGCTTAAGAGGTTCGTTTGTTCCTTCTTTTTTGTATGGATCTGATTAAAATTTTAATGAAAACCCTAGCTTTGAATTTAGAGGTAAGTTGTTGGGTTTTTTCCTAAATCAATTTCTCCTTCTTTGTAGTTCTGTAGTTTTTTGTAAGTTCTGATTTTTTTTACTAATTAAGTTTTAGGGTATTGGAACGTGAATGGGAGCATCATCTACACTCCAAAATGGTGTCGTAAGAATGAAGTTGATTATGCTCTATGGTAATTTCTCTTTCTGTAGTTTTTGGTTTTTGAACTATTTTTGATTTATCTCCCTGCGTTAGGATTTTCCGTTTTGATTTTGCAGGCTAGATTAGTCTACCAAATAGCATAGTTCTCAGCTCTATTATGTTTTGATTTTGTTGTTTTTTCATAATTTTTCCTGCACGTTTGTTTTTTTGCCATGTTCAAATAGATAGGTAATTGGTGTTTAAAGAACTGAGAAGAGGAGAACGAAGCTTGCTTTGGTGAATGGGTGGATTGCATTTAGGTTGAGTTGGAATCAGTGGTGGTTGCAGAGCTGTTGTTGGTGTTGCTTCCGCAGAAGCTACAACAATGGGGCAATGGGTTCTGGTGTGTGTGCTCTGAGACTTGCAGGGACTGAATTTGGGATTGCAACTGTTGGTGATGGCTGAGCAGATACAGGTAAGTAGATGTTGATGTTGTGTGTTAATCTTGAATGGGATTTGAATCTGAGTTGGAGCTGACAGTATTTAAGCTGAGGTATTGTTCTTTTAACTGATTTGTGAAATTGAGTTTAGAACTAGGTAAAAATATTATTTTGTCTAACCATCACTCTTTTCGTCTCCCTATTCTCTAAAACTGTAGATGATAAAGTCTATGCTATAGATGCTTATGATGATGACTAATCAACTTATTCAGAATCATAAGACACTTTCCTTCCGTTTTATATTCCACTGACTTTAAAGATTTTCTTGTTGTTTTGCTTGAATTGTTGAGTTTGTGATTTTACAGGAAAAGAACAAGGAAATATTTTAGTACTGCAATTCTTAGTGTAGGAGTTTGTCGTACTTCTTAGAATATTGTTATAACTCTGATGCAATTGTTTGGGTGCTCTTTTAGGCATGTAAATTGAAATTCGGAGATTTGAAAGGAGCATCATTGGAGACAGAGTTCTCTATGCGTGACGAGAAGGATAATGTCAAAATTTTGTTTCTTCAAGGACAGGTTGGTACACTCCCAATAGCACAAAATTCTTAGATGCCAGGGCTTTACATAACACAGTGGAAATCGCTCCATGTCATGGCACTTAAGATCAGTTGAGTGCTATCTGTTAAGATCGATTGGAGTTGTGTCCACTAAGATCGATTGGAGCGGCATCTCACACCTTTGTGTTTGAATTTTGTAAGGTTTAGATATTGATAATTAGTTCAATGAGGAAAGGTTGTTGCTTTTGTATGAACAAAAGAGAAAAAAGTTAGTTGTAATCTTCTCATAATCTAATGGCCAGGAGTGCTGGTGATGGTCAGATTAAGGTAAACACCGATTCTGATTTTTATGTATAATTGGAGGTCGCTTGCTTAGATATAAAAATGGCCGATGAGGGAGATAAGGGTATTGTGTTAAACGAAGTGTCTATTTTTTCTGCAGAGATTCTCCATGGAAGTGTTCGGAATTACTGGAAGTTCTCGGAACCAAGATATTTGCAACTTTGCGGTTCAGTTGAGTATATACTTCACTCCGTGCACAAAATAAGATCTTGAACCGAGTCACACAGAACGAGTTTTGCGGGTGTGGTTTAATATATAGTCGGTCGGATAGTTGCTCTTTGAATGTTATGCTTTTTTCCCTATTGGTTTTGCAAGATTGTGGAATGAATTTGATTACATGTTCTGACAAGTTGGACTTGGGAAGTATCTGATTGTGGATTAAAGTATAAATTGATCCCATGACTCCATGTTGATGACTAAGAGAAAGATGTATATATCAATGTTTTTGATCATTCAGGTCATAGACAAAATCTATATATCACCTGATATTACAAAGTTCCGTCGTTCCGGTTAATCTTAACTATGTTTACTAATCTTTTGTACTTTCATTTTTGACAGGTTTATTTGCTTCGATAAGTAATAGGTCTTGCAACGACTATGGGTCTCAAAGAAAAGGACGAAGTTGTAGCATTTTAGAAAAATAATGAAGAAGCGTAAGCGACATTAAGTTAAGGAGCCCATAAATAAGTAGGCGGATGCTAAGAAAGTGAAAGGATTTGAGAGTTCTGAGACGGAAGGTGTGTCTGATAGTAAGGAACGAGATTAGAACTGTAAATTCAAGAAGAAGGAGACAAGGTTAAATAAAGTTATCAAAATCTGGTAACGACGAAGACCCAAGATTCCTAATGTGTAACGGATTTTTATTATTTTTACCAGATTATTCTCATCATTCTAAATTTGGGCGAAGCAGAGACAATGGCTATCATGGTAAGCATATTATAAAAGTCTTTCAAATTAATTTATGCAATGATATATATTTTCCTTACGTAATTATCTTGAACCAGAAAATGGTGGGTATTCTGAATGGGGATAAAATTGGTGGGCAATGCAGAGACAACGCCAGTCATGGTAAGCTCTTTTGGCTCTATATGCATGGAACCATATTAATAAATACTATAGTGCCTATGGTCAGCTACAACTACATATGTCCATGTTTGGTTATTGGTTGCGTGCCAGAAATGTTTTTAGAGATTTTTTACAACTCTAATTAGATATACTCCCTAAAGATGTACTATCGGCACCCATGATCCTAAGATGGGATTCAATTTGGGGATGGTGATAAAATTTGGTGATGCTTTCCAAACACTCTTACCAAAGACAATTTAACATGACAAATTTGAGTTTATTAGTGTTCTGTTCACTCAAGCTTAGTTATTGCACTGTTCTTATCTCATGTCATGATTAATAAATAGAGTATTATGATTTAGCTTGCCAAATATGTAACATAAAATATAGAGTTCTAGCCACATTCGAATTGCAATTGCATAACTTCTAAGACATGGAGACTGTAATCAATGCTATTTCCCTGGTGTTACTACACAATTCCTCCCTGCTCTACTTATTGCAGAGTGGTAACAATAATTCAAATCCAAATCAAGGTTCATTTAGGTGTATTATTTAAGGCAGTCGAAAAATAAAATTGAGTTAAGATGAATTTAGGAAAGCTAAAACAAGTTTAGTTATTCCAGAACACCGATTTCCATAGTGTACGGAAACACTGTTTTCCTTAACAAGGCTTCTCCAAAACCTATATATAGGACACACAATTGCATATGCGGAGCATCAACCCAAGACTCTTTTTCAAGACAAAGAACAGGGATTTCCAAATTAATTTTGCAAGACAAAGCACAAGATTTCCAAGGTACGCATCTTTTTTTTTCTTTCTTTCTTTGTATAAAAAAGCAATGGTTACAAAAACACATGGTCACAATTCTGATAAAAGTAATTTAAGTTAAGGTTCTTTTGTGATTCGTTGAGTTATTTTCTTAAAGTAATTTAAGTTATTATGAACAATATTGGTCCTTTTTTAAAATTATGTTCGAGTTACTCAAATTTTCTATGTGCTCAGTCTATTTATGTTTTCTAAATCGCCATGTTTTTTAAAATAACAACAAAGTTTTTTTCTATATTAAAGTGTTTGTGAAGACGACAAATACAAAGTTTTTTAAATCACCAGTAAGCCTGTCTTGCCATGCGGTTAGATCGAAGACGACAAATACCAAAGTATTTGGTAGGTGAGTCAACGTTAAGAAGTGAATGTGTTTTGCTGATTTTGGCATTTACTTAAACTACAGTTCAAACCCATAAACAAGAAAGAACAATTCGTTCTCTTGGGAAAAAAGAACAATTCGTTGAAGTTATATCCGTTCTTAATCGCAAAAAAGAACAATTCGTCTATCTTTAAAAAATTTTCCAAAAAAGAACAATTCGTCTATTGATGCGTGTCGTAACCACAACAAATTAATCAATATATTTCCCACTAATTAACTAGTAATATAGCGGTAGTAAGGATCGTTCCCACAGAGCTGTGTAATTGATATGTTATTTAGTTCAAATAAATAATAAAAGACGAAGGGGGATTGTTTTAAATCCGAAATAAAAAGAATAACAAATAAAGGAAAGATATGATCAAGGAATCCTTCATTGCTTACAAGCGATAACTGGATTAGTATACTTATCTATCTTCGTTAGAACCATTCATCACCAACCGTAGGAAAGCGGCTAGCTCCTGCTATCCTCAAAACTCCTTTTACCACGGATACTTTAAGCTCTCCAATATCAGATCCTATCCAACCGAACCACCAAGTAGTAGCTAACTCAAGGTGTAATCCGATCGAACGCTTAGGCTTTGTGAATTAGGTTGATCCCAGTGAGTTAAACTCTTAGCTCAAGGTCCACTTGCGTGGTATTGTATTCACCCGCAATTGCTCCACGAAATCCCTCTTGCAAGGTCTTGCGATTTCTACTTGTGTATGAATTATTCGACGATTACTTATCTCCTAACCCAATACTAGCAATAGAACAATTAATAGACTAATCTAGTATGCATCCCAAATCAATCTAAGAATCACTCATAAAGATCAAATAGTGAAAACAAACGATGATGTGATTAAAACTCCGAACAAACTTGTATAATAATAGAGCTTCACGCTAGAACATTGAATTCATCCTCAATCAATAAAGTTTAACCTCTCATGTTTACACAGTTTCTGGTTTCCCCCTAAAGGGGTAAACCCTAAAATATTTTATGAAGAACAAAAGTGTATTATGAGATGTAAGATATTTATGATAATATATTTAGGTTAAGAAGTTCTCTTTTATAGTTGTAGAAGTGCCCGTGCGCCGAACCCCGTGTAAAGTTGGTTGCCAAAACCTAACCTAAATCGTAAGAGCAATTAGATACGCCAAGTCCAAGCCTTGGTCGTGTGAAGATACCCAAATCTGTATAATGGGCTCGCATCTGGTTAAGTCCAGCCCAACATCTCGCTTCTCATCTTCAAACATCGAGCCTCCTTTGCAACAGCACCTTACTTCATTAACTTCAGCCTTTCCAATGGCATCATTCGACAACCCATCACCATAGCTCAACTCCGTTTGCATCATCATCTTCCATTGTCCACGGCTTTGCTCCCCACCAGTCACAACACCATAAACGCAATCACCATTCTTGCCGCTTTCAAACTCCACTCGAGTTTCCCATTTCGAACTCAATCTCATTGCCATCGACCACAGCCATCTTGCCATACCACTAGCTCCATCAATCATCTTCTATCTCCGATAATGGCAGCACCCATCAACCCATCTCAGTCAACTACCGATGCATCAGTTCCATCACCTTCTGGCTCATTCTCGTCACCGAGATGCTACCATCTTCCCACTTGCTTCTCCGTCGACCAATACAACCCAACTATCACGAAATACCCGTCCAATCCATCACCACCAGCGATAATCACTTCCACGATTTACTATAAACTCGAGCTCCTCCAACTTCGGCCGGCAATGGCAAACACCAGGATATCACAAAAAACTCCTCGAGCTGGACTCCATTGTCATTGCCATCTTTATCCTCTCATGCTCGTTAACGTCTCAAATTCGAGCTACACCACTTCTCTACTCTCGGAACCAGCTGCCATCAAGACTGAATATCACCATCTCCGGACTTCATGGCATCAACAGCATTCACCTTACCGAGCATCTCTGCCATTATACCACAGCTCCAAGACTTCAGTCTCCATCGATATATAATCAACAGCCCCATGAACTTCCATCCATCGCCAGCCATAGGCGATATCAGCCAATCTTCATTATAATGATGACCACCAACAGCCATCGTAGCTCCCTGTATATACTCGAGCTCGTCTCTACTTCATCACCTCTAGCTCTGCTCGAGCAGTCTTCATCACGAGCAACCACCGAACTCCAGCAGAAACCTCTTCATTCCATCATCTTTCATATTCCTTCCATCTCAGCACTGCCATCACCAATAGCTATCTGCATCATTACGTACAGCACAACCATTCGCAGCAAGACAAGCCTCCACATCTCTTTTCTGGATCACCATCAACACCACAGTACCATTCCATGTCGAGTTCCGATTACCATTTCTGCCTACCACCGATATCTTCTTCCCCTGAACTGGCCACGAGATGAAGAAGGCCGAAATGTGGTGCTCAAATCGTCTTTCAACCGTCGGTCTTGCAAAACCGACAGTTTAATTCTCTTATCACCCCCTACACGGCTGCCCCCGAGTAGAAAACTCGGGTGCCTATAACAATTCTGTAGGTTTTCCACTTTCGCCAACTTCGGCTTGCTTCAAACGCTTCTAGATTCTTCATACAATGTCGGATTCACTCCATTCTTTCGCCGTTGGCTTCGTCTTTTCGTCCTCTTCGAGATGATATCAAGAACTCCTCGATTTGGATGAGTTCCACTTGATCTTTGTCCTTTCTCCGCTTTAAGCTAACTTCTTTTATTGCACAATTACGTCCAAATTCACTTCTTTTGGATGATTCGCCTAGCAAAACATAAACAAAGAAAAACAAGAGTAATATACAATAATTCGCAAGAATATATAGCAATTACTAGCATGGATTCAACACTAAATATATGCAAAATATGCACTTAACAAATTCCCCCACACTTGTCTTTTGCTCGTCCTCGAGCAAACTATCTAAAATACAACAACTCCATGTCGGCGAGGATACGGTTACTCTTAGCATGAATAACGAGGCCTTTAAACCCCTAGGTGTCCCTAGTGGACGAGTTATAGTCTCGTGAAGGTTTACAAGAGGTCTACCTACAAAACCTATATTTCCAACTCGTCTATTTGTGACAAATTCATGAACGAATCCAAAATGACTACGGGGAGGAGGTACCTTGCGCAAATTCAGTTCATATTCAAATAAATAAAGCTCTAATTAGATAGTCGAACAAGCCACAATACTCGGAAACTAACAAACCACAATCACAATGAAAAGATCAAGAAGATGGATATAAATGTAGATGTTGGCGAATATTCACAAGTGATCGATGTTTCCCATATCTCTGTCTTGAAGGTCATCTTTGCTAAGATGAACCTAATCCTATTGGATTGAGCTACTTGGTCTTGAATGCTACATCAAATCAATTGGCATATACAAGGGAACCAAGAGTGACTTTATTCAACACAATAATAATTTCTTCTCTCTTTTTTTTTTTTTTTTTTTATATGATTGGATCAAACTGGATCCAATTTCTCTCTTTTTTTTTTTTTTTAGACGGCATGATTAGATCTTTTGGATCCAAGCGCATGCTTCTTGTCAGCAAGTACATGATAGTTGCCTTGGATCCTGCATTCCACGCTTGTTTAGGCGACGGAGACAGGGACTACGTTTCACACATACTGCTATTCCCAAGTGTCTTTTTATTCCGTTTTGGTCTAATTGATCGGTCCTTTTTTTTCTTTTCATATATTTTTTTTCATTTTTTTTTTTTTTTTTTTTCAATTTTTTTTTTTAGTAACTCAATCACTCTATTTCATCCTAGCAGTAATAACACGTCGATTTTTAGTGACCCACAAAAGCACTTAGAGAACAATAGATAAATATGGAAAAATAAAAATAGAATGCGATATGGTGATATTCCGAGATATGGTAACAACTATCATGTTAATTTGTGATTTCTGAGCTATGTTCTTCCCTTTTAGTTAATTGGTTCCTCAACTCCTGCATTCAAAATGGTTCCATCCACTAATGGTGTCATCCTAAAGGCACAAGTTTCTAGATTTCGGAGTTCAAAAAAAACACAATTTTTCTTGGTTTTTTCTATTTTTCTGATATTTTTTTTTTTTTTTTAAGGAATAAAACAAACTAAAACAAACTATACAAACATATAAATGCTCCCCCACACTTAAACTTCACATTGTCCTCAATGTGTAAAACCGAAAGTTCTGAATTCTGACGTAACAGCAGATAAAACGCAAAAACTGTGCAAATTGGTAAGGAATTTGGAAAAACTCCATTTCACAAAAGTTGTTCATCTACGTGTTTTCTACACAGTGTCAAAAGGGCACAGTGTTTCGATAAACGGTCTGACAGTTATGGTCTCTGGACTGAACTACGCGCAGTCTGAATTTTTCTGACGAAAAGGTATTCATCATAATTTCTTCTAAAATAGATTCCGGACTCAATGAAATTAAACATGGGGATGCAAATATGATATGAAAACAATAAAAACAAAAAATAAAAGAGATTAAGATACAAAACCTATGGGTTGCCTCCCATTTAGCGCTTGGTTTAAAGTCGTCAGCCCGACTCTCTTGTTATCGTCCATATACCAACAATCTGAAAATCTGGTAGTCTGCCCAGAAAACAATCTGCAATTCTAATAACAACTTCACACAATTATTAGCATAATATATGAATAGTGAAATTGTTATAGCTTTAAAGTTTCCCCCACACTTAGTCCTTTCTACACTCGAAAGTGGATAGAGAACATAAAATAAGGGAACTTCTTCGGGTTCCTCTCGGTGAACCTGCACAATGCTAGAATCAAACACATCAAGTGGTAGATACTTAGAAGTAAAATAATCCTTCAGAATTTTAGAAGCACAAATACCCAATCCTAAGTGATGTGGATCAAAAGATTCAGAAATATGCAAAGGATTAGACAAACCTTCTACAATCTCTCGTATTACAGATCCTCATCATTCTTAAAGAATTGCAATGAATTATTTACCTCATTTGTATCGTGGTCCTCTATCAAACTATTTAGCCATTCTTCGTCAGTTTCTGCTTCAATCAAAATCTCAGCATCATTATAATCCTTGGCTAGCTCAATTGGGTCTTCCACAACTTCAATAAAATTGGTTTCATTCTCAATCACTATCTCTTCAACACTTTCGTCATCAGAATCAGAATCATCTCCTAGAAATTCTAGTTCATTGGTGCAAATCCTAAAATCATTGTTTGAGTACGTTACACCATTTATAACAACGGTTATGTCATATTCATTCTCCTCCCTTTGAATAGGAGAGTGATCGTTATTATGATCCGGAGTTGAAATAACATTACCATTATTGCAAGGATTTTCCAAAGGTTGCTCATCTTCATCAGAGTCTTCGTCAACCTCATAATCTTCAATATCCCAACGACGTTGAAGTTCTGTTCGTATTACCTTGTTGATTTCTTCGAGGGTCTTTTACGATGCTCCGACTTCTTCTAACTGATCATATTGTTTAGAAAGTTTTACGATATTAATACGTTTTCCGCCATTCTTCACGACGAAATTTTCGATTTGTATCTCTTCTTTTGACATAAATGACGAAAGAACATGATAAAGAGGAGTAGGTCTTTCCAAACTCTCCGACATCTGCACATTACTAGAAAACAACTGATCAGAAGCATAACTATCCTCCCATCCCTTTGATTCCTCACTTACATACCCGTCATAAGGTTGTTGATATGTATGAGAGTATCCATAAGGCTCCGTAGGGTATGGTTGGTAGTTATTACATGAATGAGATTGAAATTCGAATTGATTACCACTATAATATGATGATTGGTCTTGTGCTCCGTACATGTTATGTCCGTATGGAAACATGACGACTCACAAGAACACAAGAAAAAATTTAAAAAACAAAAACAAGCTAAACAAATAACAAATCAATTAACAACCGCTCCCCGGCAGCGGCGCCAAAATTTGATGCGTGTCGTAACCACAACAAATTAATCAATATATTTCCCACTAATTAACTAGTAATATAGCGGTAGTAAGGATCGTTCCCACAGAGAGCTGTGTAATTGATATGTTATTTAGTTCAGCTAAATAATAAAAGACGAAGGGGGATTGTTTTAAACTGAAATAAAAAAGAATAACAAATAAAGGAAAGATATGATCAAGGAATCCTTCGCCAATTACCAAGCGATAAACTGGATTAGTATACTTATCTATCTTCGTTAGAACCATTCATCACCAACCGTAGGAAAGCAGCTAGCTCAGTGCTATCCTCAAAACTCCTTTTACCACGGATACGGAAGCTCTCCAATATCAGATTCTATCCAACCGAACCACCAAGTAGTAGCTCACTCAAGGTGTAATCCGATCGAACGCTTAGGCTTTGTGAATTAGGTTGATCCCAGTAGTTAAACTCTTAGCTCAAGGTCCACTTGCTGGTATTGTATTCACCCGCAATTGCTCCACAGAATCCCTCTGCAAGGTCTTGCGATTTCTACTTGTGTATGAATTATTCGACGATTACTTATCTCCTAACCCAATACTAGCAATAGAACAATTAATAGACTAATCTAGTATGCATCCCAAATCAATCTAAGAATCACTCATAAAGATCAAATAGTGAAAACAAACGATGATGTGATTAAAACTCCGAACAAACTTGTATAATAATAGAGCTTCACGCTAGAACATTGAATTCATCCTCAATCAATAAAGTTTAACCTCTCATGTTTACACCGTTTCTCGGTTTCCCCCTAAAGGGGTAAACCCTAAAATATTTTATGAAGAACAAAAGTGTATTATGAGATGTAGAGATATTATGATATGATAATATATTTAGGTTAAGAAGTTCTCTTTTATAGTTGTAGAAGTGCCCGTGCGCCGAATCCCGTGTAAAGTTGGTTGCCAAAACCTAACCTAAATCGTAAGAGCAATTAGATACGCCAAGTCCAAGCCTTGGTCGTGTGAAGATACCCAAATCTGTATAATGGGCTCGCATCTGGTTAAGTCCAGCCCAACATCTCGCTTCTCATCTTCAAACATCGAGCCTCCTTTGCAACAGCACCTTACTTCATTAACTTCAGCCTTTCCAATGGCATCATTCGACAACCCATCACCATAGCTCAACTCCGTTTGCATCATCATCTTCCATTGTCCACGGCTTTGCTCCCCACCAGTCACAGCACCATAAACGCAATCACCATTACTGCCAGTTTCAAACTCCACTCGAGTTTCCCATTTCGAACTCAATCTCATTGCCATCGACCACAGCCATCTTGCCATACCACTAGCTCCATCAATCATCTTCTATCTCCGATAATGGCAGCACCCATCAACCCATCTCAGTCAACTACCGATGCATCAGTTCCATCACCTTCGGCAGTCATTCTGTCACCGAGATGCTACCATCTTCCCACTTGCTTCTCCGTCGACCAATACAACCCAACTATCACAGAAATACCCGTCCAATCCATCACCACCAGCGATAATCACTTCCCTGATTTACTATAAACTCGAGCTCCTCCAACTTCGCTGGCAATGGCAGCGACCGGATATCACAGCAAAACTCCTCGAGCTGGACTCCATTGTCATTGCCATCTTTATCCTCTCATGCTCTGTTAACGTCTCAAATTCGAGCTACACCACTTCTCTACTCTCGGAACCAGCTGCCATCAAGACTGAATATCACCATCTCCGGACTTCATGGCATCAACAGCATTCACCTTACCGAGCATCTCTGCCATTATACCACAGCTCCAAGACTTCAGTCTCCATCGATATATAATCAACAGCCCCATGAACTTCCATCCATCGCCAGCCATAGGCGATATCAGCCAATCTTCATTATAATGATGACCACCAACAGCCATCGTAGCTCCCTGTATATACTCAAGCTCGTCTCTACTTCATCACCTCTAGCTCTGCTCGAGCAGTCTTCATCACGAGCAACCACCGAACTCCAATGAGAAACCTCTTCATTCCATCATCTTTCATATTCCTTCCATCTCAAGACCGCCATCACCAATAGCTATCTCGCATCATTACGTACAAGACAACCATTCGCAGCAAGACAAGCCTCCACATCTCTTTTCGGATCACCATCAACACCACAAGTACCATTCCATGTCGAGTTCCGATTACCATTTACGCCACCACCGATATCTTCTTCCCCGAATCGGCCACGAGATGAAGAAGGTGGAAATGTGGTGCTCAAATCGTCTTTCAACTGTCAGTCTTGCAAAAATGACAGTTTAATTCTCTTATCACCCCCTACACGGCTGCCCTGAGTAGAAAACTCGGGTGCCTATAACAATTCTGTAGGTTTTCCACTTTCGCCAACTTCGGCTTGCTTCAAACGCTTCTAGATTCTTCATACAATGTCGGATTCACTCCATTCTTTCGCCGTTGGCTTCGTCTTTTCGTCCTCTTCGAGATGATATCAAGAACTCCTCGATTTGGATGAGTTCCACTTGATCTTTGTCCTTTCTCCGCTTTAAGCTAACTTCTTTTATTGCACAATTACGTCCAAATTCACTTCTTTTGGATGATTCGCCTAGCAAAACATAAACAAAGAAAAACAAGAGTAATATACAATAATTCGCAAGAATATATAGCAATTACTAGCATGGATTCAACACTAAATATATGCAAAATATGCACTTAACATCTATCTTTAAATTTTCTCCACCGTCGGGGTTGTAGGCCTCGGCCGTATCCGGCCATCTTGTGATCCAACTAATCAAACACGCTACTATGACCTGACTAACTAACATACTATAATATGATACGACTAACTAAATATGTGGGCACTATATCTGCTTTTAAATTTTCTCCACCAGCTTTCCGACAACTGATCAAACTAATTAGACACGCTACTGTGATCCGACTAACTAACACGTTATAATATGAAACGACCAACTAAATATGTGGGCACTATATCTGCTTTTAAATTTTCTCCACCAGCCAATTTATACCCTTGCATTGCTTGGTCGGATTGCAGCCAATTTGTACTGGTGATGTTTCTTTCTTGATATTGTGTAAATTGGTGGGCGTGTTCTTTTATTTTTATTAGTCCGAACTCGGGAGTGAAGGGAATTGAGGTGGATTCGAGTAATCTATTTGTTGTAGTGTAGTAGTTCTTGGTTCTTCTCATGGTCATGTAAAAAAAAAATGCTGAGGCTTTGGCTGGAAGAGATGGGACAGAAAGATTAGTAATCTTTTTATATTCATGCATCCTTGCAGTTGCGAAAAGGTTGGTCACTATCTTCAAACAATGGGTTTTGTACTATGGTTTCAGCTTATTTATCTCCAGTTTTTTTTGATATTTCCATTAGCTCAAATCTCAAATTGGTGATGCTCTCATGGCAGATCTTACGTATGTGCCCTTATGAGTTTGGGACCTCATTGCGATTCCTTATTATTCATTGTTTTTTATTCAGGGTTTTTACTTTGTGCTTTTGGCGGCGCAAAGCAGTATCAGAAAGATGAAAACGGAGAGAATAAATGAAGAAGGTATGTATACAGAAACCCTAGAATTTCTTAGTTTTTTTCTGTTCTTTTTCTTCTTCTGATTGTTTGCTTCAAGTTTATACGTTCTTTATTATTGGGGTTGTTGGTTTGATCCTTGATTTTGAATATAGGCTTCCTAATCTCTCTTTCCCCAGCTCTTCAATTCATGCTTTTGGGGAAAAAAAAGAAAAGGAATTCGTTTGTGTTTCCGTTAATATAGATGTTTCTATGAATATGATCGGTGTGTAATAAAACTGAGTCTTAAATTGTATTGTGTTAACCTAGATTCGTAAAGATTATTGAAATTTACGGACTTAGGTTTAGGCAGAATCAGAATTTTGTGGGTTTAGCAAATTCTAGGGTTTTTCACTTCTCTATCTCAACCATTAATGGTCCTAAGTGGTGTTGCATGGCTGAAAGATAATGGTACTGCTGAAACCAATTCAAACCAGAGGCTCTTCTCTAATTCAGGGTCAGTTTGCGTTCTTTTTAATTTGCTATTGATTTCTTTTTCTTTTTCTTTTTGCAGGTGATTATACATGGATAGTCAAAACTTTTAATTACCTAATCTTATACAGATGAAGAACTAATTTATATATATATATATTTCGTGGATCGGATTGATATCTTGAAGATAAAGAGTTCATGTGATTGAGTTTTTGTCTCGCTTTCCGGTCCGAGACTACCAAGTTCATCCCTGAAGAAGATTGCTGCGTTCAAACATGACGGTAAGAAATAAGAGTAATTCGCGGTTGGAAGCTGACTAATATTTTGATGGGTTTAGTTTAGCCCTTTAGAAGGTGCAGTTTAATCAATGGTTCCTAAGCTAGGTATTCTATTTATTGTTTTTCTTTTTGATAATTGGGTGTATGGTGTATTAGAGATCATTAGATATATTAGATATCTATTGTTTTGTTTATGATAATTAGAGATCATTGAAATTGGTGATTGATGGTATGTGAAATTAAGATTTTTTCAACTGCTCTGAATTCCAATTTCATTGTCGGAAAGTTGTAATCACCTCTACACTTTATTTTCGGCAACTACTTCTGTTACTTGGTGCAGGGAAGCATATCCCACATTAAAGATTTCGACTAAGTTTATGATAATCTGTAGCTTTCTTGGTATTGATTGGGATCTTTATGCACTCTTCTGATTGTGGTAAACAAAATGAATTGAATAAAGGACACTAAATTGATGTTCATCAAACCTTCATTTCTTTTCAAAAGTAAGGAAAAAAAACAGATTAAATATTAGGTGGTATCCAATTTATAGGAATCAGTTTCCTTATACTGTATATTAGTATAAAAATAAAATATAAAAATAAAAATGATGTTCAATTTTTTTGGATTAACAATTAGTCAAGGTCTTTGTCAAATCTAATTGTGTTTTTGCATTTTGATTTACATATGGGGATGGAGGCCACATCTGGTGTATCCAGTGGGATATTGAACATGAGTTTTCTATGCGATGTTGAACTTACTTCATTTTGCCATGTGCTCTGAAGATGATAGTAAATGCATACTCTTCTAGCAGGTATGCTTTAGAATGCAGGGGTCTACTGAGACTCCGAGACTTCGGATATAATTTTATTATTTCTTTTTGTTTTGCTTGACAGTTTTGTGAACGTATAATTTTATTATTTCCTTTACTTTTGCTAAGATAAGATGTTGCGACTTTTTTTGTTAATAAAAAGGACCTTACAGTTGACATATGCTTGGCTACATGTCCCTTAGTATGGGTTTAATGACTTTCAGGAATTCTGCACTCTTCTTTGTCAAGGGGAAAGGCTACTCATGACTTTGTTTATGAAGATGACGCTATGGGTTATAAGTAAGCTAAAGGTGAGTTCTATGTTTGCTATCTCTTTATGCCTATGAATCATTGAGTAGGTGGAAACCTCACATGCTTCTAATGTATGTACTACATGTGTGATACACAGTGCCGTATATGAGTACATTTAAAATGCATATCAATCTTGATTGCAGCTGTAGAAAAGCAACACCAATAATCTTAGCACTTCCAAAGATGGAACGATAATTTTCTTTGTTGATAATGACCTGCAAAGAGCATAATTCTAGCCTAAAAATGTCCAACAACTCTTTTACATAGCACTTAACAGCTTATATTTGTCATGCTGGTAAACAGAATGGGTAAAATTAGCAATTGAAGTTGGCCCTTTTGACCACATGGTACCATTGGCCTTGACAATATAAGACATAAAAGTGTATAGAGATAATAAGTGTTCACTAGAATTTCCTTTGATTTGTTTAGAGAGAATCATGATAACCGCATGGTACTCTGCTTCATCAGGCGCTGCAGCTGTTGTTGCAGCGAAAGCCGAGGTGAAGGTAAAAATTATGTATTTTTCTAAAATTTATGTGAATTCTTTGGTTTCTTAATACGTATACTGTGTACATTGACTTTATTTTTTACCAGAAGAGGACAAGGAATTTGTGAGTTCCTAAAGGTACATGTTTTTAAATACACTATTGGTAGCATATACATTCAAGAATGTCTTATCTTCCATAATCACACTGTCGTAAGTTAAAGAATCAATTCATTCGAGGAATTTGCCAAGCAAATAAGTGAACTTAAGATTGTTTGTGTAATTCTGTATCTCTTCATGTGTCGAAATATATGATTGTCCAGGTAGTTTACTGTGAACTAGGAACTGTTCGAGTTAAGGCATAATTATAGACTTGGGTGGAAGTAGTTTTGTGTTTTGTTATTATGTAAATTATTTTGAACTAATTGTGTTGTGATATCCTTTTTAGACTCAAATGATGACGCTTGCAAACTTCTAAAAGTTCGGAATCAAGAGATGGTAATAAACCAGCTGAAAGTATAAAATCTCTGGAACCACCGCCAAACAGACAATATCCATATGTGAGCCAGAAGGGGGAAGCTAAGATTTTTCTGCATATACTTTGAGATAAGACTCTACCCATGAGTGTTGGATGACGCAGTGTTGACGTGGGTGATATGCTCCTCCACATCAAATTCCCAGGTCTTGGTGAGTACTTGGTTTTAACTGCTTTTAGGTGTCACCACTGCCAGATTTCTACTTTGACTTGACTTGATTGATTGAAAATCATCCTCACTGGATAATTATATATAAACACATCTTGATGCAGCTTTAGAGACTAGGGTCTGCAATTACGTATGAAAAATACTAACTGGAAGGGTAGTAAATCAGCAAAGAAAGCTTCATTGAAGTAGCGTTCCAATTCAAATCCAAAGTTTTATTTCTACTTTTTTGAAGTCATTGGCACTCTCATATTTTACAATTTAATGGTCCACCAATTAAGTAAATTTATTTTTCCCCGTCTTGCAAACTTCTGCTATTACGTTACTTTGAGTACCTCATTCGGCTCTTGGATTATAATTTTCGCCGTGACATTCGGTTTGCATCGACTAGCAAGTGTTCAGTGTTCGATACTAAAGAGTTATTTATTTAATTATGGAGTAGATATATCTTCAATTATGAATTATGAGAATATATCTTCATGTGGGTAACTCATAGACAAGGTTTGAATTTTGTAAATACTTTATTGTAGTTGGTGGATTGGGGTTTTGCTGATACTTGGTTACTTATTGTGTTATTTGAGTACTGACGTATTTATCTTTTTTGGTCTTATTAGAAATGCAAGGAGCTGACAATTCTTTACTTTCAGGCTTGATCACTGAAGATGAAGGAATACAACTATCAGCTGAAGTGTGTTAGTATTTATACGTCTAATTGATTTCACTGCTTTTAGAAGCATTTGTTATTAGAAATATAAATACTAACCCAACTTCGGTTAAAATATCCGAAAGAGCTTAGCAAAAGTACTGTATCCTCCGTAGCTATTGAGGTACATCCAATACGCCATTTTTCCATTTGTTATTTCAACCCAAGACCCAAAGTGCACTTACGTCATAGTCAATTCCAAATCGCAGGCATGAAAGTTCCGTCAAAATCTTTGCAAACGACGAAAAATCCTAAAATGGGTTTACTAATAGGTTCTTCTTCTTAGGACCACGACTAACAAATAGTTGGGTTTCTCATTATGGTTTGTCTATAACTAATTCTCCTCCATGGGGATTTTTTCTTGATGCCCAAGAATTCTTCTTCTCATTATCGTCCGACAGCAACAAGGAGCTGGAGTAGGCTATAGTTGGTTAGCTCGATTAAATTATGTTAATTATCAAATTGGTCGGGTTTTTTTTCTGGGTGGTTTTGAAGTTGATTTTGTTATTGTTAGAACTTTGAGTTGTAGATATTGACTCTGTTGTTTAATTGAAGCAAGATTTGCTAGGGTTGTTAGATCTTTATGGCAATATGTTACTTAGTTTGTACCAGGAATTGTGTTGTTTGTCATATACTATTGGAGGTATAGGTAACTAGAGTTCACTTTTTTTGTGGTTTTGTTGTTGTTAGAAATTCTACGGATAATTGAAGGAAACCCGTAGATTTGAGGCACGTAGATTTCGGTGAAGTAACCATATATTATGGGTGTAATTTGAAATATACTTTATTGATTTAGATTTCTTACCGAGTATGGTGGTAAGATGCTCCTTTATGTCGATAGTGAGTTTTTTTATCTGTTCTTACTTTATCATATGCATTTTACTTACCATGGTTAATAATTTTGATCCATGAAACAGGAAGTACTTAACATAATTTGGAGTTGTCACCCAGTGCATTTGCACCAACAAAAGTAAATGACCACTTAACATAATTTGGAGTTATCACCCAGTGCATTTGCACCAACAAAAGTAAATGACCAGTATGATATGTTGTTCAAGATCAATGTCGAAGTAGCTTTTGTATTTGCTTATTAGTTCGCGCATCTGATATTTTCTTTGCGTATGTTTGTCTGAATTTGCTTAATAGTCTGTAAGATTATTAGTGTGTCACTGACCATTGCAATCTCTTTGTGATAGTGATCGGAAGATAGGCGATGGTAAGCAATTAAGATACCATGTCTCCACGAATGAAGCTCTCAACGTAATTTTAGTTCGTATCTTAAGCCTAAGATCATGTCAATAATATGAATGCCTGCTACTTGCTACACGATGAAGAAGATATTGAAAGGCAGTTCCAAATTATCACTTATTCAATTTGTTTGACAATGTTTCGAAATGACAACGGAATTCTAACTCTAAATGTAGCTTGCGAGGTACAAGGATTTTCATTGAAGAGTGTACTGTTGCTGAATGATATATAAAGCTTTGTTTCGGATTTTCTTTTTAAAATTTTTGGGCCAAAGCCCAAGTTTTATACTTAAAGTTTAAACCTTGAAGAGTGTACTACCTATAAACCAAGGTAGCTAGGGGAAAAATGAAAGAATAAAAATCCCCCGTCTGATGCTGACGAGAGTTTCAAACTCAAGTGGCTGGCATCATCACCTGATAATTTTACCACTGTACCACCGTGATATCTGCTTAACTTGGATTGTTAAATGCTATTATGTGTACTCATCCAAAAAATCAGTGTTGTGATTTAGGTTGACAACCTGAAACGAAGTAACGGGATTTAAATGCAAAGCTAGAGTAACTTCGAAGCAATCTTATAGATTTCAGGCTTTAATTTCTTATAGTTTCAATGCTTAGGTGAGTATTATACTCTCTTTAGAGTGAGATAACTTCCTCATGAGAGGTTGAGCCTCATACAAGGAATATTTTGAACGAAGTCTGGATTTCCTTATGCTTATTTATTGTATTAGGAGAATGTGCAACCATTGTTATGTGCGTTTGGCGTTTCTGAGCTTCTGATTTTTGGTATTGCCGGACTCAAGTCTAAAGGTACTTTTTCATTCCTATTTCTAACAATAACATTGGGATACTATACTTACGAATCCGTTTTATGTTCATTATTTCATCCTCTTTAAATTCATTGAAATTCATAATACATTGTTTGAATTAGTGAATTAGTGCTGGTACTGATTATCACTGGCCATGTTTGTTGTCAATCAATACGCGTAGATAAAACTACACCAGCAAAAGTATAGGATCTCAATGTTAAAACTGGACTGTTGTTCCTCTCTCAAATGATTGTCGAATATCTTCTAAGTAATGAAAGTTGATCCCTATTTGGTTGAGACCTTATATTTGTAACTGATACCATTTCTGGAATTTCTAAATCAAACCAAATATCTAAGAAGTCAGATTATCTAAATAGGTAATTGTTATCTTCAGTTTTGTTATATTGTTGTTTGTGAACTAATGGTTTGGTTTTAAAATTTTGTATTGTGGAGATGAGTCTTTTGAGTCTGGAGATATCTTCATGTCAATTTCTAAAGTTAACCGAGTATTACGAATAACTTATCAGTTTTCGATGTTTGGATGAAGTTATTTATCAATATCTTGGAAGCATTTAACCCCTCCTTGACAATACTTCGAAAAATTTCTCAAGTTTATCATATTCCTATGGTCAGTGGAAGTTGTTTGGAAGTTGTTTGGCGCACGATTGTGTCGCATTATGGGGTAAAAGCAATGGCGAAGAGAGATTTCTTGATTCTCGATGAAGAACAGTTCCTCAAATGGACTAACCCAAGACCATTTCTTACCGCTTTACACTCAATTCTCTACTTGCATCAATCCCTATTTATTACGTATACCGAAAACCAGTCGAGTTTTTAAATTTTTTTCTCTTGGAACCAAAATAAAATGCTTCTTGGGAATCTAAAGTAAAGTGCTGAAACCGAAGCCCAATCCGAGATCAATTAAAGTCTCAGTAAGGAGTTAAACTTCTTCATCCGTGTGACTATCGGTATGTACAGACTTAGTTCATACCACATGTTCATTTTAGTGCATACTACATGTTCATTTTATACTCATTGGGTTCAAGTATAACTGTAATCTTCCATTTTTGTTTTTTGTATTTTAAAGTGTGATTTTGTTTCCTATGTAAAGATTTCCTCATGATATATGTGTATCATTTTTGTTTGCTCCCCGCAAGTACTCATGTTTGGCATCAGCAGTCTGGCTTATCTTTTAATTCTTCTAGATAATGTAAAAAGCTTATTATGATATATTGTAGATGGAGTTTTTTGGAAGGTGGACAATCACGTACAACCCCATATCCACTATTGACTAGGGATTATGTTCTTAGGGCGTATGTGTGCATGAAGCAGGGGATTAGGTAAATGTTCTTCTTGTTGTGTCATTTATGCTTACGAAATCATTTGCGCTTGAGCTTCAATATATTAAATCCTACTTACATTAGGAAATTGTACTTGCTGTCTTAGCTCAAAAAGAAGAGCACGTGGTTCTCGACCATGTAGCTGTGGGTTCGACTCCCGCATATGGCTTCATTGTTAAAATATTTTCAAGCATGTTTGGCATTGTCACACCTTTGCAAATTTCTAACCGATTGTTTTTTTCCAAAAAAACAAGAATCAACTTTTCTCCTTTTCTTTAATTTGTTCCGAACAGGAGCAGTGGGAGCTTGGCTTGCTGGTGCTTACGAATCAACTGGAAAAGGTGATGTTTATATCATATCTCAATCGTAACACCTGGTGCAGTACTGAAGCTTTTGACTATAGAGGAAAAGGTAAAAATTCAGGTACTTGCGAAAAAGATGTGCCAAATCAAATATGGTTTTTAACATTTCAATCTGTGCATGTAGATATCATCCACAAAAAAAAACACCTTGGTATTACGTTGACATATTTTTTCATTGTAAACGATCTTTTATATGGTGGAACACTGGGACAAGGTGGTATTTTTAACTTGCATATCTGTTTTTTTCTTTTTTTTCTTTTTGTCGATAGATTAATTTTATGTTCAGTCTGGCGGCTATAGGTTTACTGATGGGTAATCTACAAATACATACCAATGGTTCTGTTATCTCTTGAATATGTTTGTTTTATTGATTGGTCGATGATGTGGTTCGTGGTTTAATAGTCAGTAATGGCAGTTCTGGATCCACTTAATTGTTGTTTTCATGATTTCTCTTGCTTATCTACTCAACTTCCACAGCCCTTTCAAATGAGTATAAAAGCTAGCATATTTTTTAAAAAAAAAAATTATACATGAAAGCCATTTTAACTTTTCATAGTGTTCTGAGTGAAATTTAAGTTGAAGAGAGGCCTTCAGAACGTCCTTTTATTTACAAAAACGTATCATTTCCTTACCAGAAAGTGTTGGAATTATTATAAACCTTTGGAATCTAAACTACATTTCATATGTAAATGTTTCCAGAAAGGTTATTGTCACATACACAGATTATACCGTACAAGATAAATGAAAATTTAAATGCCACGGGAATGAAGTATAAACTGATTACAGACACAACACTGAAAGGCAAATAATGAAGTATAAACTGCAAAGAATCAAGCTCAATTGCATCTTAAGGAAATATTTCATGGTTATTGCAACACTACTAAATATCGGGACCATTCTACCGGTCAGGGCCAATATCCCTAACTACTATAACACAACTAACTAAACACAACCCCATCATTGCATCGATTAAAATGATGATGAGGATACCAATCGTTTAACCAAATAACAAACAAATCTCAAAGAGGTTGAACCCTACCTTAGGCACGATTAACTTACATGTTGACTAAGATACTATTGGAGGATACAGACCGACCGCGCAACATAAAAAAATAAATAGAGGTTGAGACCCGGCCGTAGGCCCCCGGCCCTATCCGACTACTATGATCCAACTAATTAAGCACACTACTGTGACCCGAATAACTAATACATTATAATATGATACGACCAACTAAATATGTGGGCACTATATCTACCTTTAATTTTCTCCACGGCTGGGGCCGTACCCGACTACTATGATCCAACTAATTAAACACGCTACTATGACCCGACTAACTAACAAACTATAATATGACACGACTAACTAAACATTGGGATCGTTCTACTATGACCCGACTAACTAAATATGCTCCCGACTATTATAGAAATGACCATCTAATACACTAATTTTAAATTGGGCACTACATTAAAATTGGGCGGGTGTATTTTGTTTGTGCCGTATAAACAAAATATTGTCTTTTTTCCACTTCTATTCGTTTTCTTCTCTAACGCAGAAACCCAAGGTTTTTTACTTCCTATTCCTTTTTGCGCTTCTTCTTTCTGTGTGATCATTGTTCTTATAACAATGATTCATGATTATATGCTTATAGTCGCCATCTTGATCCCAATTTAGTGGAAGTCATTCAACTGATTAGAATGATTGGGTTTTATATGTTCATGAAATAGTGATGTAATCGGACATCACCAAACCACAAATAACAAATAACAAATAACAATGAGGTCTCGATTTTGCAGGTTGCACCAAAACCCTATACATTTATGCCATTCCGCTCCGGGGGTATATTCATATAAGTGATAGTAGATGTTAATGGTTTCGAGATTATGTTGATATTGTTGATAAGATGCCTTGAGTGATAGTAAGTCTCTCACCTATGTAGCTATTTTGTCGCTTTTGTTTGTTGTTTTGATATTTGTGAATCAACATTTTTAGTGTTTTTGAATCAGAAAAACGGCTGAAAAGGATAGAAGAAGAAGGCAAACATACAGATTCACAGAAACCCTAGAATTTTACCTTGAAGGTCTCTGATTAACTTGAAAAATTAATTTGGCGAATCGACAATTACAAGTCTGGGACTGGAGATAATAGAGTTTTCATAGCTCGGTAATTTCTCTATCCTCCAAATAATATCTATTTTGATGATCAAGATAATATCTATTTCTTTAGCCTCCAAATAATATGCACTTTGATAATCATAAATCTTTTTGTTCCTACACCACCATTTGGCTTCAAATTTATAAATTGCTTCCCCTTTCATTGTAATGGTATCTTGGTGTCTTTAGTGAGTACTGGTTTTTTCTCCCAGAAAACGAGAAGAAAGGTGAGACTTTTCCTTGAATTTGAAATGTCATCAGACAAAATAGTGTATTCCTCTAATTTTACGCCGATTCCATGTTAAAGAGTATGAATTTTGGATTTGACGTCTCCTTTGTATATAGTATCATGCAACAAAATAATTGTTAAAATCTGAACCATTCAACATGTTGGAATGTAAGCATCTAAACTATCAAATAATGATGCATATGGAAATTACGAAAGCTAGATAAAGGTTCAATTGGTTAAATTTAAATTTACAGCTCTATAAAATTCAATTTATTAAATTATGATATACTTGAAATTGTTTAATTCATTGATGCAACACGCCATCTGGAAACATTTTGTATAAGCTTCTGTTTAGTATTTTGTGAATCGTGTCACCTAAATTGGTCTCTTTAACCAATACATTAACGGGTTATTATCTCGATTCTACTGGCTGATTTAGGTAATCGCGAGAAAAGTCATCTTGGCCAACGTACCCGGTCAAGTAGAGGGGAGGGAAAAGAGGACATGGATGAAAACGAAAATATGGTATTGCTCATTGTTTGGAGAAGTCTTTGAATTCCTTCTCATCGTTGGATTTAACTAAGTTGGTGTCTCTCATGTTGTGGCTGTAAAGTATCTCAAACCTCCTAGAAGATTGGCTTCTAAAGCTGGAATAACAAGGATTAAAAATTAACAAATGTCACTCAGAGGGCGCATACAAAAGGCGAGCTTGGCGGTAAGCACCGACCGAAGTCGTTCTTTTGATTTCATATGACAATCAATGGTAATTTGTCCCATTAATATGCTTTGTTTTTTTATATTGTTTTGTCAATGAAATCTCATAATATCTTTTCCAGGTTCTCTTGACTTCTTCCGAAGCGATACTATCTGCTCTACCCTCTGCATTGCTTGCAAAAATGCAGGTGCTAAGAGATAGAACAATGAAACTCTATCATACCCACAGAGTCATAGTGGGGAGAGTGGAAGTTGGGGAGTACTTGGAAGAAGATATACTAAAAATTGAGCGCACTTGAGAATATGTATATTTTGTTTTGTTTAATTTTTCCTTCACCCTCTTATCTTATTTATCGCATGAATTGACCACAGAGGGCTGTCTTGGGTACAAGGATTCCGATATAGGTATTTGATTGCATTGTATCTGTCTTTTGAGTTTTGATTATTTCCATGTATGTATGTAGAGATTTTCTTGATGTCTTAATGCATGTATACCACTACTTAATGATTTTTTCTAAGTTCATTCCTAGCAAAGCAAACTAAGAAAAAAGGACAAATCTATATTTTGCTTGATCATGAATTATTTTTCATTGTGATTGTTTTTCCCTCATTTATATTTGGGTAGTTTCAATCTTTAATGCACATTCCATGTTTATCTTTTTAGGTTTATGTTTTCCCTTTTATGTTAAGCATCCCTACTCTAATGGTTACAATTTATTTCTAGCAATTTAATGGCAACGTTAAAATATTTAGTTTTCAATGGTCACTAGCATATAAATATTACGTCTTATTAGCTTTATAGATATGCATATACCAGCACTACAAAGCTTGTAAGTATGTTTGATTCATGAGGTGGTTGCCCACGATTAATTTCTTAGGTATCATCTCATTACTTGAGGTTATTTGTAGTTTTTGGATAATTTGGTTTGCAAGTGTTATGGCGCATATTTTATATACATTGCTCTTTTAACAATTGTATGACCCTTCTACGATCTAGCAAAATCTCTGCGAAAGCTTCCATACATCCATATGAGGACACGTGTTTTTCCATTTTCTCATTTTTTTCATTTGCTAACGTGTTAATGCACAAGATCCGAAGAAGAATAAAGGTGTTGTTATCGACAAGTTCGAGATCCAAAAACTCTTTCATTTTGGGGAAGTCTTCCCAAAGACCAAAATTATAGATGCCGTCTCTATAACGCAGAAACCCGGGGTTTTTACTTCTTTCTCGTTCCTTTTTGCACTTATTCTTTCGGTGATATATGCTCTTATAAAAATGATTCATAATTATATGTCGTTATTGAATCGAAAAAACGATTGAGAAGGATAGAAGAAGAAGGAAAACATACAGATTCACAGAAACCCTAGAATTTTACCTTGAAGGTCTCTGATTAACCTGAAAGATTAATTTGGTGAATCGACAATTACAGGTTTGGGACTGGAGATACTAGAGTTTTCATAGCTCAGTAATTTCTTTATCCTCCAAATAATATCTATTTTGATGATCAACATAATATCTATTTCTTTAGGCTCCAAATAATATGCACTTTGGCAAACATAAATTTCTTTGGATAACAGTTTGGCAACATTAATCAGCCAGTAAGACATTGCTAATTGTACGGTTACCGTCTCTTTGCATACGACAAGTCATCCATAGTAGTTTTTTCATGAAACAAACAGGCCTAGGAAGATAATAGTTGTCCAAAGATTATAGGATTCTAATAATTTCATTGCTTGAGATTTTTCAATGTGAGTGAGTGGTATGGGAAAGGATATGTTGACAGGTATTTCATGGCAAAGGATTAAAGATTTGTTCTTTGATTTGCTTTACTTTTGGTCCTTTCAGTTTAAATGAGAGGAAGTTTTATATATAGAAATTGATACTGCTACTTTAGTGCTTGGTGTTATATGTTCATTGGGACGATGCCATGCAATTTGTATACCACCTTACCTCTAAAATAAAGTTGTAGTCAGTAATTCATTATTGCCATTGCAGGGTAACAAATCATACTGGGGTGTTATTTAAGAAACTTATATGGAAGTTTGAATTGTTTCTCCGTGATGGTTATATGATATTTGTTCTTGCCTATGCGGAACCTGAATTGCGCCCCGCAAAGGATGAACACCGAGATGTTTTCAGCCTTGGCCTGCAACTTAAATGGGAATCATTCACTACAAGCTTTCTTTTACTGATTTGGACAACCTGCAATCGACCCTCAACAATATTTAATTTACTTTGGCGGGTTTATGTATTCCATCATGCAAAACTCAAGAACTTCTTGGAGTATCTTTACCTGGAAAACTTGGCTAGAGAAAAGTTTAAGAAGCCTTTTTAATTAACGATTTAAACCGACAAGTGTGTAATCCCACTACGCGGAGAACTTTCGTAGCGGCATTTTAACGGTTTGGGTTCGTCAAATGCACTAAAGGTTTTAGAGGTCTCGAAATTTGTTCAAACGAGATATTAAAGCTTGCTGTTTTAAAATAAATACGCCAGTACAAATCAATGGTGGAATGGATCGCCTTGCCCATGACATAGGAAACAACATTGACTAAGTTTTTTAAAAGAACTTTGTAAAAAAAAAAAAAAAACTTTTCGAAAAATAACTTCATTTGACATTTTTACAAATTCCTTCCACCATAATTTGTTATGAATGATGGGTGTGGCTGAAATTGGTGACAAATTTTTTTTCTTTGGCAATTTTTTGAATCGAAGATTGTGTTCAATGACAACTAATACGAAGATGGATATTTCTATGAAGCTGCCTAAGTTGGTGAATGATCTCTAGAATGTGTTGGTGTTGTTTTTGCTTCCAGTTGTTGTTCAATGATTCATTCATGGCATTTTTATTGTATTTTTGATATGTTATTTTTGTGTATACCACAAGCATTAAATGCTAAGACACGAAATTGATCAAATGGAAGCAATGAAATATTCGCTCTTCTATTTTAACTCTTTTAGATAAGGTAAAAAGCTTATCATGGTATATTTCGGATGCACGCTTATTTTGTAAATATATGGGAGGTTTAACTCATTATCGACATACTATCCCCGATTTTAATGTCTCTTTACAAGCACGAATAATATTAACTATAGTATTTTGATTTGATTTTTTTTTTTACATTTTTAACCGATTCTCTAATAACTATGCTGATCATAAAAGTCAGCTAACCACCGAAAGGTGGAGTCCTGTCGTAGGCTCAACTCCGTCCAAGGCTCATTATGGCGCTTTAGGTATAGTTTTTTAGTCGCTCCTTTACCCATTTGTTTCATGCTTTGAACTGCCTTCATGAGCGTTTGAGTAAGAAGACCAATATGAGATATGAAATGCACTTATTTTGTTGATTTACGAAAAGACGAGCATCATAGATTGAAATGTTTGTGGAAAGCTTAGTGTTGGTTAGTGCAAGAGTAATATAACCTTTGGTGCAACAAGCGTACATTCAAATTTAATCCATACCCAATATGCAATATCTTGACGATTCAACACCGAAATTTCCAAGCCATTCAGTGGTGATTGGTTTCGCTTCATTCACTCATTTGTTTTTTGTTTTTTGTTAAACATAATATTGTCGTCATTTATTTCTCTTTGTTCTTCTTTTTGCACTATTTGATTTTCCAAGTTTACCTTGATTGGATTACCTTCTGTTGATCTCAAACCTAAACTTCCAACTTAGTTTCATCCATGTTATAGTTAAGTTATTTCAACCGAAAATGTGCGTGTGTAAATATGCCTCTATTGTGATTACTTTTGAAGGTTTCCTATCTTTGATTAAGGCTGATTTAATTAGTGTACTTCTAATATATAATCTTATCTTTTAAACCGAATAGACTACACGTGGGCTACACTATTTTTGAAAAAAAATATATAGAAGTAAACATAAGCATTATTTATTGTTGATTTAGCATGGAGAAAAGGCGATACACCAAGACGACATTGAAATCAATCCTTACGAATTAGCAAGAAGAAAATATCAATTAATAGTTAACTGCAAATTGACTGTACAAAATTAAATTGAACTTTTAAGTCCTTTCATGGGTACTCCGCCTTTACATTATGCATTTTTTTTTTGCTATATAGTAATACGGTTGGCAACTTGAACGAAGCATCAAGATTCGTCACGCAAGACAATTTACCAAAAATTAGTTAAATTAAATATTTTATTTTTTTATGGTTTTCATTTTTATGGACGCCTAAACGAGCACTTTTATATTTTGGGAATTATTCGAGATCTATCAAGGGGTGATGACCATTACATATTTTAATCATCGCCCATATATATTTGCGATGTTGATTTGTAACTCGAATAGGCCAAAATTTAAGACTTCTACGATATCAAGATGCATCGATTGTCTTGATTGAGGAACCATGTTTTCAAGTTGAAAAGAGAATATTTGATGAGATAAATCAAGGAAGGAATTCCTTAGGTAAAGTAGTTGTTTTTCTTATGTGTACATGATTGAATTTCAAAATATTTATTACGCTCTATGATTTTTTCCTTTATTATTCTTGAATAATTTTGAAAAAATCTGAACTTTGGAACAGATTCAAAAATTTGTTTGTGCTAATCTTTCGATGAAAAATCTGACCCAATTCTTTTTCAAGCACGAATAAAAATTTTGTTGTAGGAACCAAATCTCCTGTATGAGAAAATAAAACTAATTGAAGATACAAAGTTTAAGTCAGATATTTTCGGATGAAGGTGAATATCGAATTTATCACTAGATTATGTTCCTTAAACCCAATCTGTTTTGAATGCTTAATTACCACATCATTGTGGATGTTTTTCCTTTTATTGTCGCATGTTGATAAGTGCTATGCATCCATTTATACTTATGAGGTGTTAAGGAGTAAAGCAATAAATTTATGATGTTTTTAAAAAAAAAAATGGATAAGTTCAAATTAATCTTTGTGATACTTGAAGAGTCAAGAGATGTCAAGAATACCAATTATCAAGAACAGGATACTAATGATAGGGTGTAGAATACATCCTATTTACTATCTATTGTTTATGCTTTCTTTGCTATTTTTCTTGTAAATTATGTATTTTACGCTTGTTTTGAGTTTTATAGCTACTATGGAGTCGCACGGAGGAAAAGAAGAAGAAATTACTCTATTTGAGCCAAAAGGGCAAAATTGTCATTTCAGTGGGCGAACACTATCCTGAGCCCAATCAAGGTTAAGGGGCAACTTTCTTTGAGAAACACTAAAGACATCACCGCTTGATGTTAAGGGGTCAGATTTGGTTAACCCTTATCAAAGGGGTGACCTAGTGTCATTAACTACCCTAAGTTATAACCCTAACTTAAATTCTTCTCAATCATTTGCACCCGAGAGAAAGAGAAAAAAAGAAAAAGAGGGCAAAGAAGAAATGCTAGTGATATCGATCGAGAAATTGATGAAGAATTTATGGTGATGTTAAATCGAAAGAAGAACTAGCTTGCTAGAGAGGAAATCAAAATGGAAGAATGAGTTCACGATGGTAGAGAAGAAATCGAAGATGAATTCGATAGAGATTGATGAGCGTGGCTCGAGATAAAGAAAAATAGGTCTTGAATCGAGAACAGTTGATTGAAATCGTCAGAGATCGAGAATTAAAAGATGGGAAAAGGGTTTACTCGTGATGGAGAAGAAATTGCAAAAGAGAAGTTGAATTCTGGTTTGAAATTTGGGGTTTTGTCTGGAATCAAGACATGGGTTCGACCGAAATTGAGAGGAGAGATCGAATTGATGGGATTCTCACGATGCTGAGATGGGTTCCGTGGCTAATTGCTTTGTTGGAATCAATCGAGGATAAAACTAGAAACTAAGACCTCGTGATGATTGAAACCGGGAGAGAGATGCCAAAAGAGTGTGGGTGTTTGTCCGGGTCAAGTTTGAGAAGAAGAATGGTGCATCTCAAGTTGAAATTTTGTCAGCTGTTTGTTCACGAAATCAGAAAGAAGACAAGTTGGCTACATTACATGGGAGATTGAATGAATGGGCTTGAAACTATAGATGTATGTATAGAATTCTTAACAGGATGAAGACATTAGATCTACCGAATTTGGCCCGGGAATGTCGTATAAATAGTCGAACTCCTACGGTTTTCATGACCCATGAAATCAACCTTCGGCGATGACCGATCCAGATTGGCCCAACTCGTGAGTTAGATCAATCACCCGAGTTAGATGCCGACTCGGTGTCCGAATCCCCGAGCACTTGACCCGGTTGACTAACGAGACCGTTATCCCGACCGTTAACTCGACGGATTAGTGACTTTTATATTCCTTTGACGGAGAAGAAGATTCCGACGACTATTCCTACTGATTCCTACCATAATACCAGCTTTTTCTACGAGCCAAAAATTCCGCATTTTTTGTGGACTTCTCTCATGGGTGTGAAGACTTGGACTAGGAATTGGATGGAGAATTGGGCTCAAATTTGGAAAGAGAAGATGGAAGAGTTGAGAAAGGCTTGAATTTGGAAGTTGAATTGCTAAATGAAAAGGATTCTATTCCTTGGAAGATTTGGAGAATATTGAAGCCTATAAATAGAGAAGTTTTACACATCTTTTACACATCTCTACACACACAACAATTCTCTCTTCTTTATTCTTTGTGTGAACTCCTTAACATGAGTAGCTAATTTTATTATTGATTGAGGATGAATTCCTAGTTCTTAATATATGTTTTGAGTTTTGTTTCAATTCTATCTTGAAGTTTTTCACATGATTATCGTTTGTTTTTACTAATAGGAATGTTTATTCATTCATGATTGATTGATAGATTGTTTAGGTGGCCAACTAAATTGATTTGTTAATTTGATCTAAAGCTAGTGAAAGTTAGGGGATAAGTAATCGTTTCTTGACTCTTTACATAAGTAGCAAACACGAGACCTTGCGAGGGATTCCGTGGAGCAATTGTGTGTGAAAACAACGTTAGCAAGTAGACCTTGATCTAAGAGTCTAACTACTAATATTAACCTAATAAGTTCATAAATCTTAATGCGTTTATTTAAATTACATCTAGAGTGATCTACTACTAGGTGGTTTGGTAAAATAGAATCCGGTAGTCGAGAACTTCCGTATCCGGTGATACAAGGGATTTAGGGTTTAGCATCGATCTAGTCGCTTTACCTACGGTTGGTGATAATTTGTGACTAATAACAAGTAGAAAAGAACATAACTTTAATCATTGTTTTGCAACGAAGAAGGATTCCTTGATCATGTCTATCTTATTGCTTTCAACTTTATCTTTTAATTGCTTTGTTTATTTTCTTTTGCTTTTTTACACCCCCTTTCGTGACAATTTTTACAACTAGAATCTCTTGCTCCTCGTGGGAACGAACTTGACTTCCATTATATTATTTTTAATTGAGTGGAAATATTAATTAATTTGATTGCACCTACGACACGCATCAAATTTTGGCGCCGTTGCCGGGGAGCAACGGGCGATTTTTAGTTGTTTCTATTTTTCTTTTTGCTTTATTCTTGCTTTGTTAGATTCTATATCGTATCTAACTTAGTTTCTGAGAATCTTATTTCAGTACCGGTTTTCCCATGTATGGTGGACAAGAGCAAGCATATTACAACAATCAATACGGTTTTTTTCAACCTCAACATTATGACAACTTCCAACCATCCTTAGGATACAATCAAAACCAATCTTTTGGCTATGATCAATTTCCTATAGAACCTTATGGATATTCTCATACATATCAACAACCTTATGACGGGTATGTAAGTGGACAATCACAAGGATGGAAGGATAGTTATGCATCTAATAAATTGTTTTCTAGTAATGTGCGACGAGAATTTAGAATATACTCCTCTTCATCGTGTTTTTCCTTCACTTTTTCCAAAAGAGGAGATACAATCTAGAAACTCTATCAACGGTGGTAAGCGTGTGAACGTCAGGAAACTTGCAAAGAAATTATACAAATTGGAAGATGATGGAGACTCGGAAGAGCTTGTCGCAGAAATTAGTAGGACTATTCATATGGAACTTAAACGACGTCGGGATAAAGGTTATGAAACCGATGAAGATTCTTATTATGGTGAGTCTGAAAATGAAGATGATTGTGTTGAAAATGATCAACCTTTGGAGACTTTTGAAGACGCTAGTGTAGCTTACTCGAGCCTTGATCTTAATAATGATCAAGCACCTATTCAAAAGGTAGAGCTTGAAGATGATGCATTTAGTGCTTGGAAAAAATTCCTTAGGGAAAGATATGAGTCCGCGGAAGTGTATGAGCGTTGCAACAATGAGGAAGTTATTCCAACTCCGGATCATAATAACGATCCTTCACCTATTCAAAAGGAGGAGATTGGGTGTGACTTACCTATTGTTATAAACGGTGTAACACCCGCACAAGAAGATCTTAAAATTTATACCGATGAGAATCACTTTAGTGAATGGCCCGATTCGATGATGAGAATGTTGAAGAGATGATGCTAGAGGATGAAACCAAATTGATTGATTTTGTGGAAGACCCAATTGAACTTGCCAATGATTATAATGATGCCAAAACTTTGGTTAAGGTAGAAAATAACGACGATTGGTTGCAAGATTTGATAGAGGACCACGATATACAAGAGGTAAGTAATTCATATGAATTCTCTAAGGATGAAGAGGATTCCGTAAACCAAGAGATTGTGCAAGGTTTGTCTAACCCTTTGCATATTGATTCTTCTCCTTTACCTCTTATTGGTTTGAATGTATGTGCTTCAAAGTATTTTTGGATGATTTTGTTTCTAAATATCCACCATTAGAAACACTTGATGCTAACACTATGCAGTTTGCCAAAAGGAAACCATGGAAGTTCCCAAATTCTATATTCTTTATACACTTCCGAGTGTGGAAAAGAATAAGTGCGGGGAAATTTCTATCGGGCGATAACATCATTATTATTTTCTTGTGCTAACATTTGTATGGAATTATTGTTTGCAAAACAGGTATTATGGGTGGATCCTCAAATTTTCAGATTGTTAGTATATGGGGAATGAATCTTACAAGAGCTAAGTCGGGCCGTCGACTTTAAAACAAGCGCTTAATGGGAGGCAACCCATAGGTTTTGTATTTCTTATCTTTTTGTTTTTTTTTTTTTTTTTTTTTTCTTGTTTCATATCATGTTAAAATTTCCCACCTTGACTTTACTAGGAGGATTCAATTACATTGAGGACAATGTAAGGTTTAAGTGTGGGGGAGTGGTTAAGCATGTATTTTAAAAAAAAAAAAAATTAAATTTTTTTTTAAAAAAAAAAAAAGTTTTTACTTAAAACCTTCAACTTTTAGAGATTTTAGAGTCACTAGCATACTTCTAGGTATGTTTACATAGAGATTTTGACCGACATAATTGAACTTGGAAGTGTTAGAGAACTACATTCGGATTTCTTGCTTGTTTGAGTGTTAAATAATGGATTTAATCATGCCGGTGATGCGAATTTGGTGCGGGGAGAAATGCATTATTAGAGTTGCTTGATCAATCATTAGTGGAGACTACCCGTATTCATATCATGTGAGGCACCGACCAGAAATTTCCGTCTAACTAAAGAGCTTTCTTTTGAGTGTGTGTCACCGTACGTTAATTAGGTAGAATGGTGAGCTACCCAACCTCCCACCAATAGAAGCACTACTCTTTGATCTCTTGAGTGCTAATTTTGTCAATCATAAGGGTGACGTCTATGGATGAAAGCTTCCTTCTTGTAGTTCGATTTGCGGTTAGCGCATTCTCTCTCTCGACAACAACGGATCCATAGAAACATTCTCATCATCAACAAGGAGCTACATCAAAATATACAAGGAAAGTTGGAAAAGTTTAAGGTTTATAAGCAATGAAACGAGAAAAAGAGCAAATTTCAAATTCAAGTAAAGCAACATACAAAGAGCAGATTTTTACATATATGTTGAGGACTTACAATACAATGAGCATAATTCTATATTCAAGTATGAAGACTTATTCACAAGAGCAAAGAAAATCAAAAGGTGAGAATTATTGAAGTTTATGATTTTGAGGCGATACAAGTTGTGAAGAATCAAGCGGTAAAATACTTCTCCCACGGCCATGGTTGTATTTAATTTCTCTTGTTTCAATTCAAAAAAAAAAAAAAAAAAAAAAAACAAGAGAAATATTTGTTTTTTTTTTTTTTTAAGCCGTGGGGAAGGAAAATATATAAGGAAGTTTCAAGCGACAAGGATTTAAGGTAAAAAGAGTTATAAATTGTTAAGGATTTATGAAATTCGAGAGTTTATCATCAATAGTTGAAGCCGAAGACGGAAGAAGATCAAGACGAGGAGCGGAAGACGTTTCTATTGGATGCCGTGAGAGTGGTGTTATCATAATTGGCGATCGGATGTGAAGGTGAGTAAGTAATCTCATCCTCGATAATAATGGTTGATTTCCTTTCGTAGAGATCGTCAGAAAAATGGTTTTTCAAAATGTTAAAAGATGTGGGTTTTCAAAATATTTCGGAAGTTGTCCTTCCCACCATTCAACGTGTGTAGGATTTCTCTCTTCATTCCTACCTGCACACATGTGAGACCCATAAAAAGCCATCTTTTTGAGTGCAATTATCATAAAATCCTTTTTGGTGAGGCAGAAGTCGAGGCGAAATGCTTATTGATCGTTTCTCAAACACGCGTTCTCTCATTATGGTGTGGTTATTTCTCACTCAACATTTAAGAATGAGAATATGTTCTTTAGTATTTCTAACTTCTTATTACTAGCATGCGAAACTCTATGTCCTCATAACTCTTTGGATGCTTGGGACGCTTGAACGCTTTGAAGTTGTGAGTTTTTTTGTTTGATTTGCTCGAGGACTAGCAAAGTCTAAGTGTGGGGAATTTGATAGGGTGTAGAATACATCCTATTTACTATCTATTGTTTATGCTTTCTTTGCTATTTTTCTTGTAAATTATGTATTTTACGCTTGTTTTGAGTTTTATAGCTACTATGGAGTCGCACGGAGGAAAGAAGAAGAAATTACTCTATTTGAGCCAAAAGGGCAAAATTGTCATTTCAGGGGCGAACACTATCCGGAGCCCAATCAAGGTTAAAGGGGCAACTTTCTTTTGGAGAAACACTAAAGACAGACCATTGATGTTAAGGGGTTGTATTTGGTTAACCCTTATCGGGGTGACCGGTGTCATTAACTGCACCAAGTTATAACCCTAACTTAAATTCTTCTCAATCATTTGCACTGAGAGAAAGAGAAAAAAAAGAAAAGAGGCAAGAACATCTGCTAGTGATATCGAATCGAGAAACCGATGAAGAATTTATGGTGATGTTAAATCGAAAGAAGAACGGCGATTTGCTAGAGAGGAAATCAAAATGGAAGAATGAGTTCGTCGATGGTAGAGAAGAAATCGAAGATGAATTCGATAGAGATTGATGAGCAGAAGCTCAGATAAAGAAAAATAGGTCTTGAATCGAGAACAAGGTTGATTGAGCCGCTTTGTGAGATCGAGAATTAAGAGATGGGAAAAGGGTTTACCGTGATGGAGAAGAAATTGCAAAAGAGAAGTTGAATTCGTTTTGAAATTTGGGGTTTATGTCAGAACTCAAGACATGGGTTCGATCTGAAATTGAGAGGAGAGATCGAATTGATGGGATTCTCACGATGCTTGAGATGGGTTACGGTGGCTAATTCTTTGTTGAATCAATCGAGATAAAACTCGAGAAACTAAGACCTGTGATGATTGAAACTGGGAGAGAGATGCCGAACAGAGTGTGGGTGTTTGTCTGGGTCAAGTTTGAGAAGAAGAATGGTGCATCTCAAGTTGAAATTTGGGTTTTGCTGCTGATGTTGCCGGAAATTGTAAAGAAGACAAGTTGGCTACTGTTGCAGGGAGATTGAATGAATGGGCTTGAAACTATAGATGTATGTATAGGAATTCTTAACAGGGATGAAGACATTAGATCGGCCTGAATTTGGCCTGGGAATGTCGTATAAACAGTCGAACTCTGGCGGTTTTCTGACCATGAAGTCAACTTCAGCGATGACCGATCCGGACGGTCCAACTCGTGAGTTAGATCAATCACCCGAGTTAGATGCTTCACTGTGTCGAATCCATGAGCACTTGACCAATTGACTAACGGAGACCGTTATCCTGACCGTTAACTCGACGGATCAAGACGGAATATTCCTTTGACGGAGAAGAAGATTCCGACGACTATTCCTAGCCGATTAAGCCATAATACCGATTTTCTACGAGCCAAAAAATTCCAGAATTTTTGTGGACTTCTCTCATGGGTGTGAAGACTTGGACTAGGAATTGGATGGAGAATTGGGCTCAAATTTGGAAACGAGAAGATGGAAGAGTTGAGAAAGGCTTGAATTTGGAAGTTGAATTGCTAAAGGAAAAGGATTCTATTCCTTGGAAGATTTGGAGAATATTGAAGCCTATAAATAGAGAAGTTTTACACATCATTTACACATCTCTCTACACACACAACAATTCTCTCTTCTTTATTCTTTGTGTGAACTCCTTAACATGAGTAGCTAATTTTATTATTGATTGAAGATGAATTCCTAGTTCTTAAGATATGTTTTCAGTTTTGTTTCAATTCTATCTTGAAGTTTTTCACATGATTATCGTTTGTTTTTACTAATAGGAATGTTTATTCATTCATGATTGATTGATAGATTGTTTAGGTGGCCAACTAAATTGATTTGTTAATTTGATCTAAAGCTAGTGAAATTTAGGGGATAAGTAATCGTTTCTTGACTCTTTACATAAGTAGCAAACACGAGACCTTGCGGAGGGATTCCGTGGAGCAATTGTGTGTGAAAACAACGTTAGCAAGTAGACCTTGATCTAAGAGTCTAACAACTAATATTAACCTAATAAGTTCATAAATCTTAATGCGTTTATTTAAATTACATCTAGAGTGATCTACTACTAGGTGGTTTGGTAAATAGAATCCGCTAGTCGAGAACTTCCGTATCCGGTGATACAAGGGATTTAGTGGTTTAGCAATGATCTAGATGCTTTACCTACGGTTGGTGATAATTTGTGACTAATAACAAGTAGAAAAGAACATAACTTTAATCATTGTTTTGCAAATTCGAAGAAGGATTCCTTGATCTTGTCTATCTTATTGCTTTCAACTTTATCTTTTAATTGCTTTGTTTATTTTCTTTTGCTTTTTACACCCCCTTTCGTGACAATTTTTACAACTAGAATCTCTTGCTCCTCGTGGGAACGAACTTGACTTCCATTATATTATTTTTAATTGAGTGGAAATATTAATTAATTTGATTGCACCTACGACACGCATCAACTAAGTGTCGAGAATTATATCTTAACAAGTAATCGTACTTTTCATGAATATAAATGTGACATAGTTATTGGTTAGGAACTCAACATCCTTCGAATTACTGATTGCTAAGGAAGTGCAAGGTTATACTTATTAGAGGTATCGACCATGGATTTGGGGAAACAACTCAAATCAGATTGCTTTTCTCTTCGCATAGATTTTGTGGATTGATTTTTAAAATTTAAAATTATTGCTTTCAAATTCTTAGATTTTTTTCTTTCAGAATAAGCAAATACTAGAATCTTTCATTTGTTTGTTTCAAACCACGCTTGCATATTCTAATTTGTTAGATACAAAGGCCCATTATTATCCACGTAAGTCGCATTATACTTTTACTGCCATTAACTTTGAAACGCGATTTTTACGTTTAATTAAGTAATAAAATTTCATACTATCCTAAATAGTTTCAAACCCCAATTATAAACCGTCGATACATCTTTCCTTCTTTTCAAATTGATAGGGTGGGAAATTAGGGAAACGTGGGGGAATAAAAACTCGAAAAATTTACAAAAGATAAAAAGAACACCAAGGTAAACAATCTAGAAATCATTAATGATGATACCTAGATAAAATAAGTCGGACTATATCAATGAGATACCGGATAAGTATATTAACGGTGTTTTAAATTATCTTCACTAACATATATACCAAGTTAAAAACCAAGTTGAACATCAATGACTACGTTACGCCTGATACTAATCAGAGGTTGAGCCGGGGCCGTAAGGCCCAGATGATACCTAGTAATATATATTTTTACATATATATATATATAGAAAACGTGATTCAATCACGTAAATAAAAAAAAAAAAATAATATACATATTTTTGACGAGAGCAAGGCTCACAAAAATAAAATTGTGGACACTCCACGGTTTTAGCAAAAGAAAAAATCGTGAATACTCACGGTTTTATATACAAAAAGAAAAATCATTTCCTTCGTATCGTCATATGTCTTCGCAACGAAGGTTTATTCTAATTTTGTGAAAACTCACACATTATAAGATAAAGTTTTGATTTACATGAAATCTCATAAACAAAATTTTATCACTGGACACAAGTTCATATATATATATAAAAAAAAAAATCTTTCTTTGTATCATCGTCATTCTTTAAAGGGAGGGTTTATTTCGGTTTTGTGAAAATTCACCTTTTCATGATAAAACTTTGGTTCACATGAAAGCTCATAACTTAGTTTTATCATTGGACCTAAATCTTCATATATAAAGAAAAAATCTATACTAAGTCGGGGGATTATTAATGGGTTCTCAAACTAACGATGAAACGAACATACGTTTTCAAAAACAAGGGTTTTTCAATAAAATCCTACTCACATGCATAAATATGGAGTTTTCAACATGATCACTCCATGAAACTCACATAAACTCAGCAACTTCTAAAAAAAAAAAAAATTGGTACCTACCTGGTCGGTGCCGGCCGAAGTTGGCCGGACGGTGGCGACGGCCGCGGTCTTTGGGAACCCCGGTGAATTTCTTCCTCCTCCCCGGCGTGAAAATGATGAAGGGATCAAATCACTGGTCGTGGAAGAATTAAAAAAAAAAAAAAAAAAAAAAGGATTAATTCCTTTTATATCAAATTTTATTTCCAAAACCTAATTTTCTAAGGATTTCCTTATTGGGCCCGCTCGCGAATCCTAAACGACCAAGGGTCTCGTCGTCGAAATCAGCGGTTCAACACCAATTTATGTCCACCAAACGATACTCTATCATGCCACCGGGATCTTCATTCAAGTCATGGTATGTTTGTACTATCAGAACATCTTAACTTACGACTAAGTTCAATTACTTATATTGTTTATGACCGGAAAATCACCATTCAATGCCGATCGAGGAACGCGCTTTCCTCACTAAGCAAGGGACTTAATGTAGATGATGGATTTTCGACAAAGGTCTAAAATCGTAAACCCATAATTATATGTATTCCTGATCCAGCAATCAGACGAATATTGAGGCTCATGTCTCGAAAGCATGAAAGCTCACGCCATAAGAATCTCTGACTAAGAATACTATCTCTCAGAGTATACATGTATATGTAGTCTCTCAGCTGAGGAAATAGCATATCTTATGAATACTTGAAAGCAATTTCAAGAACTACTTTTACATAGAATCGAAAGATTAGATCGCTCCTAGACGGCTTTGCACAGTAGTATAGAGCAATAACGTCTTCGGGATGTAACAATGTTTTCCCGAGACTATATGAAAGAAGTATGGCGCTTCAACAAGCTCATATCACTCAATTTACGAATAATTAACGCTCCTAGACGATCGTACTAGTATAGAGCCATTAATTAATTATTCTCAAAATCAATAGATTCAAATCACGGAAAATATTCAATATTTTCATAATATTTCGTTACTTCAATTTATGGTTCTTCCCCAGTGAGAATTCCATGGGTTAGTAATAAATATTCAACACACGGAGCATCCGAGTTACCTCCGAGTAAGCCCCACCAAAATGGTGTAAATGTATTCCAATGCATTAACAAACACCGAATGAACAAACAAGTATTTCAAAATATGACGAGACGATGAACCTATGCAAATAGAAAGAAAATAATAAAATAATAGTCAAGGCGCTTAGGGACCGGCTCACCGACCGCCCCAATCATGTCGTGACCATCCACGCCCAAATTCTATATTTTATCATATTTTATTATTTTCCTTGATCTCATGAAAATCCTTTCATTCAACAAATATCCTTCGTTTTGAGGAAACTCCTCGCCATGGTGTTTTTCACACTAAGGAAATAATATAAAATTAGGGAAAATATTATGGGGCCGTGATTATTGGCCAACCGGCCATGCCTTGATCCCGACCGGCCCCACACCTCATGGTTCCTCATTATTTTATTATTATTTCCCTAATATCATGAAAAATCCTTAATCTCATGATATTTCCTTGATCCCATGAAAAATAATATAAAATTAGGGAAAACCGTGGGACCGGGACCAAGCTGGCCGGTCATGCCCTAAACTAGCCCCACGCGCCCTATTTTATTATTATTATATTTTTCATATTTCCTTAATCCCATGAAATTCCTTGATTTCATGATGTTTCCTTCAAATTATGAAATTCCTTTAAAATTATGGAAAATACACAAAAATACATAAAATTAAGGAAACTTGTGGGACCGGGCCCAAGCTGGCCGGTCATGCCCTAGTCATGTCCCACAAGCCCTTATTTTATTATTATTACTTTTATATTTTCTTAATTTTACGAAATTCCTGATTTCATGATATTTCCTTTAAATTATGAAAATTCTTTTAAAATTATGAAAATCCCTTCAATCATGAAATAATACATAAAATAAGGAAAAACTCACGGGACCCGGCCCTAGCCAGCCAACCATGCTCAAGCCGGTCCCACACGTCCTTATTTTATTATTATTAATATTTTTGTTTCCTTCATCTCATGGAAACTCTTTGATTTCAACAAAACTCCTTGGTTTCAACAAACTCTTTGGTTTTATCATATTTCCTAAAATCATGAATATATTATAAAAAATTAGGAAAATACCATGGGACCGGGCTCCTTGGCGGCGGCCATGCCTTGGCCATAGCCGGTCCTACACTTCATGATTCCCTCATTTTTATTATTTTCCTTCATCTCATGAAGGTTTTGACGGTTTCAAGATAAAAACTCGATTTCTTCATATTTTCTCAAAATGTTGCTCAAACGCACACTTAAAAATATCAAAATTCTCGAATTGAGATACGGACACTTTGGTGATGTGAGCATGTTACCTTGAACGACCAAGGTTGGCTCTTTGGCTTGCAAGAAGCCGGTCCCACATATTCTCATGATTTGACCTAATTTGCACAATTGCACGTATTAGGTCCAAAACTCTTCCAAACAACTTGGAACTTCATGGAACGATCATCATTTGATCCCATGAACACCCAGGGCCAGTTTCATGACCCCTTGGTCGGTCCTCATCTCTTCATAATTAATTAATTGGGTTTTATCACCTAAGGTTCAAAGATTATTTTAATAAATGATTAAACCAAACATTTAATCATCCTTTCATCAACAAATTAAGCGGTCTTCGAAGAGATCTTGATATTTGCTCACGAGAGCACTGGCACTACATGGTCGACCCATAATCCCATGTAGCCTGGTCCCTCCTTTTCTATGGTTAATTCTCAATAAACCATCAATAAATCATCAATTGATCAAATTAGGGTTTTGAGTCCAAGGTTAATGATTCCGATTCAAACACTAATAATTTTACGTTGATCCGTGATCAACATTTTATTTATCATACTTGGTTCAATTGCCGTATTCTGATTTAATATTTTATTTGGTCATGCTACCATAATTCATCAAACGAGCAATATTTGCTCAGATGAGCAATACTTGCTCAAATCAATGAATATTGTTTCAACTTATCAATATTCAAAAATTCATCAAATGAGCAATATTTGTTCACGTTAACTTATTCACACATCATATATCTGTCTCCATGAGACATGTTCAATGAGTCTCGAACACTTCCAAACCACGTTCGACTCAACAATACAAGGACTCATCGTCCCATGAAGTCATGAAGTCAAAGAATCGATAAATAAATACACGCCGCTTTTGACTCCACAATCACACGAGATCAATCGTGTTACATGGGGGATATTAACTAGGTTTTGGTCGTGGCACGTGTGTTCATACACACGATGAGAATGTGAGCAAGTCGTGCAATCAATTGAAGGAGTTAACAAAGTAGTGGATGGAAAATCAACCAAGTCTCCGCACGTTGAGCAACCGGTTTTAACACAATTTCCATTTCCCCACTCTTTGATCCCATCAATCGTCACACTTCATGAGATCGTGGTGTTTTTCAATTTCAAAGATATAAATAAATCTCTCGAATCATGATTGAAACAAGGACAATCTCGAGTCAAATCGACAACACGAGATTAACAATCCAACTCTCAATAGAGAAAATTCAATCATTCAGAATTTATCTTATTTTCTAATACACAACACACCTACAATCTTCGATCACCATTGATCTCACACATTTCTCGCCTTCCTCCTACAGACGACCCATCCTCTCTTGTGACCGAATTTACTCCTGGAACGGCCATTGTCTTGGTTTAGGCTGGGAGTACTACAGATTGATCTCTCGAAGTCAAAGCACTCCCTTCTTGCGGTGCATCCGTGCGAGTTAAACATTTCGCTCGGTTCAAGGGAGTCTCTTCCGCACGGTCATCTCCTCAATTAGTAAAAACCAAAGAAATCGTTTTGCCCCATCTACAAATGAGCGATTTTTATATACATGTTGAAGACTTACATATAAGGAGCGGAATTCTATATCAAAGTGGAAGACTAAGTACAAGAGCGAATAAAATCGAAAGATGAGAGTTATTGAAGTTTATGATACGAGACAATACAAGTTGTGAAGAATCAAGCGGTAAAGTACTTCACCATGGCCATTTTCATTGTTATTTTTTGTATTATTTTTCTTGTTTATTTAAAAAAATGAAAAAAAAAAAAAAACTTGTTATTTTGTTAATAAGGCCATAGGGAAGAAAAATATATAAAGAAGTTTCAAGCAACAAGGAATTTGAGGAAAAGTGTTACAAATTGTCAAAGTTTTAAGAAGTTCAAGAGTTTATCATCAACAGTTGAAGACCGAAGACCAAGAAGATGAAGAAGACGAGCTTACGAATATGTTTCTATTGGATGCTGTGAGAGTGGTGTTATCATCATTGCAATCGGATGTGAAGGTGGTAAGTACTCTCATCCTCGATAATAATGGTTGATTTCCTTTCTTAGAAATCATCAGAAAAAGACTTTTATTTCCTCGATCTTATAGGGTCTCCCGAGAAATAATTCGGAAGGTTTTCTTCCCACCATTCAACGTGTGTAGGATTTATCTCTTCATTCCTACCTGCACACATGTGAGATCCATAAAAAAGCCATCTTATTGAGTGCAATTATCATAAAATCCTTTTAAGTGAGGCAGATGTTGAGGCGAAATGCTTATTGATCACTCTCAAACACGCGTTCTCTCATTATGGTGTGGTTATTTCTCACTCAACATTTAAGAATGAGAATATGTTCTTTGGTATTTCTAACATCTTATTACTAGCATGCAGAAACTCTATGTCCCCATAGCTCTTTGGATGCTTGGGACGCCAGAACGCTTTGAAGTTGGAGTAGGTTTTGTGGGTATATCTCTTGTAAGCCCTCACGAGACTTGTCCACTAGGGACACCTAGGGGTTTAAAGGAATGTTTCATTTTCTAAATGTATCCTTGACGACATGGAGTTGTTATATTTTAGGTAGTTTGCTCGAGGACTAGCAAAAGCTAAGTGTGGCGCTTAATTTACATGTTTAGGTTGTCAATTTCATATTTTTTTTAGCTATAATTCTTGCATATTACTTGCCATTATGATTATTTTCTATTTTATGTGTCATATCGTGAATCATCTAAAAAGGAACTACAAAGTGCTTGAATGAGCAAGGAATTGGAGTCTATCAGTGAAGGAAGGCCAAAGACAAAATTCAACTCATTCAAATCTAGGAGTTCTTGATACCATCTTGAATAGAACGAGAATATGAAAAGAACGCAAAAATAATGAGGTCATTCCGAGTTCGGACGAAGAAGTTATAGGAAAAACAAGATTGAAACTTGAAGATACAGAGAGAGGTTCGATCGATAACTTCATTAGCTCGAGTCAGCCGAACCTGGAGCCTAAAAATCAAGATTTTCGAAGAGTATATATGAGAGTGTTCGGATCAAAATCAATTTAATCAAGTGAGCCGAATCTAACACTCGCCTGGAGTAAATTTAACTTGTCAGGTTCGTCCGGGAAAGGTCGGCAAGTTATGAGCCGAACCTGACAACTTTCTGGGACATATTTGGACGCGAAATTGACTTCTAACTCAAGGAAACACGGTCCCAGAATGATTCTAAAGCCTAACTTTCATAATTCTATATAAGAAGACATCCAGAGCCTTAAGAAGATATACCATACCTTGGGAGACATAATTCTACCTCCCATACCACAACTTCTACATCAAAACCTAGGGTTTACCCCTTTAGGGAGAACCCATTCTTTTGTAATAATGAGTAGTCAAACCTTTGATTTATTGTGGATGAATTCAATGTTCTAGACGTGAAGTCTGATTTGTTAATACAAGTTTCTTTGAAGTTTTAATCATCATCGTTTGTTTTCACTACTTTTGGGCTTATGATTGATTAATTAGATTGTTTGGAGTGCACGCTAGATTAATCTTTTGATCATTCTATTGCTAGTATTGAGTTAGGAGATAAGTAATCGACGAATAATTCATACACAAGAGAAATCGCGACCTGCGGAGGGATTACGTGGAGCAATTGCGAGTGAAGATAACACCGACAAGTGGACCTTGAGCTAAGAGTTGAACTATTTGAAATCAACCTAATTCTCAAAGCCTAAAGCGTTATTTGGATTACACTTTGAGTGATATACTACTTGGTGTTTCGGTTGGATAGAATATTATATTATAGAGCTTAAAATGTCCCAGTGGTATAAAGAGTTTTGGGGATAGAAGGAGCTAGCCGCTATTCTACGGTTGGTGATGAATGATTCGGCGGAAGATAGATAAGTATCTTGATCCGATTAACGTTTGGTAACTACAGAAGGATTCCTTGATCATCTTTCTTTTATTTTTATTCTTTTTATCTTACTTTAAACCAATCCCCCTTTTGTTTTATCTTATTTTGCTATCTAAATAACCTATCAATTATCTGACTCTTTGTGGGACCGATCATTACTACCGCTATATTATTTATTTAATTAGTGGGAAATATCTCGATTAATTTTTTGTGGTTATGACACGCATCAATAATGAAATAGGAATTTCCCCAATGCTAAATGCAGATTACAAATAATCAAGAAATAGGAATTGCCAAAATATATGTTGCCATTCTTGAGAGATTTGGGTATCGCAATTATTGGCTTTTCCAATAGCTCGAGATGTCAAATTGGAGAGATAATAAGTCCGTCGACTCACTTAGATATTGATCCAATTCTCACGGAATAATCAAGTTCACGAATTTGTCTCCGTTTACTTTCTGATTGTGAGAGAAAGAGATATAAGATCTTCATATAATTCCTAATTGGGATTCATTTAGTTATAACTCTCGAAATTGTATTTGAGTTTAGTCCATATAGGTTGCCTAAGAAAAAGTTGGTGGTGTATTTTGGTACCCCCACATTTTCATAAAGTCTTATGCGGGACCAAGAAGCTCTAGATAGTACCATTGGTTCGATTATTGATTTGATTGACTAATGGTTGTTGAACCTTTGATTGCACATAGTTTGATTATTCTTGAGAACCTTCTCTTCTTACATAAGGTCACTCAAACTAGATCAAAGGATCGACGGGATCTTCAGAAGTATTTTTAGATCTGATGACAACTTGTGATCATTTATTGTTAATAGACTTCGTTATGTGTGAAAAGACGAGGTACCAAATATACCTCAATCTAAAAATTTTCCACCTATAAGTCCTTTCTCCGGAAATGATTGTCTATGGATTGAGTCGAGATAATACAACTAATCGGTTCACACTTCGAGTGATCGTCTATGGATACGAGATCGAGACAATACGACAACAAGATAACTTGCGGGATTGATTATGGATACAAGATCACGTTTGTGTATTTTACTTCTAATTATAATAAAAACAATTATAATTGCGGAAATAGAAAAGTAAAAGACACAACAAGATTTTGTTAACGAGGAAAACGCAAATGCAGAAAAACCCCGGACTTTGTCCAGGTTGAATACTCTCGGGATTAAGCCGCTATACAAAATCTAAACCAACTTCGCAGTTGAGACCAAGCAACTAAACCTATAGTTCACCTAGTTTTACGTATGTATCCATGCGCCTCCAACTTGCAATAATTCACGCACTTGGAACAATTCCTTTGGTTCGTATTCCAAACGAGAAAGGAATAACAAATGCATTAGAGTAACAACTATTTTCAAACAACGTGATATCAGTTTGACAAAAGGCTCTTCCGTTTATCCCAATAACCTCCTTTGTCAGGTTCTTAGATATATCTATCAACAATTACCAAAGTAATTGTCAAGACTATGCAATCAATACTTTGAATCACAAAGAATTATATTGATGTCGATCTACTTAACTAATCAATCAAGGTTATCACAAAGATAAAACGATTATAGTTGGATCCCACAGATCAAGTTTTATGCACACCAAAGATTATGAACCCAAATCGAAATCTTCTTAAGTCTTCAAATCTTCTTAGATCTTCAATAAACACGCACACAATCAACTTGAATCTCTTGTGATTAATCACACAAAGAACGAAGTTTGTTAACAATGGATTATCACAAGACGTCTTTAGATCTACAAAAAGTATAAAGATCCCCCCGTAGAAACTTGATCTAGTTTGAGTGAATCTTACATCGAAGAAGAAGATTCTCAAGCATAAACAAACTAGGTGCAATCAAAGTTCAACAACCGTTAGTCAATCAAATCAATCAAAAACTAATAATAAACGCAATTATATAGTTTCCCACCAACGGTACTCGTGAGCTTCCCAATCCCAAAGAAGTCTTTAAACGAGCGGTCGTAAGAGATTTCGCTTAATTAGGGTACTTTCCTCTCCAAATAGATTTTCCTACCGGTAACAACACAACAAGGTAGTATTGCGGCTGCGAGGATTAGTTTGCTCGAAATGCAAACTTTAATATTTATAGACCAAGGAAGTTTGGACACCAAGGAATTTCCAAAACCGAAAATATTATCAAGATATGCAATATATTTCCAAATTCGGTTTCCATAATTCACTGGAAATGCTTTGTCCAAATATTGACCAAATCTCGGTAGAAAATCTCAATTAGTAAATGCACATTACCAATTTTTATTTTCTAAAGATATGCATTTTAATTAAAATTAAAGCATATAAAACTAAAAAACCTTAATTAAAAAGATTCTCAATTTATTTCGTTAGGGATTCTCCTTTAGCTTTTAAGGAATATCTTTGAACAATAAAAGATAAGAGTTACTTGCACATGTTCAAAGTATGTCGACATCTTTACTTTGTAAATCCTTTTTCATATTTACAATCTTGGAACCGATTTGCCACACTTCGAAACAAGTTTAGAATTGGTTCATCTGACTTCCAGGAACTATGTGATTGATTATCCTATCAAATCACCATTAATGGGTTTCACGGTTCTACTAAAACAAGTTTCGGTTCTACCTCCATGTGGGTACTAGGATCAGTGACACTAGTTTTCCAAAATTTGGTTGACTAGGTACTAGGATCGGTTACCACATATTTATGGTATCTAACTTGTATTCGGTTGCACAAGTCATAGGATTGGTTACCAATAACTAAGACTTTTTGTACCTCTTACAAGGATCGATTCCCCTTTCTTGTGATCGGTTGCACCTCTTACTAGGATCGGTTCCCCAATGTCTAGAGTTGGTCCTACCAATTACAACATATCGATCATACCATCTCAGGTGATTACTTAAGATCATTTTCACTAATAAAAGTCATACCAATACAAAAGTCGGGCCTTGTGAATAGTTTTACCAAGATACATAAACAAGTTATGAGCGGTTATACTAACCAAACATATTGGTAATCCAAAGATTTGCAATGAATAACAATACCAATAAGCCTAGCGATTTCCCTTTCGATTCATAAAACAAGTTCATGAATTGTACTTCCTTTAAACGAATGTAAAACATTGTTTCCTAGGACGAAATCTTCATGCATACCCATACATAATCACAATAGAATTCATACGATTATATCGATGTCTTATATCTGAAGTGCAAAAGATGAGCGTTATACTTCGTATTGTAGTTCCTTAATACTATGTCTAACTAGAGTATAATCATTCACAGCTTCACGAGTTATGTTTTTCAATATGCACGACTTGAAATATCGTTAGGAATGAAATAATTCAAGTCAAATATTACTAACCTCAAGAGGAAGGATGATGTCATCGTTGTATCTCTTTACTTCTTCACATTCTTCAAGTCTTCACGTAATACTTGTAAGTCTCATATCCTAGTAACTTTCTAGCTAACCTATACGAAGTTGACCCTTGTAAATAATCAAGTGACTTTTTAAATGAGTTTTGGTTCACTAAAATATGACAACCAAACTTGACATACCAAGCGCTTGGTGGGTTCAACCGAGCTATGCTCTAAAAATGTGCATGATCGATTATAAATGGAATCAATTTTTGTGTGCAGGTACAATTGAAAACAATTGAAGATTTGAAGACAATGAGATTTTTCTGATTGGTCTCGCATCTTGTGATATTTGTGCACACACCTTGATCAGCTAGGATCCGACTAGATCTTGTTTATCTTTGATAAACTTGTGATTATCTAGTTGTATAGATCGACATTTCTTTGTAGTTATATTTTGAGATCTATTTAGGTAGATTGTGTTAGAGCATAGCTCATTAAACTCATCATTGGTATGTCAAGTTTGGTTGTCATATTTTAGACTATAAAGTCTAGGAATGTTGAGACATACAAGTAGTACTACGAAGACACGAAGAATGAGAAGACTAACGAACCCAAGCGAGCGACATCATCCTTCCACTTGAGGTTAGTAATATTGACTTGAACTTGTTTCATTCCTAACGTATCTTTCAAGTCGTGCTATATTGAAAACATAACATGCGAAGTCGCTGTGTATATTGAACACCTTGTATATAATACTCTAGTAGATAGACATGATCATAGTATTAAGGAATGATATTACAAGTATAACGCTTATCTTTTACACTTCGTAAAAATGACATCGACATAATACTGTATATAGTTTTATGATTATGTGTATGGGTTATGGTGAAGATTTCATCCTAGAAATAATGTTTTACATTTGTTTAAAGGAAGTACATTCATGAACTTGTTTCATGAATCGAAAGAAAATCAATAGGTTTATTGGTCTGGCTATTTATAGCATATTCTTTGGATGACCAATATGTGTGAGTTGGTATAATCGATCTTAACTCGGGTTATGTATATCTTGGTATAACCGATCACAATACCTATACTTATGATTTGGTATGACCGGTCTGGTAATTGATGTAACCGATCCTAAATAATCACCATGTTGGTGTGACCGATCACAAGATCGATCCTAGTAATTGGTGTGATGATGAGTGCTAAATAGTGCATATTTATACACCTTTTTATTGGCATTTTACTCATCTTTTGCGCTTAGAAATCAGATATTATCCCAGATTCTGTGTTTTCTTTGTTTTCAAGAATAAATATTTGTATTAATTAATTTTATGTTTTTAGGTAATAAATAAAGTCCGGAGAAACTGAGGAGCTAAAGAGAGAAGAATTGGAGTCAAACATCTATGGAGCAGATAGCCAAAGCCGCGCTGGCAATCGTCGCAACCCAACAAAGAAGACATGGGCTAGAGCTACCCACGACCCGGATCCGAACCCGCTCATCCTGAGCCGTCGAGATCTCGCCTGGCTACATCCAACGGTCGCTGCCTCCACTCGCATCGAGGTTCGCTGCTCCCGTGCAAACCGAATCACTCCAAGTCTTCCTCAGTAGTCCGTATCTCTCCCGAGCATCCAACGCTCGCCGATGCCTTCTCATCATTTCTTGTCTCCGCTCAACACCAAACTCCCTACACCCTATACCCCCATCGACCAACCATTTTCTCGTCTTCTCCTTCTCTTTCTTCTCTCGCAAAACCCATCTTTCTTCTCTGAGAGAAGAACCATCCTCTCCCCAACCATACCATTGCCACGCCTTCATCACCACCTCCTTCTCTTCCCCGACACCACATGACCACCAACCGCACCACCTTCTCCCCCTAGCTTCTCTCTATTTCTCTCATAGCTTCTTTCCTAGAGGCTAAGTGAGAAATAGGAAGAACTAGGTTAGGGTCTGTCCGGTCGATCAATTGAGGAAGCCATCATCTCGAGCCGCACAAGCGAAGAGGCGTGCGAGTATGGGTGAGAGTATTTTATCTTTAATTTGTTTTGGGAAGAGAATTAGGGTTAGGGTTCTTTTACATGTATAAATTGAAGGAAGTTTGTGAGTGTGAATGCTCATGCCCGGATTAGCCGAGCATCCTTGTAGATTTAATTTTACGTTGTTTTAGTGTTTTAATTTAGTTGCTAAGGGTTTCAATGAGACCCTAACTCCATATTGTGTTTTTAACTATGATTGAACCATCTTGAATGCTTAATGTTATCAAATGTCTTCAATTACAAATACCCAATGCTTTTCTCTCACGGTGTATACCAAAGCCATGGATACACTGTAGTTAGGTCTATCTGTGTTGAGTGTATTGCAGCTCAACCTTAGATACAATTGCTTGATTCCCTTGACTAGTTGTACTAAATTAGACAACTAGTGCTATGGGTCGACACTTTAGTAATAATTGAGGCATTACGGGGAGAGATAGGTGGTGGAATTGACACCTCTTCATCAATCACAGGACAACAAGAAGCTCAATTTAGTTCAACACGGAATAGGAATTTAGAGGTGGATTTGATAACCCAAGCACCCCTTTGTCACTATTTACCTTAGTTTAGGTTCACTTCGGTTCAAAATCAGCCGTATCGGCACAAAATATCTGTTGTCACTATGTTACTCATTTAGAATTCAGTTGAAGAAGAATTAGATCCTTTAAGAAGCACCCCTCGTCTCCGTGGATCGACCCGTACTTGCCGCGTCTCCGATAGACGCCGTGCACTTGCGGTTATCACTTTGTAGGCCATAAAATATACACATTCCGAGGCCTACCAAGTTTTTGGCGCCGATTCTTGGGGACTTAGCGCGTGCCCCGTGTTCATTGGCTCGCTTCTTTGTTTTCTTTGCTACCACCGTATATATGTATTTGTATCATAGTGTAACTTAGCTTTTTGTAGTGTAACTTAGTTTCAGTTCATTGCGTTTAGTTCATTGCCTGTAACTTAAGCCATTGTAGTATAACTTAACTTGTAGAGTAACTTAGCATTGTTAATTTTATCTGCCTTTCATCTTTAACTTAGCATATCATTTGCATCTCATTGCATACCTGGTATAACCCTGCATATAGTTTCACTTCAACCCTGCATATGGTTTGCTTTCCCTGTAATTTATGACTTGTTTTAACCTTTGCATCATAGCTTCCTTTTGTAGTTTCATAGCTTCTCTGCATCATTGCCCTGCATATTAATCCCAGTCAGTCCAAGTTATTTTCAGGTGCATGTGGTAAGGCTGAGCCAACCCAGCTGTGCTACCCATATTACTTGCTGCGCTGCTGAGCAAAGCCTAGAAGGCCAAGAAAAAGCGCAGGGCCTGAGTCACAAAGCTCTGAGCAAACTGCAAACTCAGGTAAGTGACTCCATGACTCCACAGAATATGTTAAACTAGCATACACCCTTGTGTGAGCCTGTGTGAAACCACCTTGCTAGCCCCTGAAGCTACAAGTTGAGCTATCACCTGTGAAAACCAAATAGTTAAACAAATCCTGTTGACTTGTCTTGAGTTGCCAGCATCTGTGAGGAATTGCGTAACCTGAGCTGACCTGTGAACCATGTTAGGCTAGCATCTATTGTGACCTTGCATGCGAGACCTGTTGAGCCTGTTGAATGCACACCCTTGCATGCTAGACCTGTGAATCTGTAACCTGAGCTGTTGAGCCAAGCCCTGAGCACTACCCTGGTTGCCTGCTAGACCTGTGAATCTGCCTTGTGCCTAGTGCATTGCTCTGCGCATAGTGAGCCATCTGCCCTGTCCTTAGCTGCAGTACCCTGTAGCTGCTAAGCTTAAGTTGCATTCTAGCTAAGCTTGTTAGCTGTTAGCCCTGTAGCTGTAGAGTTGAGTTGTAACTTGGGCAGCCAAGTCAGCTACAGCCCTAGTGATACTGTTGAGAGTGAGCTGCCCTGTAGTCTGTGCATGCATTCAGTTCTTGCTATTTTGTGCCTACCTGTGCATTGCTGAAATTTGGCTAAACTACAACTTGGCTACCAAGTTGGCTGCAAACCCCACTCCGAGCCACAACTTTGAATTAAACGTGAGCCACTGATTGACCTTGCAATGCATGCTTGATCTGCCTTAAACCCTGTTTGATTGTGTGCTACCCTGTGGGAGTTATTTGTTAGCCCTTGCATAAGCTCTCACATGTTTGTGCTAAAGCTGTGAATGCACTTAGACTCTTGTTGTGCAAAATAGCTAAGTTATACTTGTGCTGATAACCTCGCAGCCCCTGTTGCTGCCTTGCCTTGGCTGATAGATCTTGATTAGCAAGTTGACCTGCTGAAAGCTTGAACCTCTCAAACTCTGCAAGTATTTGTGCACCTGTGAACTCAGGCATCGAAAGCTTATACAAACCATTGCCTGTTTTCTTGTGCATCCATATAATCTGTGCTGACCGTGAACTATTTGAGTGATTGTTGAGCATCTGAGAGTGCATTAACATTTCAATTGTATGTCACGCACAAAAACTTGCATATGCTGCACCTTGAGCACCTCATACAATTGTTTGTGAGTTTCTTGCGCACCTTGGATAATCAGTGCAACATTTGGTTGTTTGAATGTTATTCTTCCGTGTCTTTGTCTTGTGAATACACTCAAACCTATGTTGAAAAGCTTGCCAATCTAAATTGTGTTTGTGCTACACACTCTTTACTGGCGACCACCGGGGCTGTGCGTTTGCACTAAAGCTAAAGCCCACTTAAACCAAATCAGCCCAAGCAACCACTGAGTTTTGCATAAACTAGGCCTGTGCACCTCCACAAAATCCAAACTAAAGCCCACTGTGCACTAGGGCTTGCATTACAAACTGGGCTGGAATCCAGCGCTGCTGGGCTTTACATAGCCACTGGAATTTGCATTTCTCACCCAACTGGGCTCTGCTCCTTGCCAATCTCTCCACAACAGCTGGGCCTTGCACAACAACTAGGTTTTTCACACGACCTGGGCTATAAACCAAGTTGTACTTTCCCACACAAACCAAATGAAACCCAAACAAACCAAAGCCCAATAAACCAAATTCCCACATAAACCAAAGCCCATTTTCATGTTATATTTGTAAGAATGTTAATGTTTCTGTACATTATCTTTTGGGTTGACCCTCAACTCTTTAGACTATTAGTGTATGGTAAATTTTTGTAGGACTTGTTAAATTTTTCTTTTCGTGAATCGGTTGAGTCTTCTTGTGCATATATTGTGCTAATCTGATATGATCTCCACTGAGAATGTTGGAGTCTAGCCTTAACGAATGAAACTCAACCTTTCTCCTCTTAGGCATCCCAGTAATCTCTTCCCTTTTCTCTTATCGGCATAGTTCTCATGGTATGTAACTGTTTAAATTTTTCCTATCTGTGACACATTGAGGACAATGTTTGATTTAGGTTTGGGGGTGCATTTGCATATTTTTGCATATAGAGTTTTTAGTCTTTTTAGTCTTTTATTTTACCTTTTATTTTCAAAAAAAAAAAAAAAAAAAAAAAAAAAAATCAAAAATCAAAACTCTTTTGTAAAAACCTCCAACTTTTAGAGATTTTAGAGTCACTAGCATGCTTCTAGCTATGTTTACATAGAGAGTTCGACCGAAATAACGAGAATTTGGAAGTCTTAGGGGAGAACACAATCGGGTTCCTTAGTTGATTAGAGCGTTAAAGTTGGATTTAACCATACCTGGGAGGGCGAATTAGGTGCTTGTTTAGATATTCGGTAGTAGAATTGTGATCACCCATAGTGGAGACTACCCAATTTACATCAAGTGAGGCACCAACCTTCAATTTTTTTGCAACTTTCTAGAAAAGTTGTTAGAGTGTGTGTCACCGTACGTAAATTAGGGTAGGAATGGTGAGCTACCCAACTTGCACCAATTTCAAGACTACTTTTGATCTCTTGAGTGCTAGTTTTGTCAATCATGAGGGTGACGTCTAAAGATGAAAACTCCTTCTAAATATCGATTTGCCGTTAGCATCACTCTCTCTCTCAATCGGCAAGACCCATAGAAACACATCATCGTCAACAAACGGAGCAAAGACATCGAATATTGAAAGAAAAATTGATATAGTCCAAGGTTTATGTGCAACAAAGAAAAGAAAATAGGATGAGAATTAATAAAATTTATAAAATCAAGACAATACAAGTTGTGGAAAAATTGAGTGAGAAAGTCCTTTGTCCATGGAGTTAGTTATTTCATTATTTGTATTTTTATTTTCACTTTTTGTAAAAAAAAAAAAAATAAAAAAAATTGTAGTTTATTTTTGCTACCACCATGGTAAAGAAGAGTTCAAAAAGAAAAATCCAAACAACAAGGAATTTGAGTAGAAAAGTTAAAAATTGTCAAGTTTGTGAAGTTTAGAAGTTCGTCATCAACATTTGAAGACCGAAGACCGAAGATTGAAGACGTTTCTATAGTTCTTATGAGAGAGTGATATTAATTGTCGATCGGGTGAAAAGGTAGTGAGTACTCCCACCCCTTGCTAATGATTGATTTCCTTTCTTAGAGATCATCAGAAAAAGATTCTTTTTGTCCACACTTCAGGAGTCTCCAGATTTTATTTCGGAAGGTTATCCTTCTTACCTACAACGTGTGCAGGATTTATCTCTTTACTCCTGCCTGCACACATGAGAGACTAAAAAAGCGATCTTTTGAGTGCAATTATCATAAAACCCTAATGGTGAGGCAGAAGTTGAGACTTATGATCACAATCGAATCCGAATTCTTTCATATGGTATGGTTACTTCTCGCTCAACACTTAAGGATGAGAATGCGTTCTTCGATAGTTCTAACTTCTTGTTACTAGCATGCAGAAACTCTATGTCCTCATAGCTTCTTGGATGCTTGAGACTCTTTTACACTACGAAGTTGGAGAAGGTTTTGTGGGTACACCTCTAGTAAACCCTCACGAGACTACAACTCGTCCCACTAGGGACACTTAGGGTTTAAAGGCTTAGTGCATACGCTAAATGCATTCGAGAGACCTGCGACAGGGGTATAGTTAGGATTTCTTAATTTCTGTTTCACTTGAGGACAAGTAAAATTCGGGTTTGGGGGTATTTGATGAGTGCCAAATAGTGCATATTTATACACCTTTTTATTGGCATTTTACTCATCTTTTGCGCTTAGAAATCGAGATATTATCCCAGTTCTGTGTTTTCTTTGTTTTCAAGAATAAATATTTGTATTAATTAATTTTGTGTTTTTAGGTAATAAATAAAAGTCCTAGAAACCGAGGAGCTAAAGAGAGAAGAATTGAGTCAAACATCTATGGAGCAGATAGCAAAGCCCAGCGCGATCAGTCGCAACCCAACAAAGAAGACATGGGCTAGAGCTACCCACGACCCGGATCCGAACCCGCTCATCCTGAGCCGTCGAGATCTCGCCTGGCTACATCCAACGGTCGCTGCCTCCACTCGCATCGAGGTTCGCTGCTCCCGTGCAACACCAGATCACTCCAAGTCTTCCTCAGCCGTCCAGATCTCTCCCAGCTGCATCCAACGCTCGCTGATGCCTTCTCATCATTTCTTGCTGTGACCGCTCAACACCCAAACTCCCTACACCCTATACCCCCATCGACCTACCATTTTCTCGTCTTCTCCTTCTCTTTCTTCTCTGCAAAACCCATCTTTCTTCTCTGCAGAGAAGAACCATCCTCTCCCCAACCATACCTGTTGCAGCCGCCTTCATCACCACCTCCTTCTCTTCCCTGACACCACAGCCACCAACCGCACCACCTTCTCCCCCTAGCTTCTCTCTATTTCTCTCATAGCTTCTTTCCTAGAGGCTAAGTGAGAAATAGGAAGAACTAGGGTTAGGGTTCTGTCCAATCGATCAATTGAGGGAAGCCATCATCTCGAGCCGCACAAGCAGAAGAGAGAGGCGATGCAGAGAGTTTGGGTGAGAGTATTTTATCTTTAATTTCTGTTTTGGGAAGAGAATTAGGGTTAGGGTTCTTTACATGTATAAATTGAAGGAAGCTGTGAGTGTGAATGCTCATGCCTGGATTAGCCAGAGCATCCTTGTAGATTTAATTTCTGTTGTTTTAGTGTTTTAATTTAGTTGCTAAGGGTTTCAATGAGACCCTAACTCCATATTCTGTTTTTAACTATGATTGAACCATCTTGAATGCTTAATGTTATCAAATGTCTTCAATTACAAATACCCAATGCTTTTCTCTCACAGTGTATACCAAAGCCATGGATACACTGTAGTTAGGTCACAACTATGTTGAGTGTATTGCAGCTCAACCTTAGATACAAATGATGATTCCCTTGACTAGTTGTACTAAATTAGACAACTAGTGCTCTGGGTCAGCAATTTAGCTGTTAATTGAGGCATTACGGGAGAGATAGGTGGTGGAATTGACACCTTTGCCCTTATCAATCACAGGACAACAAGAAGCTCAATTTAGTTCAACACTGAGAATAGGAATTTAGAGGTGGATTTGATAACCCAAGCACCCTTTGTCACTATTTACCTTAGTTTAGGTTCACTTCAGTTCAAAATCAGCCAGTCGGCACAAAATATCTGTTGTCACTATGTTACTCATTTAGAATTCAGTTGAAGAAGCCTTAGATCATACAAGAAGCACCCCTCGTCTCCGTGGATCGACCCGTACTTGCCGCGTCTCCGATAGACGCCGTGCACTTGCGGTTATCACCGTAGGCCATAAAATATACACATTCCGAGGCCTACCATGTGACCGATCACAATTGTTGTGTGACCGATCCTTGTAATTAGTGTTGGAAAAGTGGGGGTCTAACAACCACACCCAATATAATTCAAGAGAATCAACTAGACAAATCCCGGACTTCGATCAAGGAAAGATATCCAAGAGTTATATATCTTTCTCAAATCAATCATCAAATCAACAAGAATGAATCTGTGGACTGATTGGTATGAGAATAACTTGAGCGGTACCAAAGACCAATGTTCAAGTGTCAATCAATTTCAATCAAATACCAAAGGTCGGATTTACCAATTGATTGAAATACGCACAACATGTGATATTTCAATTATATAAACAAATATAATGTGGAAAAGAAATAACACATAAACCAGAAGTTTTGTTAATGAGGAAACTGCAAATGCATAAAAACTGCGGGACTTAGTCCAGATTTGAACACCACACTTTAGTAAGCCGCTACAGACACTAGCCTACTACAAGTGAACTTCGGGCTGGAATGTAGTTGCGCCCTAACCAAGTCTCACACCGATTAAGGTACAGTCGCGTTCCTTACGCCTCTGAATCCTAGCAAGGCTCTACGCACTTGATTCCCTTAGTGATATTTCCCCCAACTAAGAGTTGCTACAACCCAAAGTCGGAGACTTTATAAACAAATATGTGTCCCACAAAAAAGTATATTCTGATAGATTAATATGTCTCCCTTAGCTGATCTTTCCCCCAACAAAGAGCTTTGTGATTACTTTTTATATCTTACCTATCGGAGATAAATCTCGAGCAAATCTTAGAGAAGATAATACTTAATACGATAGAACAAGTAAGATCCGAACACGCAACTACAGAGAAAATAGTTGGGCCTGGCTTCAGAATCCCAATGCGTCTTCAAGTCGTTAACCTATAATAGTTTTAGGAAAAACCTAGGTTAAAGGAGAATCGACTCTAGTCACAACTAGTATCACACATAAGGGTGGGGATTAGGTTTTCCAGTTGCATTCTAAGTTAGCTTAGTAACAAAGCAATCAATATCCACTGTTAGATGAAAACTTGATATAAGATTCAAGCTAAGTTTTCTTAAAACCAAAGCAATATCTCTCCATAGTTAGATGGTCTTAGCTTGTTAAACACAAATGAAATATACCTTCATTTATATATGGTAATCGTACCTAAACGTGTATATTGAGTTGGCTCAATAACAGTTAACCGAAGTTAGCTATATGCACACTTTTGTATTAACCACATTCATCTAACACTTCTAGATCAAATGAATTTAATTGTGTTACTCATAGAGCTGTCCAATTGTTTATATTCTTACCGAAGTATACAAGACACAATTGAAACAAAATCATATTTGATTCATGATTATACAAAGTACTTATTCAAGAATCAATTCATGAACATTAAGCCACGGTTTGCAAAGATTGCATTCCTTAATTTATAAATGTATTTGTTCATGAGTATAGAATCATACTTAACCAATTTTAGAACTTAACAAACTATGTTTGAAAACGGGTACGCAAACTTTAGTTCTGGACTTTGGTCTTGTCTCACAGTTCGAAAACCGGTATGCATATTGTCGACCCGAACCTCAACTCAGGTAAAACTATTCGCATACCGGTCTGAAAACTTGGTTCCCGGACTTTAATAGTTAAAACCGTTCACATGCTGGTATGCAAACTTGGTTCCCGGTCCCGAATCATACCACAACAGTTTGCATACTGGTATGCATACTTTGCTATTTCCAGACAATGGTTAATTGTTCTAAAATCACATTTCAATCATTGAAACATCCTTAGAAGACGACAATAGTTGTCTCACACAAGTAATTTTCAAGTGATCGAATGATCAATACGAAATATTCCGAGTCGACATCAAATGACTGTCTCACACAAATCATGTAAGATGTTTCAAGGTCATTTTCACATGATCATCTTTTGACTTATTATTTAGTTTCCAACAAATAAATTGTTTCCAACTAAACTCGTCAAGAATAATGATGAATGTAGCTAAAGTTAAAAGCTTCCAATACATATTTCGAGAAAGATATAAGCGAGTTAAACTCAACTCGAAATATCAATGTGTATGATATAAAAGTCCATATAGCTATACGACTTAGGATATAGAGTATAATAGGCATCTGAGTGATAGATAAGTTTTAGTCTCCACATACCTTTTGTTGATGAAGTTCCTTCAAGCCCTCCTTAGTAGATCTCCGTCTTCAATCGATGAACGCCGTGAAGTCTAAATATCAACTACACATTCTATCCTAGTCCGAGACATAGTGTTGCTATCTCAAGCGTTGCTATCTCAAGATTGTTTGTCAAGTTTAGTTGCCAAAACTATAAGTCTTGATTTTTAGTCTACTTATAGCTAAGTCTCGGATTAGGATAAGTGCAATTGAGCTTTTAGGCTTCACGATGTTCATCGATTGAAGACGAAAAACTACTAAGGGGATCTTATGGAACTTCATCAACAACGGTATGTGGAGACTCGAACTCGTCCATCACTCAAAAGTCTATCTACTCTATTTCCTATGTGAGACAAAAGTCGTATAGCTATATAGACTTCGATTATACACATTTGATATTTCGAGCTGAGTCTAACTCGCTTAAATATTTCTCGAAATATGTGTTGGTAAGCTTCCGCTTTATCAAGTTCATCTTATATTCTTGACGAAAGTCAAAAGATGATCATGTGAAAATCCTTTGGTAACATCTTATATGATTTGTGTGAGATAGTCATTTGGTGTTGTTGAGAGGGTAAATGTGTGAAGGAGGAACTAGCCCTAATCACAGCAAGTATTCCCACGGAGGTGAAAGGTTAAGAGAGATAAAATGGATTAATTGTGTCCTCTAAGTATGCCTTCTTTTCCCTTTTATAATAATCTTTCTTTCCCTTCTTTATGGATAAATACCCATAAGACTAATATATTACAATATTGCCATTTTCCTATTATATAAGTTATCAAGGATTTAGGAGAAGGGCCTTTGTCTAAGACAAAGCCCAACTAACTTAAGATTACCTTTCTTGGGCTAGACTTAATCCATATCTCATGGACTAAGCCTAGTCCCTGAAAAGACGAGGGTACCCAAATACACCACAATCTTTAAATTATCCACCTATAAGTCCTCTTACCGAAAGTGATTGTCTATGGACCAAGTCGACACAATACTACAAATCGGTATTCACACTTTGTGCAATCGTCTATGGATACGAGATCGAGACAATACAACAATCAAAGTGTGATTACTTGATAATAGGTTCGGACTTAACCAAACACTATAGGATCACTATCAAATAATACAGAGTTAACGCTTGTGTAATTTATTTTTAATTATAATAAACAATTATAATTGCGGAAAATTAAAAAGTAAAAGACATAGCAAGATTTTGTTAACGAGGAAACCGCAAATGCAGAAAAACCTCGGGACCTAGTCCAGAATTGAATAATCTCAGAATTAAGCCGCTATACAAAATCTAACAAACTCCGTATAGTTGAGACCAAGCAACTAAACCTATAGTTCACCTAGTTTCTTCAGTATCCTTGCGCTTACGACATTCAATAAGTGCACGCACTGGAACAATTCCTTTGGATCGTATTCCAAACAGTAAAGGAACAACAAATCTGTTTGGTAACAACTCTCTTGATTCTTTTAGATGAAGATATCTCAAGTCATAAGCAAAGGCTCATCTGTTTAACCAATAAACTCCTTTGCCTGGTTAGATCAATATATCCAACAACTACCGAAGTAGCAGAGTTTAGATTTGAAATCAATCAATATAGAATCACAAAAAAATATTAGGTGATGCCGATATTACACAACTAATCAATCGAATAAACCCGATTCTAGTTGGATCCAAACCTTTTTGTGCACACTCAAAGATATAAAAACCAAATCAAAAATCTTCTTTGTCTTCAAATCTTCTTTAATCTTCTAAAAACAACTGCACAACACTACTTGAATCTCTTGTGATCAATCACGCATGAGAATAGAGTCACTGTTAACAATGGATTATCACAAGACGTCTTTAGGTATACAAAACAGTTCTAAAGATCCCATCGACACTTCGATCTAGTTTGAGTGAATCTTATATCAGAAGAGAAGATTCTTAAGAATAAACAAACTAGGTGCAATCAAAGTTCAAGAACCATTAGTCAATCAAATCAATCGAAAACTAAAATAAACTGCAATCATCCAGTTTCCCACCAACGGTACTCGTAAATTGCTTCTTGATCCTACATAAGTCTTTAAACGAGCGGTCGTAAGTCGTTTACATATTTCTCGAAATATGTGTTGGTAAGCTTTCGCTTTAACCAAGTTCATCTTATATTCTTGATGAAAGTAAAAAGATGATCATCTGAAAATCGCCTGGTAACATCTTATATGATTTGTGTGAGACAGGTCATTTGGTGTAGACTCACGAATGTTTAGTATTGATCATTCGATCACTTGAAAATTGCTTTGAAGCTAATAGTTTGTGTGAGAAAGCTATTCCCGTTTTCTAAGAATGTTTCAGTGATTGAAATGGGAGTTTAGAACAATTAACTATTAATTGGATATAGCACGGTATGCGTACATGTATGCTAAGCTTTGCAAGTTATTCAAGTCCGGAACCACGGTATGCATACCGTATGTGTACTTGGTTGGTTAGTTGAAGTCTGGGAACTTAGTTTGCATACCCGTATGCATGCGCGTAAGTTCAAGTCCGGGAATTCAACTGAGTTTGGTGGTGTACGGCCGGTATGCATACCCGTTTGCATCTGCGCGAACCCAGATTAATTACGGACACTTAGGTATGCGTACACATTTGCATACTTGAGTAGGTTATGTTCTAAAATCGGGTTGTTCATGAACTAATACATTTATAAATTAAGGAATGCCTTCCCTTGCAAACTAGAGTCGATTCTCCTTTAACCTAGGTTTTTCCTAAAACCATTATAGGTTAACGACTTAAAGACCTCATTGGGATTGTGAAGCCCAGACCCAACTATTTTCTCTGTAGTTGCGTTTTCTAATCTTGCTTTGTTCTATCATATTGAGTACCATCTTCTCTAATATTTGCTCGAGATTAAATCTCTAATAGGCAAGATAAAAAGTAGTCACAAACATCTTCGTCTCATCATTTGTGATTCCATAATATCTTGTTTCGCTACCATACGATTAAGATTATTATGAGGTGATTGATATTACTAGGCTGTTCTTCGGGAATATAAGTCCGTTGTATCCATTGGTTCTGTTCACATTGATTTATCAAAAAGACGGAACAAAACTCATAGGTATTTACGGAGACAGATTTATATATTCAATAGACTTTTATGTGTGATACATATTTGTTTATCAAGTCTTTGACTTTGGGTCATATAAACTCTTAACTTGTGGGTGAGATCAGCTAAGGGAATCAAGCGCGTAGAGTCTTGCTGGGATTGAGGCGTAAACGTGATTGTACCTTGATCGGTGTGAGATTGGTTAGGGATCAACTACATTCCGGTCAAAGTTAACTTGTAGTAGGCTAGTGTGCATAGCGGCTCCCGTTTTTTTTTTTTTTTTTTACATTTGCGGTTTTCTCGGTAAAAAAACTTCCGGTGTATGTGTTATTTCTTTTCCGCATTATATTTGTTTATATAAATGAAATATCACGGGTTGTGTGTAGTTCAATCAATTAGATAATCCAACCTTTGGTTGTTGATATAAATTGATTGACACTTGAAAATTGGTCTTTGGTACCTTTCAAGTTGTTTCTCATAATAATCAGGCTCACGGATTCTATCCGTTTGATTTGTTGATTACATTTAGAAACAAAGATACAACTCTTGGATATATTTTCATTGATTGAGTCTGATTGTCTAGTTGATTCTCTTGGAATTATATTGGAGTTTGTCCATCTGATTTCCTAAATGAAATATTGGGTGTGGCTGTTAGACCCATTCTTTTCGATTTCTAACTAAACTCCTCAAGAATAATGATTATTAGAGCACTGCTCGGTCGAACTCGCATGCATTGCTATCTCAATCATGTTTGTCAATGATAGTGACGAAAACTATAAGTCTTGATTTCTAGCCTATTTATAGATGTCTCGGACTAGGACATAGATTGTGTAGTTGAGTTTAGTTTTTCACGGCGTTCATCATTTGAAGACGAAGAACTTTTTAGTGGAGCTTGTGGAACTTCTTCGACAAAAGGTATGTGGAGACTTGAACTCATCTATCACTTGGAAAGTCTATTTCTACTATCTCCTATATTGAGACATAAGTCGTGTTACGATATAGTATTCTCTATACACATTTGAGATTTCGAGCTGAGTATATCTCGCTTTGATAGGGTGTAGAATACACCGTATTTAATATCTATTGGTTATGCTTTCTTTGTTACTTTTCATGTGAATTATGTATTTTACGAGTATTTTTGAGTTATTAGGTACTTTGGAGTCACACGGAGAAAAAGAAGAAGAAATCACCCAATTTGAGCAAAAAGGGAAGAAATTGTCATTTCATGGGCGAACATTATCTGGAGCCCAGTCGGTATTAAGGGGCAACTCTCTTTTGGAGGAGTACTAAAGCCAGGCTCGCAGAGGTTAAGGGGTTGCCAGTGGGTGGCCCCTATCAGTTTTCATAGGTGTGATATTAGCATCCAAATCCAACCCCACTTCATAACCCTACATGAGAGATGACTTTCCTCTCATTCATCACATTTCAGTTTCTATGAAATTGAGAAGAACATCACAGCGGCTGGTATTGCTGTGAGGTTGAGATCTAGAGAAATTCAGAAGGAGAAATTAGTGATGGGGTTTCTGTGAGAATCTCCGACAGTTGAAGCTTAAGCTGTTAGTGATGAATTGAAGCCGAAATTTGTTAGTGATTGAGATAATAATAAATTAGGGTTTGTGTTGGTGTTGTTGAAATCGAGTAGAATAAAAGGGGATCCGAGAGCTGCTAGTGATGAGATGAAGTCATTTCTGTTAATTGTGTTGATCGAGATGTGAAGAAAATTCAACTGAATCGAGTTTCTAGGATTTGATATGAACACAGGGGGAAGAAATTGAAGATGGTGATGAACAAATTTGAGTTTTAGGAAGTGAATCGGAGATGGGTTCTGTAACTGATGAAGGTGGTGTTATTGCTAAGATGGGTATTGGTTTTCTTCTGCCGTCAATTGAAGATAACATGGACGAGATGGTTCAGAGTCTGAGATGAAATCAGCACATGAGAAGAAATCAAGAATGGGAAGAAGATGGGTGTTGTTGGAGGTTCCACAGTGATCAATAAAAGTTGTTGCTTTTGATGGCGAGAAGATTTGATGGGTATGACTCGATTGAAGTCATGAGCAGATGCGGGAGAAGTTGATGGTGGTTCCAAATTGGTTTTGGTGATGAATTAGAAGATGGGTTTGTGGTTGATTTAGCCGTACTGCTGCGTTACATATTGATTGAGTTTGCAAGATGCAGTAGAGGGAATTGAAGCTGCTGGGAATGAATAACTGGGAGTGTGAATGAATTGCAGTAGCAGATGTTTGTACTTCTTAGATGTATGTTTAGTAACTGTTACAGAAATTGAAGACATTAGATCGGCACGAATTTGGTAGGAAAAGCCCCGTAAATAGCGAGACTCGGTCGGTTCTCCATTTCGGCGAGTTAACTCGTCATCTGAGTCCGACGAACGATCCAAAGAACGGTCCAACTCGGTGAATAAGACCCGATTAGCCAAGGTAAGATCTTTGACTCGGTGGCGATTCACTCTTTACGCCTTGGCCCATTGAATGACGGTTTGGCCGATTTGGCGGTTAACTCGACGGTATGTGACGGAATATTCCATTCCGTGAGAATCTCGGATAATGATGAGCGGTGATTTTCCGGCCAATTTTGAGGACTTTTCCGGCGACTTAATTTGTGAAGAATTCTCTAGAATCATCTAGACTCATGGCTTTGAAGAATTTGGTTCAAATTTGGAAAGAGAAGATGGAAGATTTGAGAAAGACTTGAATTTGGAAATTAAATTATTATGGAATGAGGATTCTATTCCTTGGAAGATTTGGAGAACATTGAAGCCTATAAATAGAGAAGTTCTCTACATACTTTTACATACCTTTTACACACACAACACTTTTCTTTTCTTTATTCTTTGTGTGAACTCCTTAACATGAGTAGCTAATTTTATTATTGATTGAGGATGAATTCCTAGTTCGAACATATGATTTGAGTTTTGTTTTCAATTCTATCTTTAAGTTTTTCACATGATTATCGTTTGTTTTTACTAATATGAATGTTTATACATTCATGGTTGATTGATAGATTGTTTAGAGTGCACGCTAAATTAATTTGTTAATTTGATCTAAAGCTAGAGAAAGTTAGGGAATAAGTAATCGTTTCTTGACTCTTTACACAAGTAGCAAACACGAGACCTTGCGGAGGGATTAGTGGAGCAATTGTGTGTGAAAACAACTTTAGCAAGTAGACCTTGATCTAAGAGTCTAACTACTAATATCAACCTAATAAGTTCATAAATCTAATGCGTTTATTTAAATTACATCTTGAGTGATCTACGGTTTGGTAAATAGAATCCGGTAGTCGAGAACTTCCATATCCGGTGATACAAGGGATTTAGGGGTTTAGCACTGATCTAGCTGCTTTACCTACGGTTGGTGATAATCTGTGACTAATAAAAAGTGGAAAAGAACATAACTTGAATCATTGTTTTGCAACGAAGAAGGATTCCTTGGTCTTGTCTCTCTTATTGATTTCAACTTTATCTTTGAATTGCTTTGTTTATTTTGTTTTGCTTTATAAATCCCCCTTTTTTGTGACAATTAAGACAACTAAAAACTCTTGCTCCTCGTGGGAATGAACTTAACTACCACTATATTACTTGTTAATTAGGTGGAAAAATATTGATTAATTTGTTGTGGTTACGACACGCATCACGCTCACATATTTCTCGAAATATGTGTTAAATGCTTTTTAACCTTCGACCAAGTTCATCTTATATCATGAGAAAATTGCCGAGTAATATCTTACATGGTTTGTGTGATACAATCATTTGATGTAGGCTTGAAATGTTTCGATAATGATTATTTCAATATCTTGAAAATTGCTTTGAAGCTAATAGTGTGTGAAAACGACTATTGTCATCCTCTAAGAATGTTTTAATGATTGAAATAAAAGAGTTTAGAATCTTGTAACCATCTTTGGATATAAGCATACTTAAGTGGGTTACTTTCTAAAACTGGTTCGCACATTAGTGTATAAGTTCGGAACCATGAACTGAAGTATGCATACTTGTGTGTATACAAAATGGTTGCTAGGTAAGTATGCACACATGTACGCATACTGGCGGAAGTTCATGTTCGTGAATTTTTGCTAAGTTTGAAAACCAAACCAACCTCATCCGGTTACCTAAAGTACGCACACCCTAGGGAATACTGGCGGAAAGTTCACGTCTGTGAATTTCTGCTGAGTTTGAAAACTAAAACAAACTCAAATCCGGTTACTTAAGTACGCATACCAGTACGCATACTTAAGTGGGTTACTTTCTAAAATCGGTTGTACATGAACTTAAACATTTATCAATAAGGAATGCAATCTTTGCAAACCGTGGCTATAATATTCATGTATTTATTCGAGTGAATCAAACCGATTTTGCTTCAATTGTGTTCTTTTATGAGAATATAGCAATTGAACAAATCTTTAACTAGTTTCAGTTGAGTCATTTGAACTAGTTATGGTTAAGATGAATAAGGTTGATATGAGAGTAATCATATGGGTAACCTCGGTTAACTATTTGTGAACCAACACGGTGTACACGTTTAGGTACGGCTACATAAACCTAAATGAGGGTACATTTCATTTGTGTATAACAAGCTAAGTTCGATATAACGGTTGAAAGATATTAGCTTGGTTGAATAAGGTTTTTCATCTAACGGTGAATATTGAATGCTTTGTTACCAAGGTAACTTGGATTGCATACCCTTATTTGAAAACTATATAAAGGAGAACTCTAGCAATCGGGGAACCTAATCCCCACACCTCATGTGTGTTACTAGTTGCATAACTAGAGTCGATACTCCTTTAACCTTAGGTTTCTTCTCGAGACCATGTAGGTTAACGACTTCAAGACTTCATTGGGATTTCGAAGCCACACCCAACTATTATCTTTGTAGTTGCGTGATCTGATCTTGCTGTTTCTATCGTGATTGAGTGCAATCGTAAGATTGGCTTGAGATTTATATCTCCGATAGGCAAGATAAAGAAGTAATCACAAACACCTTCGTCTCATCGTTTGTGATTCCACAATATCTTGTTTCGCTAGTCGATTAAGATTATTGTGAGGTGATTGATAATACTAGGTTGTTCTTTGGGAATATAAGTCCGGTTTATCAATTGGTTCATGTTCACCTTGATTTATCAAAAGACGGAACAAAAAATCTTGGGTATTTATGTGGGAGACAGATTTATTCAATCATATAGACTTTTCTGTGTGAGACAGATTTGTCTATCAAGTCTTCGACTTTGGGTCGTAGCAACTCTTAGTTGTGGGTGAGATCAGCTAAGGGAATCAAGTGCTTAGTATCCTGCTGGGATTAGAGACGTAAGGAACGCAACTGTACCTTGAATCGGTGTGAGATTGATTAGGGTTCAACTACGGTCAATCAAAGTTAATTCGTAGTAGGCTAGAGTGCATGGCGGCTTAATACGGTGTGGTGTTCAATGGGACTAGGTCCGGGGTTTTTTTGCATTTGCGGTTTCCTCATTAACAAAATTCTGGTGCCTGTGTTATTTCTTTTCCGCATTATATTTTTTTATATAATTGAAATATCACAGGTTGTGCATTAAGATCAATCAATTAGAATATCCAACCTTTTGTTGTTGATTTACATTGATTGACACTTAAACATTGGTCTTTGGTACCGTTTAAGTTGTTTCACATAATAATCGGGCTCACGATTTCTATCTGTTTGATTTGCTGATTACATTGTGAAACAAAGATATTAAACTCTTTGATATACATTACTCTAGATTGAGTCTAACTGTCTAGTTGATTCTCTAGAAAGTGTATTGGAGTAAGTCCTCTCAGATTGCCAAACGAATTGTTGGGTGTGGTTGTTAGACCCCTGTATTTTCAATTGGTACCAGAGCAGGCAAACACATTAAAGACCTAATAAGTCTGTGTTTGTAAGCAATCGATATGGATGAGAATATCTCTAATCTCACGCCACCGACTCATGGACATCCCAACTTGGTTAATTGTCTGGATCCACTAAGAATTCTATTTGGCACCTTCTTCTAAATTCACATAGCGTGAAGCCCGTGCAGATGAACAATTAAATGACCTTTCTGATGAAAGTGACTCAGAAGAAGCACAAAGTGTCGAAGAAGAAGTCTCTCGGTACATCATTCTCTTTGATCATCTCCTAAAGAAAAATAAGTCAACAACACCGCTTAACTAAGTTTTTAACTCCTCTCTCGTTGAAAACGAAAAATTGAGAACTCTTTAAGGGATATGATAGCTTATTACAAGCTGCTCTTAAAGATCATAACGAAGACATATTTTCAAAGATTTCCGAATGTGATGGTCTTCGTCAAAATCCCTTTACGTTGGAAGAAAGATTTGTAGAAATCAAAGCAAGTTATATCTCTCAACAAGAATGTTTTAACGTCGGAGAAAAGGCATTTTCACGCGTGACAAACAATTGGAGACTGATCTCAGTACGGATCTTAAGAAGGTCAAGGCTTTAGAAGAGAATTTGAAAAAATTCAATCCTAGCTCTACAAAACTATCTTCTATGCTTGGAGCATGTAAAGAACATCTTGATACACGTGGTCTAGGATATAAAGGTATAGATGCTCCAAGCACTGGTAAGATGAGTTTTGTCAAGGCAAAAAACCTTCCTCAATCTACTGCCGTGGATGTATCTGAAAATACAGAACGGGAGCCTACAAGGACAACTTAGTTGAGAATGGATATAAATCGTCCCGTCAACTGCTTTTATTGCGGAAAGAAAGGTCACATTGAAAAGAGATGTCATCTTCGTCTAAGGAATGAAAAACTTCACAACATTCTCGTATGGATGTCTAAAGAAGTAGTCAAACCGGGTTCCTCGGTGTTCAGGTAGAAATTCATTCCACAATCAAGAAAAATGTTCCAATGGGCCAGTTCTTGATTATAAACATAAAAAATTTTCCACTTACAATGGCAAAAGGAACAATGTTATATGGATGACTGATAACTCACGAAAATCTGTAAGAAGGAAAAGATGTCGAAGAAATAAAATTCCTTCAAGACCCTCTCTTTCGCTCAACAATGATCTTGCTTCTAAAATAAGTGTTCCTGATTTCATTCACATCAATAATCATGTCTCGGAACTCAAGACTAGTATCAATGGTCTCAAGCGTAAGATCAAGAAGGCAAGGAAAGCAGTTGATCCAGGTAACTCTTCTCATTCTCCTGATAATTTTGGTATAGGGAATGAGAGTAAAAAGGAGTGTGTCAACACCACTGATGAACTTCATGTTCATCAACAGACAACCTTTTATGTGTATCCTCTTTGTGTTGTATTGTGATAATATTGACTTCCTCTTTCTATATTTTGCTCCAAAACAGGTTTTGTTTTAAAATTGTCTACCTAATGCCTTCTTAAGATACACTAGTTTTCTTCCCTAGAATGACCAAGTCGAGTCATCTTTTATCAATGATTCTGTCATTTTCTCATCTTGGTTGCTTCATCCGTTAATCGACCTTGTCTTGGGTCTTAACCTTTTTTTTGTGCATCCGGTCCGTTACCAAACGTATACAAGAAACCCTGGGTTTCTCCTGTGGAATTTTTCCTTTAAATATGTATCAAGTCTTTGTTATATATATATATATATACTGGTTCTAACGCCAAGAGCTCTTCTAGGTTTGATTGAGCAAGTGCACAATGGAAGGAAGCAAAAGGAAGATAACTTTGATGATATGACCTTTGAACTTGATGATGATCCCATTCCGTTATTTTCTATAAAGCAATTGATCATGAAAAAGATCTTCCAATCCATATGTCTGTTCAATTGGTTGTAATTCTTCTTCAAGACTTTGAGGTGGTGCGTGAACATCTCGAGATTGCATCAAAGAATCTAGTATTTTTGAAGAATGAGCTAAAGAAAGCAACTGATGAACTTTCCCTTGTCCGTTCCATGGTTCTTTGATCTTTTACGAGTTTTATTTTGTCTAGTAAATATTCTTTTAGAGTTTATTTCTTGTGTTTTTAGAAGAATAACTAAGGTTTGGAATAGCCATTATTGTGAGTACACATAGCTGTGTCCAACGATTTTCATCTTCAATGTTTTTAGATTTATTTATTTAAATTCTAAGTTATTTATAAGAGGATTTTGCAATTTTAATCTTTATGATTTTATATATTGCAAATTGTTATGGGATATGTTGTTTACGTCCGTGAACACAGTGATTGTCCCATACTTGTTCAAAAGTTATCTCTATTATGTCGGTATGAAAGTATTGATAGAAGATAAAATGAACTTTTGACAATACAAAAGTGAAGCCTTTTATGTCATTATTTGATGGAATAAAGGATAAAACTTTTGTTTATAAGGATTAAGTATATTATATGTCATTGTGCAAATAGTGATGGAAAATAGAATGAATCCTTGTTTATTCCATGATATTGGTCGATCTCCGATCCATATTTTTGTGCATATCTTGTGTTGCTCCGTAAAGTTTCTTATGTTTGAGCATAACCGATTGAGTTTATCATTTTCTTATGATTAATTCAATTGTAGCTCCATAAGTTCTCTTATGACGATTATGACCAATTGAATTGATCACCTTCTTGTAATTAATTTAGTTGTGTATTTCGATTGAATTAATCATGAGTTCTCTTGCAGTAAATTCAATTGAATATTTTGGATACAAATTCATGTTTTCATGTGATTTGATATTATCCAAAAGAAATCCTTCTTTTTCTTGTAAAAGCAAGGTCGCCTTTGTTGTTCTCTCGGGAATGACATTTTATGGGGAGAGTTCTTTTTGAACTTGTGCTTAATTGCCAAATCTTTGTGGGGAGTGCGGATATGGAATATTATAGGGGTTATCTTGTATCTTTATAAACTCCTTGATGAATGCATTTAGCTTCGGCTTTATGATGGCATCTAAATAAGTAGGTATCGTATTCTCTTTTGGTCATGAAGTATCTCTGCGAAAATTTCATGAGGATCCCACTAGTTTTCGTACCTTTTCCAATTTATATTGAAAAAAAGGGGGAGAATTAATGTGTAGTGTGATACTACAAATACATATGGTTTTGTAGATGGTGGATTTTCGACAAAGGGTAAAATTGTAAAACTATACTCCGAATCCGCCAATTGGATGAGTATTGAGGCCCATGTATCTCATTAAAGCATGAAAGCTCATGCCATAAATCTCTGACTGAGAAGGTTGTCTCTCAGAGTATATGTAGATGTGTAGTCTCCCAGCTGAGGCTACGACACATCTCATGAATACTAAGCAATTTCGATAATTACTCCGGGATTCGGCAATCGGATGAGTATTGAGACTCATGTGTCTAAGCGTGAAAGCTCATGCCATAAAACCTCTGATCGAGAAAGTATCTCAGAGAAGATGTAGATGTGTAGTCTCCCAGCTGAGACCACGGCACATCTCATACTGTATAGAATCGCAAGATTGGACGGCTCCTAGATAGCATGTCTACTAGTATAGAGCAATAACGTCTTCGGGATGCAACCAGGTTTTCCCCGACTATACAAGAGGAATATGACACTTCAGCAAGTTCATATTGCTCAACCCTCAGATTATTAATGCTCCTAGACAGGAAGCCCTTCTAGTATAGAGCCATCAATTGATCATCTTAAATCGTCTGAATATCCGGCCAATATTCTACGAGCCATCGTCGACTATCCGGCAATATTCTACGAATCATCAATTAATCGATCGAATATCCAGAAATATTCTACGATTCTCCGTTATATTTCTTCACTTCAATTCGTGGTTTCTTCCCAGAGAATTCCACGGGTTAATGATAAATATTCAACGAAACAGGCATCTGAGCATCGAATAAGCCCTGACAAAAATGGTGCAAGTGTAATTAGCAAATAATGCACAGACCAGCATTTTGAATGCACGAACGAGCATTTCAAAAAATATGAGTGAACGAGGAACCTATGCAAAATAGGAAGGAAAAATAATAATAATAAAATATTAGCAAAAGCGCCGAGGACTGAGGCTTACAGTGCCGATCAGTAGTGACCGATCCGCGCCCAATTTTTTATTTTATCATATTTTACTATTTTTTCCTGATTTCACGAAAATTCTCTCGTTCGAGCAAATCTCCTATTTTCAAAGAAATTATCTAATCTCATGTTTTCATCAAAAAATAATAAAATTAGGGAAAGGTGTGATGTAGTTTTAATTGTGGTAAGTAGAGTATCGTTAAGCTCGGACTTTTTTAAAGATTTTGATTTTAGACTTAATGAAAGAAATACTAAAACTAGCAAATAAAACAAAGGATGATAATAATTTTGAGAGATTCTTTGGGAATCAGGATTTCACCGAACTTCTTTATCTGTGGTTCAATTATTAATTCTTAGACAATAATGACTCAAAAACAATAACTATTGACTCTAAATCTTTGCCAAGGTAGATTTTATAAAACATTAATTGTAAATGGTAAGCATGGATTATCAAAACACCTAAGCTAAGCATAACCCATCAAACTAAATCAAAACTAATTAATTTAAAATCATAATTCAAATTATTTTAATTCAAAAGTCGTAAAAGAATTAAATAAAGTTACCACGGTGATGAGAATTGGCTTCCTCCCGTCATCCCGGCGATGGGGTTTAGCTCCTCATATCAAAAACACGCACAAAATAATAATCCATAGCTCAAAAGGAGTTTTATTGAAGAAATTGTATAAAGCAGAGATTTGCATGTTTGTAATAGTGTTACGGACGTTACCGTTACAAGTTTCTAAGGCCCGTCAAGAGCGATAGTTGTTTGACTCTGTCGTTGAATTTAAGTGCCTTCCATGAGTCATGTTTCTTCGTGTTCTTGAGCGACACTTCAAGTGTCGTCTGCAACTCTCTTCTTCCTCTTCACTGCTTCTTTGCAACAACTCCTCTGCAGCGTTTACGAAGCCTCCAATCGACCCCAAACTCTCCGTTTTTCTTTTCGAGACTCAAGCACCCTTTATATACTCACGAGTAGATTATAACTCGAGTAAATCCTCTTTTTCTTCTCCAACGGTCACCGACTTTCCTTCCTTTGTTGCTTCACCTCTACACGTTTTACGGGTTGTTTTGATCCTCCCAAATTATCTACGTGACGTAATAAAATCATATGGAATGGATATCTTCCCTTTAATACCACGTAAATTCCATGTAGGCCGAGATTCTTTTCATGTTTTACGTAAATAACTATTCTTCCCTGTTTTGACGAGAACCCACTATCTGGCCCATTTTGATCGGTTATAACAACCATACAAACCCCTATTTAGCCCAAACGAGTTTATCCAAAGCAAAAACGATTGAATCTCCTACAAGCGGCCCAAAACTCGAATCCAAACTCTGCCGTCTTGCTCCAAATTTCCCGCCAAACTCATTTTTTTGAAAATGAGAATGATGACCTCCCCCTAACTGCATCGGGTCTGCAATAGTACTTGCCTTGAAAATGGATACCCCTTAGTAATTTGGGTACCCCTTATCCATTGTTGGGTTCCCTTTAGCAATTCTTCTAAGGTGTAATTATGACTTTTCTGGGGAGTCTGCAGCATACTTCCGGGTTGCCTGTAGTGCGTCTTCAGGGTGCCTTTAGTAATTTTCTCCCATGAGCGCAAAAACCACTTTTCGAGCCAATTTCGCCGCAAAAGCTTATTTCTCCAAAAACACCTACAAAGAAATAAAATACCAAAATAAGCGCAAAATCGAGTACTAACATTACAGAGAATTGAGACTAATATAGACACATAAATGCGTCTATCAAATACCCCCAAACTTATTATTTGCTAGTCCCGAGCAAATCAAAAATAAAATCCTAACTCACTGTAGCAGGCATCGTCGATTGCATTTAGCGCATGCAATAAGCCTTTAAACCCCTAGGTGGCCCTAGTGGCCGAGTTATAGTCTCGGGAGGGTTTACAAGAGATATACCCACAAAACCTTTATATTCCAGACCCTAACTATTTACGCAGAACCTTGGAAGGCACTAAAGAATCTCCTTGGTTGGCATACTTATTGACTACGGGAGGAAGTACCACGATGCGAAATTCCAATTGATGTACACGAGTTTGCACTCAAGCATACTAAAATTCATATATAAGTCACGAGCTCTACTCGGATAGTTTAGGACATCATAACCTAGGAGTCGACCAATCACATGGATAGAGTAAGAAATGGATATAGAAAAAACGTAGATGGTTTTGATGTTGTCTAGGTGAACGGTGTTTCTCATATCTAAGAAGGCCCTTTGCCAAAATGAACCTATCCTAATGGACTGAGAAATTGGTATGGACTAATATCAACACCTTTGGCATATACAAGGGAACCCGGATGGTCGATAATCCTAACTCTAGGTCAACACAACCGGCATATACAAGGGTTCCGGTGGTCGACTTTATTGAATTTATTCGGTTGGTGCGATGATCTCAGGTCTCAATTTTTTTTTTTTATATATATATATATATCTCAATCACTCTATTTCACCCTAGCAGTGGTAACAACTTGAATCGTGAGCCCCACCTAATCACTTAGACAAACATATTTTGAAGAAAACAAACAAAAAAAATAGAAGTGAAAAGGATTCAACGAGATATGGCGAAACTACCATGTTTTTTCTTTAATTCTAACACCTGAGCTCTGTGCTTTTATGAATAGACTCTTTAGATGTTTCCATCTAATCAGATTGGTTCCTCAACTCCTACAACCAAAATGCTTCCATCCACTTAGATTGGTTAGTGCCATCCTTAATAAACATAAATTTCTAGGCTCGGAGTTTATTTATTGCAACTAAAAATTTTCTCCCACACCCCAAACTTAAATCTAACATTGTCTTCAATGTTCTAAAGATGAAATTAAAAGCATGAACAAGGAGAAAGCTGTTACCATTTGAAGAAAAGAGTTAAGGAAAGATATTACCGTGTTGCATGAGCATGGGTTACCTCCCAGAAGTGCTAAGTATAAAGTCTTGACCAGACGTCAAATACCACAAAATGGCTAATTACCTTTAAAATCATATATCAATAGTCAAAACAAGCGTGGGTCAACAAAATCAAATAAAATTGCCACAATTATTAGACAACTGCACCAAATCAGAAAAATTAATAGACAAATCACATCCTCATCCAAAGTTTCCTGCAAGACAACTAAGTTTTTCTGTGGTGCCCACTTGGGCTTCATATGAGTGTCTTGACAAACAGATTTTTCTGAACTATGGGTTTCTAGTTCTTTGGATTTCCTCTTGGACGGTATCGGGAGGATCGGGTTGAGAAGTCGGAAGAGACTCGGGAAATACCTCATGTATACTAGGCTCGATTCCCAAGTTAGGGACTTCTACTATGGATATTTGACCATCACTACCCCCAAACTTAGGGTAATCGGTATTCTCGAGATAAACCTCTAACTATTGCTTGAATTTCCGGATCCTCGGAGTCTTTAAAATACTCAAGAGCTTCTTCTAGATCATTACCCCCAAACTTAGGGTCAACATCACTCTCGTAAGGCCTAGCACTATGGCTTGAATTTGAGTGCAGTAGAGTCTTTAAAGTACTCGAGAGCTTCTTCTAGTTCAAAAGTTTGGTCACCTAACTGACTTAAGATAATTGTCTCATCAAATTCATTTAAGGAATCACCAAATAAAGTGTCGTCCCAATTATCCTGAATTAGATCCTGAACTAAAGTGCTAATCATATTCACTTCCTCCAAGTCATCGAGAAGGTTGTCTATTAACATTAAATACATTTAGTTCAGTGGTCATATTACCAAAGGATATGTTCATAAGCCCGGTCCTACAATTGATGACTGCATTAGCTGTGGCTAAAAATGGGCGACCTAAAATCACCGGTATTTGAGCACTAGGATCCTGAACAGGTTGAGTGTCTAGAACAACAAAATCCACTGGATAAATAAATTTATCAACCTCAATCAGAACATCCTCTATGATACCACGATGGACTTTGACAGACCTATCAGCTAACTGTAGGGTCATTTTGGTCGGTTTCAACTCACCAAGTCCTAGCTGGGTGTACACATGGTACGGGAGTAGGTTAACACTGGCTCCTAAGTCAAGTAATGCTTTATCAACCATGTGATTAACAATCGTACAAGATATGGTGGGGCATCCAGGTCTTTATACTTAGGGGCTGTTTGGTTCGAAATGATTGAACTTACGACCAGCTAAAAGGCTTTCTTATGGACATTAAGCTTACGCTTTCAGTACAAAAATCCTTAAGAAACTTGGCATAAGCGAGGCATTTGCCTAATTGCTTCTAATAAAGGAATATTTATGTTTACACCTTAAAAATCTCCATTATTTCGTTGAAAGTCGACTCTCTCTTAGTTGGAACTAACAAGCTGTGGATATGGGGCTCTGGGGCACAAAATGAGACCTATCGGGAACCACATTGGCATCACTAGAAATTTTATCGGTCTCTTCGGTTAATGGCTCCATGCAGGGCTCATCTTGAGAACTAGAAGGTGGATCTCAATATGTCCACTATTAGGCATGGCTACCTTATTGTCTACCGTTTTACCACTCCTAAGGGTTGTTACGAGTTCACATGATTGAACTCTTTCTCTCTAGAGGATACTTCATGAATTGCTCTAGTGTTGGGTAGTGGTTGATTTGGGTAACTTGCCTCTCTCTCTTTCGCTCAAAAGCTCGCAATTATACTAACTTTGATTTTTTAGCTCACGAAATAGCTTTGAGAGTTTTCTGTAAACCTTTCTCAACCGTTTGCTTAAACTCTGCATTGTTATGAGATAAGATGGTTAGAGACTCTTCTAAGCTCATGATTTTTATCCGAAAGGAGTTAAATCTTACGATCGGCCCTAAATGGTTCTTAGTATACCCAAAACTCCGAGGAAGCTTTGAGAATTTCTAGACGGCCTTGACTCGGCCCTTAGACCAAGAGAAATTCTGGTGGTTTCTCCAACCAGGGGGTTATAGGTATCGGAATATGGATCAAATCTCTGACGATTTTCAAACCTAGGGTTGTTATAAAGAGCATGGGCTTTCTCTTCGTATCTAGCATGGTGTGACCCTTGATTCATTTCTAAGGCTTCTAGACGCCTAAGAATGTCGACCCATAATCAACTCTATCGATCCTATGGATAGGATTTCTAGGTATTTCTGGTTCTCTCATTGAAGCCCATTGCCTAGTTTTCTCGGCTAACTCGATGAATTCGTCAAAAACATTCATCCAGGTATTGATGTGTAAATTCTCCACCACTAATTATTTCTACCGCATACGGGTTTCACTATCAAGGCCCTCATATAAAATTTGGGCCATGTGGATTTTTTGTAAGCCGTGATGTGGACACTGGTATAACAATTCACTAAACCTTTCTATATAATCATGAAGTTTTTCACCTAATTTCTGCTTAAAGGTTTGAATAGACTGCTGAACAGTAGCAGTCTTATGGTGTGGGTAGAATTTCTTAACAAATGCCTCTACAAGACCATCCCAGGTGGTAATTGTTTTAGAAGGAATAAAATGATACCACTCTTTGGCTTTATCATAGAGAGAGAAGTGAAACAAACGTAACCTAAGCACATCTTTGGAGACATTCGGATAGTTCATTGTGTCACAAATCATTTCAAAGTCTCTTATGTGGGTATACGGGTTCTCATTCTCTAACCCCCTAAACTTACGTAGCATGCCAATAGTCTCAGGTCTTATATCAAAACTGGACCGTAGAAGCTGGTAAAACTACACTGGTCACGCACTACCCTAGACGGGTTCAAACGATCCCCAAGAGTTTTTATCGGGACCTCATCATCCTTTTTCTCGACCATTTTGGCAAAAATATAAGTATTAAGGATATTTTCCTCACGGTGAGAGAAGAACGTCCAAAAATAGGACTTTCTAGATTAAGGTAGTCGAGATTCTTGTTTCCTAAAATATCACTTCTAGGTTTTCACGCATAAACCGTCCTGAGCGTCTCTCTTACGTTACGGCATACAAGAATTCAACAAAATGTGCACATGCAAATGTTGGGCTAACTAATTTAGGTAAGCTTGGGTTACCTACAACGAAATATACCCAAAGGTACGAGGTGAGGTTTGTGGACTTTCACCGGTAACTCCCATAAGGCCCAAGGCACGGGTTCGACTTACTAATCCACTAGTTTTCCTAAATTCGGTAGTCTGACGAGATTCAATTGGTGTGTGCAGTGTTTTTTTTTTTTTTTTTTTTTTTATATATAAATAAAGTACTAAAATAAACACAAACAATATATACAAGTCCAAAAATAAGGAAAATAAAAAACTAACAAAAATAAAAACTTGGTTTCTCCTTTTATGGCAAGTCCAACTTTTCACCTTCGTTTCAAGCAAAACCTGCACAACAAAAGCAAAAATACCCAAAGTAAAATCAAAGAAAATAAAAATATATATACAAAACCTAAAAATAAAAAAAATGTAAAACCTAAAACCTAAACCTAATTACAAATGCAAATCGGCGGCGCCAAAAACTGATGTAGTTTTAATTGTGGTAAGTAGAGTATCGTTCGCTCGGACTTTTTTAAAGATTTTGATTTTAGACTTAATGAAAGAAATACTAAAACTAGCAAATAAAACAAAGGATGATAATAATTTTGAGAGATTACTGGGAATCAGGATTTCACCAACTTCTTTTACGTGGTTCAATTATTAATTCTTAGACAATAACAACTCCAAAAACAATAACTATTGACTCTAAATCTTTGCCAAGGTAGATTTTATAAAACATTAATTGTAAATGCTAAGCATGGATTATCAAAACACCTAAGCTAAGCATAACCCATCAAACTAAATCACAACTAATTAATTTAAAATCATAATTCAAATTATTTTAATGCAAAAGTCGTAAAAGAATTAAATAAAGTTACCACAGTGATGAGAATTGGCTTCCTCCGTCATCCCAGCGATGGGGTTTAGCTCCTCATATCAAAAACACGCACAAAATAATAATCCATAGCTCAAAAAGGAGTTTTATTGAAGAAATTGTATAAAGCAGAGATTTGCAACTTATTTGTAATAGTGTTACGAGACGTTATAGATTACAAGTTTCTAAGACTGTCGAAGAACGATAGTTGTTTGACTCTGTCGTTGAATTTAAGTCCTTCGCGAGTGCATGTTCTTCGTGTTCTTGAACGACATTCGAAGTGTCGTTTGCAACTCTCTTCTTCCTCTTCCTGCTGCTACTGCAACAACTCCTCTGCAGCGTTTCTGAAGCCTCCAATCGACCCCAAACTCTCCGTTTTTCTTTTCGAGACTCCAAGCACCCTTTATATACTCACAGGCCGATTATAACTCGAGTAAATCCTCTTTTTCTTCTCCAACAGGTCACCGACTTTCCTTCCTTTGTTGCTTCACCTCTACACGTTTCTGGGTTGTTTTGATCCTCCCAAATTATCTCTGTGACGTAATAAAATCATATGGAATGGATATCTTCCCTTTAATACCACGTAAATTCCATGTAGAGCCGAGATTCTTTTCATGTTTCTGTAAATAACTATTATTCCCTGTTTTTTGGCGAGAACCGACTATCTCGGCCCATTTTGATCGGTTATAACAACCATACAAACCTGTTTAGCCCAAACGAGTTTATCAAAGCAAAAACGGCGATTGAATCTCCTACAATTTGCCCAAAACTCGAATCAAACTCTGCCCGTCTTTGCTCCAAATTTCCTTAAACTCATTTTTTTGAAAATGAGAATGATGACCTCCCCCTAACCTGTGCGGGTCTGCAATAGTACTTGCCTTGAAAATGGATACCCCTTAGTAATTTGGGTACCCTTATCCATTGTTGGGTTCCCTTTAGCAATTCTTCTAAGGTGTAATTATGACTTTTCTGGGAGTCTGCAGACATACTTCCGGGGTGCACATGGTGCGTCTTAGGTGTCTTTAGTAATTTTCTCCCATGAGTGCAAAAACCACTTTTTCGAGCCAATTTCGCCAAGAAAAGCTTATTTCTCCAAAAACACCTACAAAGACATAAAATACCAAAATAAGCGCAAAATCGAGTACTAACATTACAGAGAATTGAAACTAATATAGACACATAAATGCGTCTATCAAGGTGTCATGGGACCGCCGGCCGGCCTTGGCCTTGTTGTGGCTTGGGTCCACACCTCACGTCCCCATTATTTTATTATTTCTTTAAATTATGAAAATTCCTTGATTTCATGAATTTTCCCTAAAATTACCTAATTTCATGTATTTTCTCTAAAATTATAGAAAATATTAAAAATTAGGGGAAACTTGTGGGACCGGGCTCTAGCCGACCGGCCATGCCCTAGCCGGTCCCACATGCCTATTATTTTATTATTATTTGATGTTTTGTTTCCTGATTTCATGAAAACTCCATGATTTCAACAAAATATTTTGGTTTTCAACAAATCCCTTTGATTTTATGAAAATTATCTAAAATCATCAAAATTTGGTAAAATTGGGAAGAGTGGCTTGGGACCGCGCCCATTGGCCGGCCGGCCATGCCTCGTCCATTGCTTAGGTCCCACACTCCCATTCCCTATTTTATTATTAATTTATTTCTCTCATCTCACGGAAGTTCCCTAATTTCATCAAACTCTCTGTTTCATGGAATTTCCTCATATCGGAAAATACATAAAATTACATAAAGCTGGGAAAGCATGTGGGACCGTGTTTGTAAACCTACCGCCATGCCTAGCCGTGGCCAGTCCCACACCTTGTAATTCCCTGTTTTATTTATTATTTTCATCATTTCATGTATTTTCCCGTTTAAGAAAACCATGGATTTTGCATATTTTCTCAAATGTTGCTCAAACGTGCACCAGAAAATATCAAAATTCTCAGGACTGAAGCGTGGACACCATGGTGATGCGGGCACATCCCCTTGACCGACCAAGGGTGACCACGAGGCTTGCAAACAGCTGGTCCCGCATGTTTTAGCGATTTTAACCTAATTTGCTCAATTGCACATATTAGGTTCAAACTCTTTCCAAACAGTTGGAAGTTTGCTCAAATGACCATCCACTGGTCCCATGGCCACCAAGAGACGGTATCATGACCTCTTGGTCGGTCCCTCATGTTTCCATAAAACCAGGTTTTATTATTTGTCGCTCACACGAGCATTATTTCAATAAATGATTAAACCAGCATTTAATCATTTTTTCACCAACTGGTCTCAGGAGACTTTGGTATTTTGCTCGAGCATTTGGGCGATATATGGTGAACCCATCATCCCAAGTAGCCGGTCTCTGTGTCACTCTGTATTGATTTGCAATAAATCATCATTTCGGTAAAATTAGGGTTTTGAATCCAGAGCTCTGCAGAAACGTGATTCTGAGCAGATTCAAACACACTGATAATTTTATGTTGATTCCATAATCAACACTTTATTTATTTCGCTCGACCCAGCAGTCGGTAACTTAAAATTAATATTTTATTTGGTCTTGCTACCAACGATTCGTCAAAAAGAAATATTTGTTCAAACTGGAAATATTCGCTCAAACCGGCAATGTTTATTCAAATTAGCAATATTCGCTTAGACTAGCAATATTTGCTCAGATCAAAGAATATTGGTTCAACTATCAATATTCAACAGTTCAGCAACACAGTTTGCTCATCTTAGGTTATAATGATACCTCGTCTCAGCAGACACGTTAAATTCATGAGTTTCAGAATATTTGCTAATCATGTTCAACTCATCACTACATGGACTCATCGTCCCATAAAGTCAGCAACTGACTCCACAATCACGAGATTTCAATCGTGTCACATGGGGGGATACTAACTAGGGTTTTGGTCTGGCGGTCTACGACACGTGTGTTCACCCACGACGAGAATGTGAGCAAGTCGTGCATTCAGTTGGAAGAGTCGGCAAAAAGTAGTGGGTGGAAAATTAACCAAGTCTCCGCACGATGAGTTATTGGTTTTAACATGATTTTCCTACTCTCTGATTCCAGCAACTATCACACTTCATGGGATCATGGTGTTTTCAACTCCGGCATTATAAAATATCTCTAAATCCGATTGAAAGGAAAAGATTGAACACTCGAACATTCGTCTAAAAGAATTCTCGGCAAGTTCATACGGACAATCTTTCGCTCTACACGAACTCACCGTCTGAGCATTCACTCTCAATTGAGTAAAATTTAATCAAGGAGTCTTATAGATTGATTTAGGCCGGGTCTTACAAATTTATCTTTCGAACTTAAAGCACTCCCTTCTTGCGGTGCATCTGTGTGAGGTTCAACATTTCGCTCGGTTCAAGGAGTCTCCACACGCTTGAATCTTCAATTCCGTAAAAACCAACAAATCGTTTTCCCCATCTACGGATTGGCGACCACAACAGGAGATTAATTTCTCGGTTGCAATCTCACGGTTTCACAAGATGGCTGGTCTTAGGTCCAAGTTAGTTACGAGTTCCAATGCAAGCGCGCTAGCACTCAGCAACAAAAACAACAACAATGAGGGTATTAGGAAACAATTCCAGCCTCTAACACTGCGGTGGTGATATTACTTCTCCTCACACTAACACGGAAGGTCATCCTCATCCATCCGACACCTGAAGAAGTCGGAAAACCACCACCTACCATTGCTGATCTCATCAAAGTGCAAAAAGAGACTCTTGCAAGAATCGGGCCCGACATGGGTGCTACACGAAGGAGCCGTGTAATTATCTCAAAAATCTTCTTGACAAGATGTCGAGAGAAGACTCAAGGAAAGGGAAAAGAAAAGAGACATCTCCGAATCTTTGATCTCAAGTAGTTTCAATTCATACGGTGGATGGCAACAAAGTCCATAAAGCTGCAGACGATCCATCATCAAATTTCATTACTCGGAAGATTTGGAAAGCATCTTGGAGAACCGTGGAAAAGACAAGACATCACATATCCATTGTCACCAGCCTCCGTACCCTATTTTGCTATACGCAAAGGATTCCTCTTCCAAAGGGGCATACACAGGTACAACAACATCGCACCAGGAACTATCAACAATTGGGAGAAATAATTAACTCCTTCTACGAAAGTACTTCTTCGTGTCGAGCAAATTATTCTCTCGATCTTGGAAGAATGTTTCGGAAGAACAACGAACATACCAATGACTACGTGAAAAGATTCGAGAGTCCGGGCCTGGTGTCATGATCAAAACATCACGGAGCAGCAACTGGTAGACTTGTGTACCAACGGCATGATCCCGGTCTACGAGAGATTTGTTAGAAAATCTTCGTTTCCAGACCTTCTTAGAGCTTCATGAGGCGGCAAGAGATCGGCAACTCTCTGCGCCGCTACAGGAAGAACAAATGCTATGAAGAACCGCGAGACACTCGAAGTAGCAGACGTCGATTAAAAAATAGTACAACCTCAGCCTTCCAAAAGCACTTGTTGAAGGGAGCAAACGGAAAGCCAAACTGCCGCGCAAGCATACCTCAGCTCCTTCAAAAGCACAGCGAGGATAAGCAAGATGCACAAGCCTCGACCAACGCACAAGAGTTCTTGATCAAGAAGCACCCGACTTTCCTCTTTTCATTGAAGAGGTGATCGAACTTCTGGATGTCTGGTTCCAAGATGGTGCAATCAAGTTGCCATATGTCAAGAAAGAACCATGGAAAGTCCTCGTTACTGCCGCTTCCACAGGCTCGTCAATCATCCCACAAGCGACTGCGCAGTTTTGAAGCACATTTTCAAAGAGAAGGTTGATCCACAATAGATTCAACTGGGGACTGAAGGAGTACACAAGAATCCTCTCCCAATCGAACCTTTACACTCTCTAAACAACCTATCAAAAAAGGCGGTTCAATCCTTGGTCGAACCTTGAATTGCTCTATCATCGAAGGCACAAAGGAGAGACATGTTCACAACACTGAACCACATCGTGTCAAGAAATCCATTAGAAATAATTCTTGAGCCTCCATCCACATACCAAGAGATGTGCACGATCGGGGACTGCTTACCACAATCGAAGAAAAGAATTTGGAAGAACGTTGATCGATGATGGCACCGCCATCAACAACATTCCACTTTGAAAACCATCGGATCCACATGCATCACTCGAAAAGAAGCTACTCATGCTCCCATCTCAATTAGAGACCTTGAAGGAGCGCTGGAAATACTTATGGCTACATCACTCTCCGAAGTGAACATAAGTTCAACACAGACGAGAAACCAAGTTTCACATAATCGGGAAGATCCGGATATGACATGTCCTTGAGACGAGCGTTGATCCACGCTGAAAAGTTGGGTACTTACAAAGCGCCTTTTGTTACACATCTCTCCAACGAAGAAAGTTCTGATCCGAGGAAGATTTGACGGACATTCCATCATCAGAGTACTTTGAGGAATTTCAAACTTTAACGAGGTGGAAGCAAGAACCCGCAAAAGATGCATAGACGTTCATCAAGAGGTTCCGCACTCGGCAAGTCTCATTCCATATCTATGTCATTTATTTCCCCACATGCTATCCTTGCATGGGGACTTAATTATGCTAGCAACTCTACAAGACGTTATGAATGGTAGCTTCACCGCATTAGTATTTTACCAAGTGGTTGAATCGACGTTTCTCCGAATCAAGCAATGAAACATTCATTGCGATATCCAAACATGGAAAAGAACACTTTGGGCGTTTCTCCTGCAAGTCCATGTGTTCCACAAAATAAAAAGCTACGATGTCTGCACAAGTGTCGAATCCCTACCGCAACGAAAGGGATGTTGAATCAACAAGATACTCCGGGCCGAGATGATCAAACCCCTAAGACATTCGATGCTTAAGGAATATACTCTTCAACTCTCAAGCATCTAAGAAGCCATCAAATTGTACTCCCAATCAAAGAATACAACACAAATATCTCGATGACACATTGATTCAACACCAAGACGATCAAAGTGTAACTAAACTACAATCGATAAGTCTTCATATGCAACATCATTCATACATGGATGGCACTAACTCCTTCAACATACACTGGGAAACCCGAGGTGATTCCATGAAACTTCATCAAAGGGATTTCTCTACATCACAAACCCCTGCATGATTGAGGAACTTTCTCTCTTCACCAATCACTTCCAAGATGACAACTCAGCGATGCTATCTACCGCAACAACATCGACTCACTGACAAAGCCGGTTCTGGTAAAGTTATGCTTTTAGGAGCATTCAGGTTGAACTCTCAAAGACACCTTCATCTTAGCGACGCTCAACTCATCAACTAGTTCATGAATGTAAAAGGCTCACTGGATGAAGGAGCAAAGATTATATCTATAATCACTAAGTTCTAGCCTTTTCGGTCTTTGGAGCAACTTCAACCATGGTATCGGCATCAACAATAATCAGTGAGGAACACCATCTATGATTTCAGCGTCGACAAGGATCTCCGGAGCGTAATCATTCATGGTCTCGGCACCAACAACGGTCTCAGGGAGCAACATCCTCGGGGCTTCAACAACTAATCATTCTCTTAAGTGTTACACATGAAGTGGACTTTTCTAAGAACCGATGATTCATATCAAGTTGTGTAGACACTGATAACATGCTCACATGAAAGTCTTCCAAAGTGACACGACTGGTGGGCATAATCCAAAGTCTCCTACAAGATGTTCTCATCACCTCTACAAATGAGATACAACACACTTCAGGCCATGGGTTTGCAAAAACGTACCAATGGGTGAGGAATGGGACAATGCTTCCTCAACAAAAGATGTTCGTCTATGTCTCTTCTACAACATACCAAAAGGGCGCATTAATCGGACATACGGTGAAAGATATGGCCTTCTACAGCCAGGTTTATGAAGTCTGAAAATTCTGTACGGGATTACAAATCACAAATGTGCACGTTGGCTGACCTCTACAACTCCAATTGAGTGATTCTTTTCTCATGTGACAACTCAGTCTCTTAGCTTCAAAAATTGGGGTCAAGCATCAGATTACGACATCGTATGAGGTTCCTACAGCTTCCCGAGCATACAACATGCAAGCAACAATTCTTAGACGGGATTCATAACTTCCACAAATCGATCGGTGTCCACCAGGTCCTGCGAGAATAAGGGAAAATGAAAGAGAGATATTCAACAAAATACTGGGGACTGACGGTTCACTGATCATGACGATCAATTTCACAGTCCAACACTCGTGGTTCCGGGCTCTCGATTGCTAGTCAATCATCGCAAAGGAATGCTACCAGGACATGCCACCATGGTCATTACATCATCCTCTCTTGAGAGCAACCTCGATTATGGTCCCGTGACCGGGGTTTCTAAGTGATGTTTCTCGACTGACAGAAACAAAATGGCACTTTGCTAGCACCATGCTCATGTATCAATCAAAGGGTCTTGATCTCGAATGAATCAATGACATTAAATCCTTCAACAACCGTTCAAGACACAAGCGAATGGTCTAAAAGCACAACATGAGTGTTTTACAAACAAGCTCGTCGAGATGATTTTACACTCGTCCTATACAAACCGCGATCTGGGAGCAATTGGTGAAGAATATAGGGATGGGTCATGTACCATTCTCTTCGTATGAATGTCCTCCAAAACATATCCGAAATTCAAAGCAATTGAAGAAACGGGCAAGGAGATGTGGCGAAACATTGGACAACATACAATCTGAAAAGTTAAAGTCTCCTGAAGTTCTTTGTTTCGCCTTTTTCAGGCCCTAAACATGCTCAAAACTCAAAAATCTTCTATGTTAAAGCTTGAAATTTTCTGGGCTTGAAGATACATATGCATATCGCGAAAATCCGACTTCGAACGAGGATTATACGGTATTTTTGATAAAATGCTGAGAGATTACAGGAGATATACTTACTAGGGGAGTCTCTAAATCATTTGAAGGCTTCGGCAATGCCGAATCTCCATTGGCAACGCCGCTATCTCCATTCGGTTCGGGATTTGGGAATTCTCCATATTCCCATATCCCAAAGAAGAGCACTCTTCATCAACATGGTGCTTATCTACAATGATTTCTTCCTGGATTCATCAACAACAATTATTATTATTTCATTCAAGGAGATGCCACGATCACCCTCGCACGAAAAAGGATACTTACATCGACTTCTTCATCGGTCTTTGGATTCATGAATTGTTTGTCCTGGAACAAGTTGAAGACCGTCAATCGATGGAGCAAAAGCACGAAAAAATAACAAACCTTGGTCTCATGATCCTAATTGCACGGGCAAAGTCATGACACAAGGAGCGCTAACAACTCACCAAAGAAAAATCTACTGGGGACTACACGTCATTTGCTAACATCCTCGTAGTCCTTACTTGGGTTCTCCGCTCCCGTAGACTTTCTTCCATTTCGTGGAGTCCAGATTGATCCAGGATCTCACTACACGATCATCCTATGGTAAAGCTAATGAAATATGAAGGATCTCTCACCATCACCTGGAGGTTCCGTATACCATTTCTTAAAGTTTCATCCCGTAGAGATGTTATCTCCGGAAACACCATCTTTGGAAGTATCATCATGGGAGTCGACTCATTCTAAAAGTGGCTACTTGACATCGTTCATACAAAGCGCAGCTTCGACGTAACAATGAATCATGGAATAAATGCGCTCACAATTGAGTCTACAAAAATGGTAACCATCCAACTCTTACCTATTTACAATTTCACTAGCTGTAGTGATTACAATCTCGAGAATTGTTCGCTCCTTCAAACCTCGCAAAGACGAACAAAATTCATTATTCAAAATCATGACTTGATTTTCATAAAACCGTGAACAACCCGTAAATTTTTACTATGGGAACATTCACCGGTTTTCAAAATTGGACAAACGTCCATTCTGCAATTGTGAAAACTCACATACATACATTATTTCATCATGTATGATTGTCTACTGATCGCTGTTGTAAGCGACACAAATATAATTACACTTTCTTACTACTCAAAATATAAATATAGCAAGGGCAAGAAAGGATCGATCCCACAGAGAGGTCTAGGTTGTCAAATTGTTATGGTTTCCTATATAAAACACCCGGAAGAATTTACTGATTGTGTAAGTAAAAATAAACAAAAAACAAATAAAGAACGCAAATCAAGGATGTGAAAATATTGGATAAAGGTTTCATCTTCAATTGTAAACAAGTTTATGAATGTATGAATAGAATTCGTATTTAATCTCTCTATCATCAAAAGCCATGGAATACCTTATTGCAAGAATACTCCGTAAATTCCAAAGTTATCAACACACACATTAGTAATTGCATGATGTGAAATCTACCTAAAGAATAACCTAACGCCTTGCGCTAATCAAGTTCAATTCCTAGGAGCATTAAGTTTCGAAATAGGCTAATCAATGCAATTGAAATACATTGCGCAAAACAATTCGAACAAAGGTCAATTTCTACATATGAATACAAGGATGTATCACTACAACCTAGCATCATATCATGCTACTCGTATTCAAGGTTATCGCTCGATGAAAACCTAAAATAGCTATAGATATGGATGTGAGTTCAATCAATTCTAGACTCGACTAAACAAACATTCAATCATATTGCAATCCATCAATCATGCAATTATTGTAACCCGTAGAAATCAAACGATAATATTGAGAGAAAACTAATTCATAAAAATCATAACTTGATTGCAAAATCCAACTACATCTTCAACCAATAATAAAAACTTAGTTACTCATGGCATAGGAGTTCATAGCAAGAAGAAGGAGAAAACCTATCATGTTTCTAAACCCTAGAACCAAAAGTATGAGTTCTCCCTAATGGAGATATCTCTAGGTTTTGAAAAGAGTTTTCTATATATATGCTTTTCTCCCCATAAGGATACTTTCCCAAAATTAGGTTGATTCTTCTCAAAACCCGTCTCCAAGTTGGTCCACCAAGCCCAGGAGTGAAAAATATGTCTCTGGAATTTTGGGTCCAAAAGCGTCGCCGGAATTCTTGACGTCATCACCGGAATCCGGTCGTGCTGTAGGAATCCCAAGACCTGGAAAATTTGTCTCCAACCGCTTTTGTCATCGGAAACCGTCGCCAGCAAGTGTGCACTCCCAAGCAACTCATCTTCCCTTCTCGCATTTCAAACATTCACAAAAGTCATCCAAACCAATTCTTTCTCTCTTGCAGAAACGCACCCAAAAGCGTGACGCGTAGCTCATATATCCGGCCGTCAACTCTTGCATCCGACTCCGTACCCCCTCGCGATTCACCGAAACATTGCCATGCCCACTTAGGTTCCAAAATCCGATAACTTGGGAACTATGCTCACCGGCTTACCAATTTCGCTCGTTTTGCACTTGCGACGCAGCTTTCAAAACCATCCTCGGGCTCATTCTCGCATCAACTCTGTCCTGTCACCCGCATTTGCTTCCATTGCAAAGATCCAGCTAGTCCATCTTTGCCTTGCAAATCAACTCCAGGCCAGCACCAAAGACATGAGTCTCCACCTTCCATTCCTCGACATACTCAAGATTACAAGTGCATCCGTGATAATAGCTCCATCTCTTGACTCCTCGTCACCACGTCCTTTCTTGCATTCCTCCACTCACACCTGCAATACATTCAATGCAACTACCTTCACTCTGCAATCATCGGTTCAACCAATACCGCACCATTGCAAGCCCGAGCCGCTTCCGAGGCCATTAGTACCAAAGCACCGACTCCACCTGGGAACAGGTTCTACAACACATCCATTCCTTCTCGAGTCCTGCAAATTCTCCCCGTGTAATTCAATCTTCATCTCGCTTCTCAAGCCAAAAAGTCGACCAAAGACCCGGATGCTCTGCAATCGCATATTCCCCCGAGACTCAAGCCTAACCATTCTCGCCATCATGCCAGAAGAATGAAGATTTCATCTTTACCGGGTTCACCGAGAAGCTCTCTCCCGGCTTCCATTCTTTAGCCTTCGGTTCGACTCTAGCAAGAACCTTAAACGCTGCCGTCTCGGGCCACCATCATCAAGCTACCAGCTAACGGAATCCATCATTGCTTGGAATTTCCACCACCAATTCATCGTTCAATTAACTACAGCTCCCGGTTTCATTTTCCTGAATATCGAGGCCATAACAAACAATGGCAGCTGCGTCTCGTAGCTCTATTCCAACACTTGCACCCGCCATCAATCGCAACTCCTAGCTGCAAAGACTTCTTGAGACCAACATCCTTCTGCCTCTCTGTTGCAGCAAAACACCACTGCAACTCACAGCTTTGTCACTTTCTTCACCATCGAGCAACACCACACAGCTCCATTAACCCTCAGTACCAATGCTCCAGCCGCCACTGCCATTACCTCATCCATCTCTGTCTAGCCTTCATCGTTACCGCCTGAGACATCTCCTGCCTTTCTTATCCTTGCTTGCAACCACATCATCAGTCCCCTGCACCAACATCCTGAGCTACAGAATATAACTCAAACAAGCCATTCCATCATCACAAAACCATTTGAGTTCAAAGCCATCATCTGACTTGCGCATCGAACCACCAGTGCCAAAGCCTCCCCTGCAGCTCTCAGTTCCTCTCCATCAATGCAGCAGCCTAGACTCAACTCCCATCAGCAGCTCAATAGTAGCTCCATCTCAGTTCAGCTGCCTTCTCTTCATTCTCGGTTCATCATCACTTCAAACCCATTGCCTCGTCAATTCAACCCTACTCTCGGAACCACAGCAACCTTCAAGATGTAGACTGTCGTTGTTGAATCTCGTTCGGGCATTTTATCGAACAAATGTTTGTGCCATTCTGCTGGTGTTAACAATTGTGAACCGTGTTTGATCCTAACTATTACACATCTCCTTCCCCGCACAATTTCACGATTCAAACAATACCTACAACTCCTAAAACGCCATTAATCATTCATACCCTCAATTGAAGGCGGTGGCTTGTTTCATGTTCATTCCCGAGTTCTTGATGATACATTGCTCAAAATCTCTGCGTAAACCGAATCCAAAGAGAACCCAATCTCTCCCAACCACGCACGGACTCTCGTTGCTTCTCGGTTCGAACTCTAACCATCCGAAATCTCACTCAAAATATCGAGCCCGTTGTTATACACTCCAGTGCAAGGGCTTCTCTCGGTTCTCTTTTCTTTTCACGATTTGTAAATAATGAAGATAATAAATCTGTGGGTTGTAATGAACAGGATCCCCGAAGGCGCCCGAAATTGGATAAGGGCTACCATGAAATTGTTTGGCTTGTCGGTTTCAGATTACCGACAGCCTAGTTCTCTGTTCACTCATCAATTCTGCGAGGCTGACAGTTTAATTCCTGCATAACTCCTCTTGCACCACCTAGCCTGCTCCAAACATCGCATGTGAATTGAGCTTTTCGCTCCAAATGGCTAATTTCTCCTTCTTTGGCCTCAAATGACTCCATTGCACCTAATTAACTCAAAAACACAAATAAGATACATAATTCACATGAAAAATAGCAAAGAAAGCATAAACTCTTCATAGAAAATACGGTGTATTCTACACCTATCATCTACTTTCAACAGTTTTTCAAAATCAAAACATTGATTTTACTAAACATATATATTTGACGTGAAACTCACGTAAATTTGAAAAATATATCTATATATTTTTTGCTCCCTTGCACGAGCATCTGTCTTTGAAGCGAGAGTATATTTTCAAAGATTTCAAAGCTCGAAGATAAAATTTTTCATGAAAGCTCATAAACAAAATTTTATTACTAATGCACGCATGTCCTGCTCAAATTTTTTTTTCTCTCGTACGAGCATCCACCTTTGAAACGAGAGTTTATTCCACTTTGTGAAATCTCACGTATTTAAAAAATAAAATTTTGTCTTTCGTGAAAGCTCATTGACAAAATTTTTATCATTAGACTTAGGTCTATTTTGTTTGTTCCTTAAACTAACGAAAGAACGAGCGTCTATTCCTAAAACAAGGATTTATTTTCGGGCCCGACCCTTGAATCCTAAACCGACCAAGGTTCCACCATCGATTCAGCGGTTCTACACCAATTTATGCTCATTGGATGACGCTCTATTATGCCTCTGGGGTTTCCGCTCAAACCATGGTTTTCTCATTCAATCGAAATCCGGTAATGTCTTATCGTATGACTAAGTTCAATTACTTATTTCTGTTTGTACCTGGAAAATCACCATTCAATGCTGACTGAGGAACATGATTGTTCCTCACTAAGCAGGGGACTTAATGTAGATGGTGGATTTTTGACAAAGGGTAAAATTGTAAAACTATACTTCGGATCCGGCAATTGGATGAGTATTGAGGCCCATGTCTCTCATTAAAGCATGAAAGCTCATGTCATAAATCTCCTGACCGAGAAGGTCAGTCTCTCGAGTATATGTATATGTGTAGTCTCCTAGCCGAGGCCACGGACATCTCATGAATACTAAGTAATTTCAAGAATTACTCCGGATCCTAAGAATCGGATGAGTATTGAGACTCATGTCTCTAAGCGTGAAAGCTCATGCCATAAAACCTCCGATCGAGAAAGTCTCTCGGAGAAGATGTAGATGTGTAGTCTCCCGCCCGAGACCACGGCACATCTCATACCGTATAGAATCGCAAGATTGACTACTCCTAGACAAAGATGTCTACTAGTATAGAGCAATAACGTCTTCGGGATGCAACCAGGTTTTCCCGACTATACAAGAGGAATATGACACTCCAAAGAAGTTCATATTGCTCAACCCTCTGATTATTAATGCTCCTAAACAGAAGCCCTTCTAGTATAGAGCCATCAATTGATCATCTTAAATCGTCCGAATATCCGCAATGTTCTACGAGCCATCGTCAATATCCAAAGAATATTCTACGAATCATCAATTAATCGTTCGAATATCCAAGAATATTCTACGATTCTCCGTTATATTTCGTCACTTCAATTCATGGTTCTTCCCAAAGAGAATTCCACGGGTTAATGATATATTCATTCAGAAACAGCATCTGAGCATCGAATAAGCCCCGACAAAAATGGTGCAAGTGTAATTAGAAAATAATGCACATACCAAAGATTTTGAATGCATGAACGAGCATTTCAAAAATATGAGTGAACGAGAACCTATGCAAAATAGGAAGGAAAAATAATAATAATAAAATATTAGCAAAATCGCCAGAATTTCGGCTCACTAGCCGGCGGTCATGCGGCTAACTCAATCATTGCCAACATACCATTCTTCTTCTCTCGCATCTCAGAAAAAACAATACCACCACTTCTCCGACATACGACCAACCTGCAGATATCAACCACCGCAAAACCCACTTCGAGTTCTTGAATCATTTCACCAAGAAATCCAGTCCAGGACCCATAAAAGGCAAAAACTCCATCTTAGCACAATCGGTAGCATTCTTCTATTATGCTTATCTAACATACATCTACATAAATATCTTCCCATGGCTAGTATTGATTTCTTCCAATTCATTCACCACGAGAACCAACATCATTTCAACTTATACCTTGCACAACCACTACAACCGCATCACTTGCACATATCCTTCTCTACATTTCCGCATTCCATTAACTCCATTGCGAGAAAAACTAACAACCAATTTCTACGCAGACTAACATCTCTTTTAATCCCCAATATCGAAGCAGACAACCCATCTCAAATTCCAACTCTTTTTTTTTTTTTTGATCGGTAAAGAAAATTTTATATATAGAAATGTTACATACAAATTTTTGTACCCATTTTTCTTCTTAGATTCCATCCAATACCCATTGTTCTTGAGCCTAACAGTACTCTCAATTTCCTTGCTCTCTTGAAACAACAAAGAAATCCGATTGATAGCACCACCACCATCTTCGTTGCCTTTCTGTTTGGTAAAACAACCCAAAACCACACCAAACATCACCATATATCTCACCATTTTGTACCCAAAACTGGACCACCAATTTCAACCTTCATAAACCTCGTAATTCCACCATAAACCCATTCAAATCAACCCCATCTCTGATTTCCTTTCTCATTCATATAATCGGTGAAATCCATACTCGTTGAGCATACACGTTAACCCATCAAAGATCACTTGATCCTTCATTCTCTATGTTCATCAATTTCTCGATCTCGTTACAACCAGCAACAAACCACCTTCGTCTCAACATCAAACCCATTTGAGATTCTTCATCGATAATTAATTCAAATTCTACCCCTAGCTTTGTCGATTACACATCCACCGCGGCTTCCGTTAATTAGCTCCTTGTTCTTCTGGTTCGCCTCAAGGTCTCCCATGCACTCGATTTGAACTTTGACGGTGTGAATGGTCACAACGACACGACTAAGTTTGAAACTTAGTTTGCCTGTATTAAACCGGACGAGCAGTTCTTTACCTAGTTTTCTAGGTCGGAGAGGATAAGTGGATTAAGACACCTCACCGATTTGATATGGCCCACCCGGTGACCATTTGGCGGTCAGTTCCAGATAATTGATCGCCTTTTTTTCTTTCTTTCTTGCTCAATCAATCAATCGTGCGGAACTTACGGTTCATTCAAAGACCTCCTTTGCTGCATAACCTTCGCTGGCTCAAAGTATCACTCGCATGTGAATTGACCTTTTTGCCATTTACGCTCCAAATGGATGGTTTTCTCCTTCTTTTGATCCAAATGACTCTAAAGTACCTAATAACTCAAATTGAAACATAAGATCCATAATTTACAAGAAAAGTAGCAAAGAAAGCATAAACAATAGATAAACATCAAGGTGTTTTAGACACCTATCAAATTCCCCCACACTTAGACTTTGCTAGTCCTCGAGCAAATCAAACTAAACTAATTCTATATATACAACTCCCTTCGTTGAGGTTACGGTTACTTAGCATGTATAACAAGCCTCTAAACCCCTAAGTGTCCATTAGGGACGAGTTATAATCTCGTAAGGGTTTACAAGAGATATACCCACAAAACCTTTACTTCCAAACTTCAAATACTCGTGAAAAATTTAAGAACGACACTAAACAATCTCCTTAGTTGGCATACTCTCAATGACTACAGGAGGAAGTACCCTGATGTGAATCCAAATTCATATATAAGTGACAGAACTCTACTCAGAAAGTCGAACAAAACCACAATACTCGGAATCTAACTAACCACAATCATATGAATAGATTAAGAACATGGATATGGAGATAGATGTTTGCGATGTTAACTAAGGTGAACGGTGTTTCCTATATCTCGTTCAAGGTCACTACCAAGATAAATCCTATAAATCCTAATGGATAGAGATATTGGTCTGAACTCTAATATTAACATAGCTGGCATATACAAGGAAACCGGCGGTCGATAATACTAATTCTAGATCAACCCAGCTGGCATATACAAGGGAACCAAATGGGTCGATTTATTAATAGAACAATAATAATAATAAACTTTTTTTTGAATTGACAACATGATTAAGATCTTTCGGATCCAAGCGCATGCTTCTTGTCGTAGATTACATGGTAATTCACATGGATCATGCATTCCACGCTTGTTTAGGCGACAAAGGAGAACACATATTTTTGTTTTCTTATATTTTCTTTTTCAATTTTTCTTTTTATATATATATACTCCCGTTGGTCTAATTGGTCTGTTTTTTTGTTTTTTTTTTAGTAACTCCTACAACCACGATGTTTCCATTAGTGTAAGGCACAAGTTTCTAGACTTAGGTGTTTATCATTTTTTTAATATTTTATTATTATTATTATTATATATATATACACGCACACAAGGGAAAACTGAAAAAACTAAAAACACTATATGAGAAACACTCCCTCACACATTCAAAGTAAAATTCAAGGTGGAAAATTCTTAAAATGATATGCATCAAGAAATCAGAAAAAAACTAAACAAGACAAGAAAAAATAAAAAGATAAGAGATACAAAACCAATGGCTTGCCTACCATGCAACGCCTTGGTTTAAAGTTGTCATCCCGACTAGCGAGACGAATTCCCATACACAAACAATCAAAAAGTTGGGGATCCACCAATAGAACTGTTTTGTAAACACTAGTGATAGGCTTTGGGATTGCCTATATGTAATAACCGTAATCGCACGGTGTCTAACTAGTAGACAGAGGCAAAATGCGGTTAGTTCCCACGAAGAGCTGGTGGAAATACTATAATCAATATCTCTAATAAGAGTAACCAACAATAATGTTTTAGGATTTTTAGAATTATAAAAACAAAGGAAAAATTAAACTAATAAAAGAAATCCAATAGAAGAGTCGGTAACCAGGGGATGTAGTATCCACCACTATTTATATTCAATTACTGAAATGAAACATAATTTTGAATATTTATTTATTGTTTGTTCTATTGACAACACCTATTATATGTATTAGACTCGCAAATATCGCCGGGACACCCTAAGAATAACACATCAAAAGATTAAACCAAAACATGCACCATCAAATTGTGTTAGCGAGAAAATTATACGAAACTAAATTTAAGTTCACAAATAGTACCTGGCTATTCTAAGCATACCCCATCAAAGAATTTAACCCAAGCATAGAATACCAAATAAGTAGACAAATATATTTGTGTCCCTAACAATTAATCACAAAGGTTTACAAAATTGGTGAAGCAACAACTCATATCTCGATTAATCAATAAATATTATTCAAGAATTAATTTAATCAAATCATAATAGTCTTTTGATAAATATTATTCAATTGAAAATAGCCTAATACTCTAAGTGGTTTCAACATAAACCCTAGTTACAAAGATTTAGCTAGACATGGCTTTCTCAAAAGCCATAAACAAATCAAAGAGAATCACTAGCAAATCAAAATGGAACTGAAAACGAACTGCAAATCCTTGCTTCTGTAAACGGCGTCTGCAGCCGCGCCTCCTTTCTCCTTCTCAAGTTTCTCTCCTTCGGATCCGTGGCCTACCTCCCTCCTTTGTCCTCTGTTTCTCTTCAATTTTATATATCGCGGGCATTCCAAACTAAGGCCTAGCAATTGATTGCCAAAGCCCGACCCATTACTCTATTCGTACTCAAGCACAACGCGGTTTCTATTTTCTATCGGTCCATTACTCCCTGCCACCGACCAACAGCTCAGGCCAGAACACCTCCTAAACGAGACCACGACAAACTTAAGTCTACCTAAGTGACAATCGCACGGCTCAAACTAACCCTTGCAACCGATTCAGGTCAACCCCTGACACAGAATACTTCTCCCAACAACAATCGACCAAACAAAACTCACCATCTCAGCTGCTAACAAACTCATCATTACTTCATTGATTCACTTTGTCTTCGAGCTCTCTTCACCGACTGAACCTTGCTAGTTCACGACCATGGAAGATCATGGCGATAACACCTTCTACTCTTGGACCGGTTAAACACCTTCCGTCACCGGCAAACAAAAGCAAGAGCAAAGCTAAACCCCACAATTCCCATCGTCTCGTTGCCGTAAAATCACCAAGGAAGCACCAATAAATAAATCCACTAGCTTCCTTCAATCACCCCCGAAGTTCCATTTGCACAGACGAACTGGGTCCATTCAAATCACATGCATCCATGACCACGAGAAACCATCCTCTACTTCATACCACAACACCACTTTCTCGCCTTTTCAATTCCCCTAACTAACTTCACCAAACATCAACAGCTTTCCTTTCTTCCCGGTCTTTTAGTTTCTTCACTTACATTGAGACAATTTCTCCACTTGGCCATGGCAAAGAACTTCTATTTCGTTCACCGAAGTCCAAAGATCGAGCAGCTCCACCGGCAAAACAAACCCATTACAACACCATATATCCGTCGTTTTACAACCAAATTTCCTCTCGAGTTCTCATGCCAAAAAAATGAAAACAAATCGCTTAATTCTCTTCGATCAAGTCAAACCATGCAAACCATCGAGTCTCCGGCCAAAGCATCGGGTTTAACAGCTCATACAAATCATCACTGCCATTACGACCATGGCAGCAACTTCATTCGATAACTACCATCAACGTCCTATCGCAAAGTCCCCATTGATAGACGCATTTATGTGTCTATATTAGTCTCAATTCTCCGTAATGTTAGTACTCGATTTTGCGCTTATTTTCGTATTTTATGTCTTTGTAGGTGTTTTTGGAGAAATAAGCTTTGGCGGCGAAATTGGCTCGAAAAGTGTTTTTTGTGCTCGTGGGAGAAAATTACTATACGGACCCCCATTTTGGATAAGGGGTACCTCAATTACTAAGGGGCAACCCATTTTCAGAGCATCTACTATTGGCACACCAGTCTGGATAGGGGGAGGTTATCTCCTCCGTTTGAAAAATCAAAAATGGCGGGAAAAACTTGGTTGTTTCTGGCAGAGTTTGGATTCGATTTTGAACGTGATCTAAGGAGACTCAATCATGGATTTTGGTTAATTTAGGCCTGCTAGGGATAAACAGGTTAGTATGGGCATTTGTATCGATCAAATTGGGCTGTAATTTTGGTTTTGAGCGAAACAGGGGAAGAAAGTTATTCACGGTATTTTTGTTATTATGTTTTAGGAAGTTGCGTGGGAATTAAACGAAGAACATTCGATTGATTTGTTTCTATCTAAGGAAGGAGTTTGGGAAGTTTTGGAAACCCGGTTGACGCGTGAATAAAGCTTAAGAGAGAAATAATCTCCGTGACTTTGGATAAAAGAAACCGAGAGATATCCCAGGGGATTGCTCGCCATACTTTCGGCCTGTGTGCATATATATGTGTTGCTGAGGAGTCACGGAAGAAGTCGAGACCTTGGGGGAAGTTCGGGAACCAAGCAGAGGAGTTTCGAGCACCACAGAAGCTGGAAAAATAATCCAGGGAACAGCCCTAGTTGCAGGCGAGGAAGAAGAAGGTGAAGCACATAGACTATCAAAGGCAGTCATTAATTCTATTTGCTATACTTTCAAACTCAATACCTTTGTAACAATTTTCCAACGACTTTCCAACAATTATTTTGAGTTTGCAACAGCTCTGTTAGGGTTCTTTGTAACAGTGGGTTTCGTAACACTTATAACTGTTACAACACACTGCTTTATACCTTTTCTTCAATAAAACACCTTTTTGAGCTATGTTTCTATCTTTTGGGTGTATTTTCGACATGAGGAGCTAAACCTCTTTGCTGAGGCGACGGTGGAAGCCATATTTCATGCATGTGGTAATTATATTTAATTCTTTTATGACTACTTGCACTATTATCAATTGTTTTATGATTTTTTGTTAATTGATTGTGATGTCGTATGATGATGTATGCTTGGTCTAAGTGCTTTTGATGCGTCATGCTAGTGATTTACAGTCAATCTTTTAAGAATCTACCTTGGCAAAGAATTAGAGTCAATATTATTTGAGCTATAATTGTTTGGAATAAATATACGAATTGCATGAATGAGTTATGGTGGAATCCCAGTCTCGGTAATCTCTCGATATTGTGACAACCCTTTTGTATATATTTTCTATTATTAAATCAAAAACCAAATCTTTACAAGCCCGAGTTGAACGAACTTTACTACCACTTTACAAACAACTTCAAAACCACATCAATTTTTGGCGCGTGCCGACGCGGACTTGTATTTAGGTTTTAGGTTTTAGAGTTATTTCTATTTTTATATTTATATTTTTTGTTCTTTTTTTACGCGCTTTGGTATTTTTCGATTCTTTTCGAGATTTGAAGCGAGGCTACAAGGAAAGAAAAAGTGTTATAAAAGGAAAGCATCGCGAAAGAAAGAAAGAAAAGAGAATGCGAAAGGAGTGAAGAAGAAGATTTTGTATGTAGTTATTTTGTTTTATTTTATTTTTTTAAACCGTAAATATGGTTTTATTTTTGTAAATTTTCTTTTCCTTTTTGACATTTTTTATTTTTGGACATTATTTTTAAAACCCTAAGGAAGGGTTGAGATTAAATATAAACCGTTTTTATGGAAGGACGACGCTACGATATGTCTCGGCCCCTCGGGTTCGTACACCGACATCGGAGTCGGTGTCCCGAGTCGACTTCAACGGTTCATCGCCCGTCCGGCACGGAGGTAAGACTCTATCCACCCACGAATCCCCAATCAGTGGGTTTTATTCGTGTGACAACTCACACCCCCGCAATAGAATGTCGAACCGGTATTACAATAGCCAATACAACGAATATCCGACCGAGTTTCAAAATGAACGTTACTACTTTGACCATAGTGTGAATAGTGGTTGGGAACATCAGCCTTTTCAAGGTTATGGCTCATACCATGATGAGCCCAATTACTATCCATACACGCACGGGTCATACGAGCAAAATTCTTATATTTCTCCTTTAGAAGAGTCTCTCAAGAAATTAGAGGAGTCGACACGTAAGTTAGCTAAGATGAATAAATTAGTTTATGACGAAAGAGAACTTTCTTTTAGAAGAATCCCTCAAGATGATAGCGGAGACGAACAGAAAGAATTGCTCAAATAATCTTGAATTCAATACAAGTGTTTCCAATAATACCCTTGAAAATGAGGATAGTTATTTGCATAATCAAGATGACGAGGATAAAATTGGTAACACTACTTGTTTAGATGAGGTTCAACCATTTTCATGTTATTACAATGATGATTATGATGAGGATAGTTTTGATGAAGAATTTGAAATAAGTAGGCATAGTGATCGAATTTGTTACTCCAATTGAGCTTAATAATGATAATGTTTCTAGTTCAAATCCAAATAATTTTAATAATTATTCACCTATTCAAAAGGACGAGGATTTGACTAGAGATACCCCCGTTTTAGACGATGTAGTATTTCCTTATGATTACGTAGCCGATGATGGTTTAGAGGAGCGAGTTTCTTATGAGAATATTGTTTTAGAGTCTAGCGATTTAGAAACATTAGTCTTAGACAAAGAAAATGAACTCGTAGAGATGAGTGAGGATGAACCCGACTTAGAAGAATTAATTGACCATTTTCGTGAATCGAGATGACCTTGAAATTAGGGAAGTTGTGACTAGTCTTTCTAGATACACTGAAAACTCTAAGTTTGTGGGTGATTATCATTCTCCATGTGCCTTAACTCTTAGAAAGGTCCCTCACTTGGGACTTGACATTTGTGCCTCAACCATTTTAAAAGATTATCTTCATACACGTTTTCCTGAACCTAGTGATGTCCATAAGGAAGTTCGATTGTTAGAAACCCATCCTCTGGTTGATGTGGTTAGTCCAGGCTATGATACCCAGATTGACTTTGTTTTCCCACCAAATATTTTTCAACTAATTGTGGGAACGTATAAGTTTCATATGTGTCAATTATTTAGTTTTGAGACTAAACCTAAGTACTTTAGAGATTAGAATCGACACATTTTCCTAAAATTGACCATCGCTCTCATTGTGGTCAATTGTGTGAGTCAAAACGATTGACTTTAAGGATCCGCAATTATTCAGTTATTATTATGTGCTTCTAAGTTCTTATTTGAGTTTTTACAGACTTTACAACCCGAACCGGATCTTAGCTTTGAGGAATCCAACACATGAAAATATTTTATTTGGACCCAGTTATAGAACCTGAACCTGAACCACAACTAGATGTAGTTGTCTTAAACAGGAAACTAGACAAGGGTGTGCTTTATTTGTTAATTTTCTTGGCATGTTGCGATTCCTTTTACTTGTGATAGCTCTATTTGGTTTTGATGACCCAATTAAATTCCGGCTATTACTTTATGATTTTATAAGGTGACTAATCCTTTCTTAGTCTCATGAAGACTTTAAACTTAGCACTTCTTGGGAGGTAACCCAACATTCATACGACACAAGAATATCTTTCCTTATCTCTTTTGCTTCAAATGGTAATGTTTCTCCTTGTTCATGCTTTTAATTTTATCTTTAGAACATTGAGGACAATGTTAGATTTAAGTTTGGGGGTATGGGAGAAACATTTTAGTTGCATTGATAAACTCCAGAGCCTAGAAATTTATGCTTATTAAGGACGGCACTAACCAATCTAAGTGGATGGAAGCATTTTGGTTGTAGGAGTTGAGGAACCAATCTGATTAGATGGAAACATCTAAAGAGTCTATTCATAAAAGCACAAGCTCAGGTGTTAGAATTAAAGAAAAACATGGTAGTTTCGCCATATCTCGTTGAATCCTTTTCACTTCTATTTTTATTTTGTTTTCTTTAAAATATGTTTCTCTAAGTGATTAGGTGGGGCCCACGATTCAAGTTGTTACCACTGCTAGGGTGAAATAGAGTGATTGAGATACCAAAAAAAAAAAAAAAAAATTTAAAAAAAAAAAAAAAAAAGCGAAACTGCACTATCCGACCAACCTAATAAATTCAACAAAGTCGACTACGGAACCCTTGTATATGCCAGTTGTGTTGACCTAGAGTTAGGATTATCGACCACCGGTTCCCTTGTATATGCCAAGTGTGTTGATATTAGTCCAGATCGCATCTCAATCCATTAAGATAGGTTCGTTTTGGCAAGTGGCCTTCAGATTTATATGAGAAACACCGTTCACCTTAGTCAACATCAAAACCATCTATGTTTTTCTATATCCATTTCTTAATCTATCCATGTGATTGGTTGATCTGTTATGATGTCCGTAAACTATCTCGAGTAGAGCTCGTGACTTATATATGAATTTTAGTATGCTTGAGTGCAAACTCGTGTACAAAGAATTGGAATTTCGCATCGGGTACTTCCTCCCGTAGTCAATAAGTATGCCAACCAAGGAGATTCTTTAGTGCCTTCCAAGGTTTTGCGTGATAGCTAGGGTCCGGAGTAAAGGTTTTGTGGGTACACCTCTCAAAACCCTCCCGAGACTATCACTCGGCCACTAGGGCCCCCTAGGGGTTTAAAGGCTTATTGCATACGCTAAATGCAATCGACGATGCCTCGCGATAAATGAGTTAGGATTTTATTTTGTAGATTTGATTTGCTCGAGGACTAGCAAATAATAAGTTTGGGGGTATTTGATAGACGCATTTATGTGTCTATATTAGTCTCAATTCTCTCAGTAATGTTAGTACTCAATTTTGCGCTTATTTTGGTATTTTATGTCTTTGTAGGTGTTTTTGGAGAAATAAGCTTTTGGGCGAAATTGGATCGAAAAGTGTTTTTTGTGCTCGTGGGAGAAAATTACTATACGGACCCCCATTTTGGATAAGGGGTACCTCAATTACTAAGGGGCAACCCATTTTCAGAGCATCTACTATTGGCACACCACCGGATAGGGGGAGGTTATCTCCTCCGTTTGAAAAATCAAAAATGGCGGGAAAAACTTTGCTGTTTCTGGCAGAGTTTGGATTCGATTTTGAACGTGATCTAAGGAGACTCAATCATGGATTTTGGTTAATTTAGGCCTTCTAGGGATAAACAGGCTAGTATGGGCATTTGTATCGATCAAATTGGGCTGTAATTTTGGTTTTGAGCGAAACAGGGGAAGAAAGTTATTCACGGTATTTTTGTTATTATGTTTTAGGAAGTTGCGTGGGAATTAAACGAAGAACATTCGATTGATTTGTTTCTATCTAAGGAAGGAGTTTGGGAAGTTTTGGAAACCCAGTTGACGCGTGAATAAAGCTAAAGAGAGAAATAATCTCCGTGACTTTGGATAAAAGAAACCGAGAGATATCCCAGGGATTGATCGCCATACTTTCAGCCTGTGTGCATATATATGTGTTGCTGAGGAGTCACGGAAGAAGTCGAGACCTTGGGGGGAGTTTGGGAACCAAGCAGAGGAGTTTCGAGCACCACAGAAGCTCGGAAAAATAATCCAGGGAACAACCCTAGTTGCGGCGAGGAAGAAGAAGGTGAAGCACATAGACTATCAAAGGCAGTCAGTAATTCTGTTGCCTATACTTTCAAACTCAATACTTTTGTAACAATTTTCCAACAATTATTTTGAGTTTGCAATGTACTGCTAGGGTTCTTTGTAACAAAGGGTTTTGTAACACTTATAATCATTACAACACACGCTTTATACCTTTTCTTCAATAAAACACCTTTTTGAGCTATGTTTCTATATCTTTTGGGTGTATTTTCACATGAGGAGCTAAACCCCTTTGCCGAGGCGACGGAGGAAGCCATATTTCATGCATGTGGTAATTATATTTATTTCTTTTATGACTACTTGCACTATTATCAATTGTTTTATAATTTTTCTTAATTGATTGTGATGTCGTATGATGATGTATGCTTGGTCTAAGTGCTTTTGATGCGTCATGCTAGTGATTTACAAATCAATCTTTTAAGAATCTACCTTGGCAAAGAATTAGAGTCAATATTATTTGAGCTATAATTGTTTGGAATAAATATACGAATTGCATGAATGAGTTATGGTGGAATCCTGAGTCTCAGTAATCTCTCGATATTGTGACAACCCTTTGTATATATTTTCTATTATTAAATCTGAAACCAAATCTTTACAAGCCCGAGTTGAACGAACTTTACTACCACTTTACAAACAACTTCAAAACCACATCACCCATCACCGAGATAGTTAACAGCCACCATTACTTTCCACTCGAGCCTCCACCAAACGAGAAACACCACCGCCATAATTAACAATCCATTCTAGTCCGTGAATTAGCCATTCATTTTCTTGACAGGGATGAACACCAATAGCTTGAGGTCGATGTACCACAAAGAAATGTGGTGGAGACTAGAGACTTAATTAAGTCACGACTATTGTTCTCTTTAGCCACACTATTGGGCCCGGCTTGTTTGAAACATGACAAGACAATTCCCGAATATGTGTGAGATCTCTTGAGTGGTAAAGCTTGAGTGATGCCGATATACAAAGATACCAGGCCATCACATTCAAGGCTCTTGCCGTGGATGACAACATGAGTAACTCCGATCGCAAAAGCCATACACTCCAATTAGCCATATATCTTTCTTGGATCGGATTCACGAGCTCGCAAAAAGCACTAAAATAGTGTAATTAGTCAAAATATCGAGTCCTAGCTAATATAAATATGGGAATAAAATGTAGCACTTACGTGCTTATCAAAACCCCCACACTTATATTTTGCTAGTCCTCGAGCAAAAGAGAAGAAGGCCCGCCACACACCGGTCATATAATAAGAGAGAGATAGACTCGCTACACAGCTGGTCATAAAATGAAAAAATGAAATTCCATACACAAGACCTGCTACACAACTGGTCATAGAAAACACCTTACAAAAGAAGACCCGCTACACAGCTGGTCATAACATGCAAGAAAAATAAAAAGACCCGCTACAAAGTCGGGTCATTACCCTAACAATCATAATAATTTTTTAGACCCGCTACACAGCTGATCATATTTTTTTTAAGAGACCCACTACAGTGGTGGTCATTTTTTTTTATTTTTTTTTTATAAATCAAAATTCCTAACGAAAAAGCCACTCCCCCACACTTAAACATTACATTGTCCTCAATGAAATTGAGTTATTCAACATAGAAATTAAGGTGGGAATTCTAAAATACTAAACAAATAAAAATAAAAGATAGAGTGAAGGGAATAAATCATGGGTTGACTCCCATGAAGCGAAAGATATTTATTTACCCGCTTGTGCCATAAAACAATCTCAAACAGGTCTTTGATGTACCAAAGTAAGCTGCCAATCATATATATATACAATCGTAAAAGTTGTGGATCAACCCAACAAATCCGGTCAATTAAATATGAACTCCGCAAACACTATAAATCTCCGAAAAGATGTGTAAATTCATTCCCAATAGAAATAGTCCTTAATTGGGATAAGTAAATCACTCACATGGACAACAAACATAGAATGTATATTAATTTCTATTCGGAAGCACACTCTAAATCGTGTTCTAAATCAAATTTGAAATACATTCGATGGACAGATTATCTTCACTAGAAATCATAGGAAGCAATGTATTGACAACATAAAAAGGTATCGGATTATAAAACTCAAAGATAATGATCTAAGCATGCATCTAGTGGTTCGGAGTTCATCAAAATTAGTAACTCCTAAATCTGGTTCTAAGTCCGCGGAAATAACTTTAGTTATGGAGTTACCTTGATTAACCATTGGAGTGCGCAATGCATTGACAATGTCAATAAGCATAGGATCATCAGAATATGCAAAGTGGGATAAACAAACTGAGATTGGTTCAAAATCAGCAAAGCACCGACTGTCACTAATCGCCTCCACATTCACATCGGCAATCGGGTTATCACAAGATGAGTCAAGAAAATAGAGCTCAATGGAGCAACAATATCATGAATAATCGCCCATTGTTGTCTCAAGTAACTAAGTGACTTATAGGAATCTCGTTATTCAAATGATTAGAAAATATCTCATTATGCACGTCTACGGTCTTCTAAGTCATCGACTCAACAATAGTATCTTCGTATAAATATGTTCTTCTAAATCATCATTATCCAATAAATGGCGTCTCTAACACAACTCTCGTCCTTTTGAATAGACATATAATCAGTCAAATGATCATGAGTTGGGTAAGATACAATAGATTCAGATATTATATCGGTATCATAATTCCTAAAATCACTTCTAGTGTAAAATTCATTTTCACCCTCATGGTATTGGGGTTGATACTCATCTGAATAACCACCCATAGCGAAATTATGTGGATTCCAAGTTCCATAGCTGAGACGATTATAAGCAAGAACTTCCTTATACCGTGACCCATACATGTATTCAACAAGCGTCATAGACGACGTCTCGCGCAAAGCATTCATCGTTCTCAAAAAGGTGCCTGAAATAAAATTCTGACACACAAAACAAGTCAAAAGGAAAAAGAAATGCTAAAATGAAAACCTAACTATTTACAAAATCAAAAATACTAATTCCAACATTCCTCAAATACCACCAAGAACGGCGCCAAAAATTGATAGGCTTTGGGATTGCCTATATGTAATAACCGCAATCGCACGGTGTCTAACTAGTAGACAGAGGCAAGTACGGGTCATTCCCACGAACAACGGTGGAAATATCAGAATCAATATCTCTAATAAGAGTAACCAACAATAATGTTTTAGGATTTTTAGAATTATAAAAACAAAGAAAAAAAATTAAACTAATAAAAGAAATCCAATAGAAGAGTCGGTAACCGGGGTTCGTAGTATCCACCACTATTTCTATTCAATTACTGAAATGAAACATAATTTTGAATATTTATTTATTGTTTGTTCTATCGACAACACCTATTATATGTATTAGATTAGCAAATATCCTTGGGACACCCTAAGCATAGCACATCAAAAGATTAAACCAACGCATGCACCATCAAATTGTGTTAGCGAGAAAATTATACGAAACTAAATTTAAGTTCACAAATAGTGTCCGGCTATTCTAAGCATACCCCATCAAATAATTTAACCCAAGCATAGAATATCAAATAAGTAGACAAATATATTTGTGTCCCTAACAATTAAGCACAAAGGTTTACAAAATCGGTGAAGCAACAACTCATATCTCGATTAATCAATAAATATTATTCAATAAATATTATTCAAGAATTAATTTAATCAAATCATAATAGTCTTTTGCTAAATATTATTCAATTGAAAATAGCCTAATACTCTAAGTGGTTTCAACATAAACCCTAGTTACAAAGATTTAGCTAGACATGGATTTCTCAAAAGCCATAAACAAATCAAAGAGAATCACTAGCAAATCAAAATGGAGCTGAAAACGAACTGCAAACCCTTGCTTCGTAAACGGGCGTCGGCCGCGCCTCCTTTCTCCTTCTCAAGTTTCTCTCCTTCGGCTCCGTGGCCGACCTCCCTCCTTTGTCCTCCGTTTCTCTTCGCTTTATATATCACGAGCATTCCAAACTAAGGCCTAGAAATTGTTAAAGCCTGACCCATTACTCTATTCGCACTCAAGCACAACGCGGTTTCTATTTTCTATCGGTCCATTACTCCCTGCCACCGACCAACAGCTCAGGCCACAACACCTCCTAAACGAGACCACGACAAACTTAAGTCTACCGGTCACAACTGCACGGCTCAAACTAACCCTTGCAACCGATTCGATCAACCCCTGACACGTATACTTCTCCCAAAGAACCATCGACCAAACAAAACTCACCATCTCGCTGCTAACAAACTCATCATTACTTCATTGCTTCACTTTGTCTTAGATCTCTCTTCACCGATCGAACCTTTCTAGTCTACGGCCATGGAAGATCATGGCGGTAACACCTTCTACTCTTGGACCTGTTAAACACCTTCCGTCACCTCATAGAGAAGCAGCTAGCCTAAACCCCACAATTCTCCATCGTCTCGTTGTCAGAAAATCACCAAGGAAGCACCAATACATAAATCCACTAGCTTCCTTCAATCACCCCCGAAGTTCCATTTACACGACAGAACTGTCCATTCGGTTCACATGCGGCCATGACCACGAGCAACCATCCTCTACTTCATACCACAACACCACTTTCTGCCTTTTCAATTCCCCGACTAACTTCACCAGTATCAATGACTTTCCTTTCTTCCCCGGTCTTTTAGTTTCTTCACTCGCAGTTGAGACAATTTCTCCACTGCCATAGAAGCAACTTCTATTTCGTTCACCTAAGTCCAAAGATCGAGTAACTCCATCGACTTCAAAGAAAATAAACCCATCACAAAGACCATATATCCGCTGCTTTTACAACTAGCTCGTCTCCGAGTTCTCATGCTAAAAACAATGAAAACAAATCGGTTGATTCTCTTCGATCGAAATCAAACCATGCAAACCCTCGAGTCTCGTGCCAAAGCATCGCTTAACAAAGCTCATACAAATCATCACCGCCCTACGACCACAAGAACAACTCCATTTGATAACTACCATCAAGTCTAACTGCCAAAGTCCCCCATCACCGAGATAGTTAACAACCACCATTACTTTCCACTCGAGCCTCCACCACAGCAACACCACCGCCATAATTAACAATCCATTCTAGTCCGTGAACTAGCCATTCATTTTCTTGACGTGGACGAACACCAATAGCTTGAGGTCGATGTACCACAAAGAAATGTGGTGGAGACTAGAGACTTAATTAAGTCACGACTATTGTTCTCTTTAGCCACACTATTGGGCTTTGGCTTGTTTGAAACATGCCAAGACAATTCCCCGAATATGTGTGAGATGTCTTGAATGGTAAAGCTTGAGTGATGCTGATATACAAAAATACCAGTGCCATCACATTCAAGGCTCTTGCCGTGGATGACAACATGAGTAACTCCGATCGCAAAAGCCATTCTACACTCCAATTAGCCATATATCTTTCGTGATCGGATTCACGAGTACTTTACGCAAAAGCACTAAAATAGTGTCATTAGTCAAAATATCGAGTCCTAGCTAATATAAATATGGGAATAAAATGTAGCACTTACGTGCTTATCAACACCCCCACACTTATATTTTGCTAGTTCTCGAGCAAAATGTAGAAGACCCGCTACACAGCTGGTCATATAATAAGAGAGAGAAAGACCCGCTACAAAGCTGGTCAAAAAATGAAAAATTGAAATTCCATACACAAGACCTGCTACACAGCTGGTCATAGATAACACCTTACAAAAGAAGACCCGCTACACAGCTGGTCATAACATGCAAGAAAAATAAAAAGACCCGCTACACAGTGGTCATTACCCTAACAATCATAATAATTTTTTAGACCGCTACACAAACGATCATATTTTTTTTAAGAGACCCACTACATCGGTGGTCATTTTTTTTTTTTTTTTTATAAATCAAAATTCCTAACGAAAAAAAGCACTCCCCACACTTAAACATTACATTGTCCTCAATGAAATTGAGTTATTCAACATAGAAATTAAGGTGGGAATTCTAAAATACTAAACAAATAAAAATAAAAGATAGAGTGAAGGGAATAAATCGATGGGTTGACTCCCATGAAGCGAAAGATATTTGTTTCCCTAACATTGCCATAAAAGAATCTCAAACAGTCTGCCGATGCACCAAAGTAAGCCCAATCATATATATACATCGAAAAGTTGTGGATCAACCCAACAAATCCGGTCAGCCACAAATATGAACTCGCAAACACTATAAATCTCCGACAAGATGTGTAAATTCATTCCCAATAGAAAACAGTCCTTAATTGAGATAAGTAAATCGATCACATGGACAACAAACATAGAATGTATATTAATTTCTATTCGGAAGCACACTCTAAATTAGGTTCTAAATCAAATTAAATACATTCGATGGACACATTATCTTCACTAGAAATCATAGGAAGCAATGTATTGACAACATAAAAGGTATCGGATTATAAATTCAAAGATAATGATCTAAGCATGCATCTAGTGGTTCAAGTTCATCAAAATCAAGAACTCCTAAATCTGGTTCTAAGTCCGGCGGAAATAACTTCCGTTATGGAGTTACCTTGATTAACCATTGGAGGGCGCAATGCATTGACAATGTCAATAAGCATAGGATCATCAGAATATGCAAAGTGGGCTAAACAAACTGAGATTGGTTCAAAATCAGTTGTTACCTGACCAGTACCAATCGCCTCCACATTCACATCGACAATCGAGTTATCACAAGATGAGTCAGCAAAATAGGAGCTCAATGGAGCAACAATATCATGAATAATCGCCCCATTGTTGTATGCAACTAAGTGACTTATAGGAATCTCGTTATTCAAATGATCAGAAAATATCTCATTATGCACGTCTCATCTCTCTAAGTCATCGGACTCAACAATAGTATCTTCTGCATAAATATGTTCTTCTAAATCATCATTATCTGAATAAATGGCGTCTCTAACACAACTCTCGTCCTTTTGAATAGACATATAATCAGTCAAATGATCATGAATTGGGTAAGATACAATAGATTCAGATATTATATCGGTATCATAATTCCTAAAATCACTTCTAGTGTCAAGTTCATTTTCACCCTCATGGTATTGGGGTTGATACTCATCTGAATAACCACCCATAGAGAAATTACGTGGATTCCAAGTTCCATACCTGAGACGATTATAAGCAAGAACTTCCTTATACTGTGACCCATACATGTATTCACCAAAGCGTCATAGAGACGTCTCGCAGCAAGCATTCATCGTTCTCAAAAAGGTACCCAAATAAAATTCTGACACACAAAACAAGTCAAAAGGAAAAAGAAATGCTAAAATAAAAATAAATGAAATAAAAATCTAACTATTTACAAAATCAAAAATACTAATTACAATATTCCTCAGCCACTCCCGGCAATGGCGCTACAAAAATTGATAGGATTTGGGATTGCCTATATGTAATAACCGCAATCGCACGGTGTCTAACTAGTAGACAGGCAAGTACGGGTCGTTCCCACGAAGAGCGGTGGAAATACTATAATCAATATCTCTAATAAGAGTAACCAACAATAATGTTTTAGGATTTTTAGAATTATAAAAACAAAGGAAAAAATTAAACTAATAAAAGAAATCCAATAGAAGAGTGAATCGAGGTTTGTAGTATCCACTACCATTTCTATTTAATTACTCAAATGAAACATAATTTTGAATATTTATTTATTGTTTGTTCTATCGACAACACCTATTATATGTATTAGACTCACAAATATCATTTGGGACACCCTAAGCATAGCACATCAAAAGATTAAACCAAAGCATGCACCATCAAATTGTGTTAGCGAGAAAATTATACGAAACTAAATTTAAGTTCACAAATAGGACCTCGGCTATTCTAAGCATACCCCATCAAAGAATTTAACCCAAGCATAGAATATCAAATAAGTAGACAAATATATTTGTGTCCCTAACAATTAAGCACAAAGGTTTACAAAATCGGTGAAGAACAACTCATATCTCGATTAATCAATAAATATTATTCAAGAATTAATTTAATCAAATCATAATAGTCTTTTGCTAAATATTATTCAATTGAAAATATCCTAATACTCTAAGTGGTTTCAACATAAACCCTAGTTACAAAGATTTAGCTAGACATGGCTTTCTCAAAATCCATAAACAAATCAAACAGAATCACTAGCAAATCAAAATGGAACCAAAACGAATCGCAAACCCTTGCTTTCGTAGAACGGCGTCAACAGCTCGCTTCCTTTCTCCTTCTCAAGTTTCTCTCCTTCGGCTCCGTGGCCGACCTCCCTCCTTTGTTCTCCGTTTCTCGCTTTATATATCGCGAGCATTCCAAACTAAGGCCTAGCAATTGCCAAAGCCCGACCCATTACTCTATTCGCACTCAAGCACAACGCGGTTTCTATTTTCTATCGGTCCATTACTCCCTACCACCGACCAACAGCTCAGGCCACAACACCTCCTAAACGAGACCACGACAAACTTAAGTCTACCGGTCACAACTGCACGGCTCAAACTAACCCTTGCAACCGATTCCGAATCAACCCCCGACACATAATACTTCTCCCAAAGAACCATCGACCAAACAAAACTCACCATCTCAATCGCTAATAAACTCATAATTAATTCATTGCTTCACTTTGTCTTCGAGCTTTCTTCACCGACTGAACCTTGCTAGTCCACGGCCATGGCAGATCATGGAAGTAACACCTTCTACTATTGACCTGTTAAACACCTTCCTGGTCACCGAAATGGCAAGCAGCTAGCCTAAACCCCATAATTCTCCATCGTCTCGTTCCGTGAGAAATCACCAAGGAAGCACCAATACATAAATCCACTAGCTTCCTTCAATCACCCTTTAAGTTCCATTTGCACAAACGAATATGGTCCATTCGGTTCACATGCAGCCATGACCACGAGCAACCATCCTCTACTTCATACCACAACACCACTTTATGCCTTTTCAATTCCCGACTAACTTCACCGATATCAACAACTTTCCTTTCTTCCCCGGTCTTTTAGTTTCTTCACTCGCAGCTTGAGAAATTTCTCCACCGGCCATGGCAAAGAACTTCTATTTCGTTCATCGAAGTCCAAGATCGAGCACTCCATCGACTTCAGGAAAACAAACCCATCACAAGACCATATATCTCTGCTCGCTTTTACAACCAGCTCGTCTCGAGTTTTCATGCTAAAAACAATGAAAACAATCGGTTGATTCTCTTTCAACTGACATCAAACCATGCAAACCCTCGAGTCTCGTGCCAAAGCATCGCTTTAACGAAGCTCATACAAATCATCATCGCAACTACGACCACGGCAAAGAACTTCATTCGATAACTACCATCAACGTCTAACTACCAAAGTCCCCCATCACCGAGATAGTTAACAACCACCATTACTTTCCACTCGAGCCTCCACCGGTGAGCAACACCACCGCCATAATAACAATCCATTATAGTCCGTGAACTAGCCATTCATTTTCTTGACAGACGAACACCAATAGTTTGAGGTCGATGTACCACAAAGAAATGTGGTGGAGACTAGAGACTTACTTAAGTCACGACTATTGTTCTCTTTAGCCACACTATTGGGCCTGGCTTGTTTGAAACATGCCAAGACAATTCCCGAATATGTGTGAGATGTCTTGAGTGGTAAAGCTTGAGTGACGCTGATATACAAAGATACCAGGCCATCACATTCAAGGCTCTTACCGTGGATGACAACATGAGTAACTCCGATCGCAAAGCCATTCTACACTCCAATTAGCCATATATCTTTACGTGATCGGATTCACGAGTACTTTCTGCAAAAAGCACTAAAATAGTGTAATTAGTCAAAATATCGAGTCCTAGCTAATATAAATATGGGTATAAAATGTAGCACTTACGTGCTTATCAACTAGTTTCATATAAATATTAGTAATCTATAATACAAAACAGAAGGGGTTTTTGAGCTTGGACGGATGGATAACATTTTTAGAGACAAACATTGCATCTTACCATCCCAATCTCATCACGCCTAAAGACATTCGACGGATATAAAAGTTGTAACCTATTTTGTTATGAATTCTAATTAATTGGTTCCCTCATAATTAGGGTCATAAACTTCATATTATAAATGTACATTAATTGGATTTCTTCATTTAAATAAAATGAATGCAATACGAATTTATTTCAAAAGTGTTTTTATTATTAAATTAAATTTTCTTTAATTTAATTTGATTTTTTCGCTATTTATTTCAAGAGTGTTTCTACATTACCACTATTTTCCCTAACTTTGTTTTTGCTTTTCTTTTACTTTCGCAACTCTTTTTTCTCTTCGGTCTCGACTTTTATTTTTTATTTTTTTAGGGTTCTTCGCTTGCGATTTTCTTTCCACCCCAGATTTCCCTTTTCTTTTTCTTTCCTCTTACCACCATGACTGGATCGCAAGCTTGCTCTAGCCGATGCCCTGACATAAACACCATGACTGAATTTGTTCAATGCCCATACAAGGGTCTCGATGGATGCATCAATGGAGTTGGAGGAAGGGGATTGTCGATACAGTATATCTCCCAACACCTTAATGGCGTGCATCTTTTGGATGGTGTTGGTTTTGATCGATGCAGAGATCGAATTAAGGAGGATAGCGCGGTTTTTTCTGCTTAGGAAGACCTTCTTCGACAACTCAGGTTATGGTTGTGTACCACCTGTATGCACTTCCAGGCCTAGAGAAAGGATTGCAAAAACCAGTGCGCCGCTGCACCATTCAATGGGAGAGACGCCAACTATCTTATACATGGGATTCCAATGCTCGTTGAAGAGGGTAACACTGCAGTATTACTAGCGGTGAAGAACTTGGTCCAGTGTTATGTCTCGACATTGGACTCCTTGACAGTGTACTCAGGTCCCAAACACGTACATTCCGACACGTACTTGCTAAATGCAATTGGACTTTCCGGGGTTCTCAAGCTTGCATTAGACAAAAGTTATCCTCTTCGCCCTATGGATTCCGCAGCTTGGATTAAGTTGCTTCTTCTCCCGTCATGCATACTCCGGAATTATGTTCCAAAGGACAAGGCTGAAGGTAAGTCTGGAATGCGCAAAAGTTTGCAAACCTGTGCTATTACTCAAGCACTGTCCAAATTAGGTGAAGTTGATGGTTGTTTCGGTTGGCGCAGAACTTCGGTAGATATCCCTCCTCCTAAAAAATATCAGCCGAAGAAGAAGAGCTAGTTAGAGATCAACCAAAGTCTTTGCAAAAGATAGGCGAGTCAAGGTTCATTCTGCTGCTGTCATTCGTATTCGACATACAATGGCACTCGCTCCCAAGACTCGTCTTCTACTTTGGCCGACCTACGGCTCAAACACCCGGTCAGCGCCGCCTTTATCATCCCTCCCTCCCCCATTGGTGTTGAACCATTCACTTTAGCAAGGATTTAGTTTTGGGAAGAATTAAAAGTTTTCCTAGAGGTACTTCATGTGGTAAGGATGGTTTGTACGCACAAAATTTGCTCGATGCGCTCAAAGGGTTCAAGATGACATTGCTTGATGAGGTACTTACTTCTATCACTGTCGTTGTTAATATGCTCCTCAACTAAGTGAGTACATTGCTAGCGCACCTCTCACACCACTTCTCAAGCGAGATGGGAGCATACGTCTTATTGCGATCGGTACCATTTGGAGGAGGGTTTGGTCTCTAAGATAGCTGCACTTAGTGTATGCAAAGACATGAGTGCTTACCTCGGTGACTTCCAATTTTGGGTTGGGGTACCGTGCGGGGTGAAGCTATACTTCACTCGCTTAATCGCATTTTGACCGAGAAGGGACACTCGAAATTCCATGTCTATGTTGTTAGTGGACTTTCGGGATGCCTTTAATTTGGTCGATAGAACTACCATGATATCGAAGTCGACGCAAGTGCCATTCTATATCGAGGTGGGTGGAATTATGTTATTCTAGCCCGACAAGACTTTACTATGGCTCTCACACCCCGTCTTCATCGCAAGGAGTGCAACAAGGGGACCCGTTAGGGCCCCTACTTTTTTTTCCCCGACTCTTCACCCAATAGTCTCAAGATTTCTCAAGCTTGTGATTTGGATTTGCAGGCTTGGTATTTAGATGATTGTACTTTGGTTGGAGACACTCTCATGGTTTCCAAGGCTTTGCATATTATTCGAGAGGAGGGTAGCCTGGTTGAGTCTGGACCTTAATATCAAGTAAAACTCGAATTATTTTGTCCTTTCGTTGATGTAAGAGCACTCGGCTGCATCGGTTTTTCTTGCGGTTCACCGATAGACCTAGGCTATAGGAGTTAAGCTATTAGGCGGCCCGGTAAGTCTTGATCCCCTTTTTTGCAACCAGTTGGTGAAGGCTCATGTAGACAAAACTCTGCAGCTGATGGACGCTATTCAGGGCTTGAAGGACCCCCAAATTGAGATGCAGTTGCTTCATAGTTGCTCCTGTCTCCAAGCTTTATTTTACTTTGAGAACGAATTGCTCCGATTTTGTTGAGGAGGCCCAAAACACCTTTGACCGTCGCTTGTTTGATTTTTGTCCGGCAAATTGTTACAAATGATGGTCCTGGTTTTGGGGATTCTGAGATGTGTGTGGCTTCATTACCCCTCAAGTATGATGGCCTGGGTTTATATACGATGGAGGACACGATGCAGTACTGTTACCTTGCTTCTTGTTTGCAAACTCAGCAGATACAGGGTGATATTTTGCGCAACTCTGTAGTTACATGTATGAGCCCCTCATGCACACTTGCTTTGGATGCGTTTGCCCGTTTTTTTTGGTCTAGATTCTTTTTCTCTTTTTATCGAAACTGTTGCCCCCATCTCATGAGTAAATTGGTAGCTATGTATTTCGCTCAAATGACAAAGGATATGCCCACTAAGTTTGGTATGACGCAACAGGATTTGGCCTTATGGCAAAATAACAAAACAAAGCATACTCAAGACTACCTAATGGCTATTCCCATATAGGGCTTTGGTCAAAAAATTGGACCTCGGCAATTTAAAGCGCAATTCTTGGCAATAGATTGGGTGTTCCTTTATTTTCCAAGGATAGCCTTTGTTCTTGCTATGAGAATGACATGGATATTTTTGGTGATCACGCTATTCATTGTGCACATGAAGTTGGCTTGAAATTTTGCCATGATTTTGTGCGTGACAACGTGGCGGATATATGCTATCGTTTTGGGGGTGCAAGCTAAGACAGAGGCTTCTCTTGGTTTCCTTGCTAATGATGGAGGCGAAGCTAGGCCTGCAGAGATATCCTGGTGCTTAACGGGATAATGGAAGAGATACTTGTTTTGATGTCACTGGTGTCTCGCCCTTTACCGGTAATGGTGTGCGAAGTTTTCACCGGTGTGGCTATTTCTCGTGTTGTTGACCGCAAGCGCAACAAATATCTTGACATATGCTCTAGACATGGGTATTGTTTTGGTACCTTGGCTTTCACGACCTTAGGAGAGCTCGGAGAGGAATTTGTGATTTTTCTTAAGAGACTGAAGAATTTTCTTACTAGGCATGATACTCTTCTAATGTAGGCAATTTTTTGTTTCATAGAGTAGGCGTTGCCATTCAGAAGGGGTTGGAGCTCAGCTTGTTGCTCGACTTCCAACCATTTCCCTGACTTTTGAGTTTACATTTTTAATTATTATTAATTTGTATTATTTTTTTTCATTTATTATTATGTTTTTATAAAATCAAGGAAGCTCTGTTAACCAAGTAGAATTGAAAAAATAAAAAAAAATACTTTTGTAGGAATTTTTCTACTGATCATGTTACGCCATCCCTCATGTTCTATGTTTATAGGAAGTAACCAGAGGTGGATCCAAAAATTATTTTTCAAGATAAAATTAACAACATGTAAGAATTCTTTATCAAATTAATATAATTATTTTTAAATCAACTGCATTTTAGACCAACTTTAAAAATTAATATATCAAACTTCCCGGTTCATAAGTTCTTATGGAATTCAGCCTAACAAGGTTTGGAAAACCTAATTAAATATAATCTGGACGACCGAAGGGAGTCCCTTTAGTGTTCAATATGGGAGCCAAAATGTAGTCCGCTTGTAACGCTCTTTTTTTATTTTTAATCGCAAAAATTGAACGCCCATTAGTTTTCTTTCCATGAAATTGGATCGACAATAGGATAGTCACTAACCATGACTACGGTTAGGCGGGTCAAAGCGATCGGAAGTCGAACGATTAACGGTATTTCCTAAGTGAAAATGGAAAAAAACCGTCACCCTATACTTTTAATTTTGATCTTGACCGTTGTTACCAATAAAATTCGCCATCGGATCTAAATCGGTGTCGTTATCTCAAAATTGTTACAAATAAATGTTACAAAATTGTTATATAATAAGTATTACATAAATATTACACTTATAATTGTTATTAAACAACTGTTACAAAATTGTTGCAAAATCTGACAAAAATCATCACCATAGAAGAGCCCCTACCATTCCACGGAGTCGCTTCCAAACTTGATCGTCCCAAGACCGATCGTGATAATCTAGTTGTTAATTAGATACATGCAAAAATTTCTATATCTCTAACTCTATGTTAGCCTCATGTCGTGTCGTTACTACACGGGTTATTTCTAGTATAAAAAACAAATGAAGCTATCAACCGATAAAAGTTTCCCCGCACTTGGAAGTGTATAAAGAATATAGAATTTAGGAGCTTCTACGGTTTCTTGTTCCAAAACACCGTGAATGAGAATCAAATGCTACTAATTGTGGATACTAAGAAACAAAGTCATTCAACAATGTTTTCAAGCACATACATTCAAACCAATAAGAGGTAAAGGAGAAGAATCGGTATGCAAAGGGTTAGACAAACCTTACACAATCTCTTGTAGCACGAAATCCTCTTCATCCTTTAAAAATTCAAGTGAATTATTCACCTCGTGCATATCATGGTCCTCTATCAAACCTTGCAACAATTCTTCGTCCGTTTCGCCTCAACCAAAGTCTCGACATAAACATCATCATTACAATCATTTGAAAGCTCATTTGGGTCTTCCACAATATTACTCAATTCGGTCTCATTCTCAACATAATCATTTTTGTTGCAAGATACTCTTTTGCGGATTCAAATCTTTCCATAAATAATGCTTTTAAGAGCACTCATTGCATCATCCTCAAGCTCTACCTTTTGAATAGGTTCTTGATCATTATTAAGATCAATGCTTGAGTAAGCTACATTAGCTACATTAGTGTCAACCTAGAGCACCTGCAACAACAAAAGAAAATGAAAGGTTTAAAACCATCGGCAAAAGGTAAACCCATCCATCATCTATTGTATGCCGATGATCTGCTTATCTCCTGTATTGCGGAACCTCAAACATGCATGAACATCAAGGCGCTACTCCAGACCTACTCAACTTCGGCAGGGCAAATTATCAACAATGATAAATCGCACATCATTCACCACCCCCGGCTGCTGGCAGATGAGATAAATGCATTGGAAAACTGCTTTCAGATTTCAACAACGTCAGATCCACCGACGTACCTGGGAATTCGTTTCAAAAAAGGGAGGGTTACAACCAACATGTTCACAGATCTGTTGAACAGAATGGAGCGTAAAGCTAGAGGCTGGATCACCAAGTGCGTTAATCAGGCGGGCAGGTTGCTGTTAATCAAAACATCACTCCAACCAACGGCTAACCATGTCATGCAAACGCAGATGTTACCAGCAGGCGTCCAAAAATGGACCAAACGATGCGAAATTTTTTTTGGGGCCACAACAACCGAGAAAGGAAACTACATCCAATAGGTGGAAAAGATTGGCAAAACCAAAACATGTAGGGGAATCGAATCGAGACCTAGCAAACGGCACAACCAAAGCGTTATTCTTTGAAGAAAGTTTGGCAAGTTCAAACGGATGAAAAATCAATATGGGCCACCATGAGCGAGGACAAATATCTACATGGGCATAAACTTCTAGCACAGCCAATTCAAAAAGCAAAGACTTCAGCAAGCCCGCTATGGAAAGGTTTAACTAACCAAGCTTCTTTTTTGCAGGAACACAGTTTCAAAAAAATTGAGAATGGCCAACATACTTCAATCCTCCAAAACTGGATACCCCACCTACCAAAACACCTCATTCACCCACCATACCCAAACATCCCGGTATCAACTTTCATACATAATGAAACGAATACTTGGAACCTTCAACTCCTACACAACATGTTTAACCCAACCACGGTACATCACATCAGCAGCATCCACCTACCAAGAAATCCAGCTCAAGACACCATTATTTGGCCACATTCAAAAAATGGGAATTACTCTTGCAAATCAGGATACAACCTCCTCATCACCCAACAGCAACCAAAACCCATCAACAACCAAATACCCCACCGAAACCAAATCCCACAAGATAACCAAACTCAAATCATTGCATCTTCAGCAACTCACAACCACACTATACATGTAACCACAACTACCACCACTTCACCAAAAGATTTCAACACAATTTGGAATCGAATTTATCCACCAAAATCGGGCTTTTCATATGGAAAGCTACTCTTGAAGGCACTGCAACCTTCAATACCCTAAAAAATAGAAAAATCACCCATACCAACACTTGCCCGCAATGTAACAGTACCCCAGAAACAGCATCACATATTCTATTTCAATGCGCTGTAGCGTCGCAAGTATGGAACCTCATCACCAACCAAATTTCACTGATCACGCAGTCCAAAACACAAGCAAACGAATTAACCCTTTAAACCAAAAACCCACCTCAATCCAAACAACACTAGGAGACAACATTCCACATTCAACAAAGACCATCTACGGCTTTCACGATGTGGCACCTATGGTTAGCTAGAAATCAAACAGTCTATCAAAGACGAACTCAAAGACCGATTCAAATAATCACACCGATCAACACAATGGCGAAAGAATATACATGGGCTCAATCCAACATATTTCCGATTCTAGGATCCTCAACAAGGAACACAACAAGCAACATCCCTACCCAAAGCAACGATTCTAGTCGGATGGGAACCACCAATACCTAATCGGATCAAAATCAACACGGATGGAGCATCTAAAGGCAATCCGGGACCGGCAGCGCAGAATAATATGCGGGAACACCAACGGAGAAATTTTGATAGCAATGGCGGCACCGCTAGGTATTACAAACTCAACTACAGCGGAAACATGGAGCCTACTGTTAGCAACAAGAATGGCGGTCCAACAACAATGGCCCGGGGTCAGCTTCGAAATGGATTCAAAGGCAGTCATCCAACTTCAACAGCAGCGCACAATAAACCAACCATGGTATATACAAGGATTGCTAACAGAAATATCAAGTCTCATGGATAGTATCCCACACAAAAAAATCGAGCATACATATAGGGAAACAAACCAAGCAGCAGATGAACTCGCGAATGAAGCAGTGCGGCAACAGGCACAACAAACACATTGCCATACAACAAAAATTTGGCAAAATGTATGCCCACCTTTTCTTTCAAACATTGTACAAGCTGATACTAGGGGACAAAAATTCCCTAGAAATGTAAACATTCCGTAAAGCTAATGAATCGGTTCACACTTTCAAAAAAAAAAAAAAAATTCCTCTTCGTTTTCATCTTGGTCCCAAAAAGACTCCATTATACACTCCTCAGGGATGTCACCATGAGTTGATTCAAGCGGTGCATCTTCATAATCATCGTCGCTTTCATAGTTAACATAAGGTTGTTTGTCGCTGAATTTAGTGATGCTAATCTCTAACTCATCCTTTTGAATAGATGAATGATCATTATTACGATCACGAGTTGAGTTAACTACACAATTATTACGATCAACATTTTTGCTTTAAGATGCCTATGCCTATAGGTTCCTGCTCTTGCGTATAATTAGGTTATGTTTATCTTGCACAATTTGTTACTAACTATTGTGACTCAGAATGCTTTTGTTCCTTCGTAGAATTCGTGAATTCGTGACCTAATGGGAAAAAGGGTCACTGATTTTGTAGTTGCCTCTCAGAATTTCATGAGCTTTAATATGCCTTTGAACATGCCACCTGATTGATAAGCCATCATAGTTGTTCTGCATTTATGTTGCTGGTTTGTCACTGATTGCTTACCCTGTTTTCATCTCCTTCGACCAAAAATACCTTTGGTTATACAACTTATGCAATCCAAAGTGCTTTCATGTGTTAAATGGCGTCTCTAACATAAGTACTCCATAATGAGTAATGTCTTTAGCTTGATCTCTAATTTGCATGACTGTGACGCATAATCTCGGTTACTGGTGTCTTTACTCATCGACTGAATCTGACTAGATGCAGGAAGCCAGGAACCAGCCTAGAGTTCCATATTGTCAGAGATAACAGAGTTAATCAAAACTCATTCAGAGAAAGCAGGGAGTTAATCGTATCAGGGTTTGATCATAGAGATGCGGGTACTAAAATTACGGATGGCACAGACCCAACTGCAGTTTTTAATGGACCCTCTCGTTCTGGCAATGAAAGCTTTCGATGACAAAATTTTGAACCTTGGATGGTCGATGAACGAAACAGCAGTATACAATATAAAATTACATCTAATGAGCTAATGAGTTTTTCCTGAAACCCAAAACACAAAAATTGAATATTTTTGCCTAAAAATAAACAGCAGTAGTAGTATCATTTGCCCCAGTGATATCAATAAAATTGGTTGGATATACAAAAGGAATCTCATTTATAATGGCAAGTAAATTCCAGCAAGATGTAACAGAAATTATATTCAGAATCCAAGAACCGAACACTATTTGTCCATAATAAAAAGATTACACAATTTTAACAAACCCTTGACAGAATAGGGACAAATCAAGAATAAAAGTAGAGAATTGATGAGCAGTCTTCTCCTGGCTCATATCTTTATACAGACTTCCCCTTGAAGACTATCTCTTCATCTAAATCTTCACCTACCTTTGGTAGTCCTTCATAGATGATCTCTTCCTCTGAATCTTCACCCAAGTCTTCACCTGGCAGCTGTGGCTCATCACCATCTTCATCTGGCAGCGGCTCATTAACATCATCATCTTCTGAGGAGACATCATATATGGCAGGCATGTTGCGCTCTGGCTCATCATGATCTTCAACTGAGAGCTCTGCCTCATCACCATCTTCTTCTCCTGATGTATCATATATGGGAGGCTTGTCAGGGTCGAAAGTGGTTAGCCTAACCCATTCCTGCAAGATAAGTTAGAATGGTTATAAATAGACGTAAAAGTGACAAGCATAGTCTATGTGGCCTTAAGAGACAGCTGTTCTCACCCCCCATTTTCACACTTCAATACTTACCTCAGATTCTTCTTCTTGTTCCCGCTCCCAATCAAGATTCCACTTATCTACTTCGCTTAGTGGCTGGCTCACATCTTGTGACTGCTGGGTCACATCTTCCTCTTCTTTCCCCTGCTTCTTCTTCTTCTTCTTCTTTGCTTTCAACATACTTTGTCGTGCCTGCCACCTCTCTCTGGCTCCATGACCTCCACGAAGACGAAGGAGAAGATGAAGCTTGCCATCTTTCTTTATCTTATAATGATCGAGCGTCTTTCCATTGTTCAATTGTTTACCTCCAAAAATCAACCGTTGCTGCCCTGGGGGATCCCTTCCTTAACCTGGATCCTAGATTTGACAACTCCAATAGAATCTGAGCTCTCAACCTCCAAGGAGATGGTTTTACCAGAGAGAAAATTTACAGAGAGGGTAAAGATCTGCAAATAACAACAAGAACATAATGACTCAAGCAGGTCACATAGACAAATAAGAGGCGTTAATAATTAACAACCAAACACTGCATTCAGATGAGGTTATTGTAATTAAAACTATTTACCACTGGTATGTCTAGAAACTTGGAGAGAGAGACAATCCAGTCCCTTGCACATGTCAACTGATGTTTGTCACTGTATGCATCCTGTGCATCATCTGTAACAGAAGTAAGGTGAAGTTTAACTGAAATTAAGCTACTGTGAATTTAATAACCCATGTTCTTGTCATTCAAAACAAAAAAAAAAAAACTACCTTCATGATTAGTCATGCCATTGTCTTCATGTGATCCAGTTAGTAATAGGTTTTAAAGGGGACAAAATGAATTGGAAGAGGAAGACAGGGATAAGAAAAGGCAGAAGTGGGAGAAAATTACCTACAGGAGCTACAGCGTGTCCATCATCTTTTATTGACAGGCTAATCTGACAAAACATTTCAGAGTTTTTCAGATCTATTGTCGAGCTTCACCGTGTTTTCCACAATTTGAACGAAAATAGAGGCTGTAACACGACAAATAATTTACGTTATAAGTGTACCTCACTCTCTGAATCTGAAGGATCAGTTGTTAGCGTTGAATCAACACCCAAGCTGATTTTAAATCATCTTCCAAGCCATTGTTTTCATATCGGCATGGATGCAGGGTGCTTTTGACCTGCACAGTTCCAAACTTGATTACAAAAATTGAAATCGATGTATCCAAAAAAATCAGAACTGTAGGTTACACTCATTCACAATTTTCTGTTACCAATTACCTTCAGAGCTAGTACGAAATGTTTATTATTGGTATTTCCGATTTCCATTTTGAGAGGGTATTCCAACCATGGAAAGTTGGATTCTTGCCTTGAGCAGCTTCCAAAGAACGAAGGCTCATAGTCCATCAGCTGCAGGTTTTTCCAAAATATAACTTGAATGTTAGAGCAATATTTCCTGCTCATGAATTAAAACAGTTATAAAATCAACGACAAACATAAACAAGGCCAAAGGAAATTACAGTGTGACATCTCCATGTACGCTCAAACACATAACAAAACAAAATTACATACATGCGGCTTACTCGAACATCTAATACAACTTCCATATGCAGATCTTGACGAAAATTTTACCTGTCCTTGTGTACGGTCTAGAGTTCGCATCAACCTGAGCAGAGTTTGGACGATGTAACAAGCATGACTCCTGCCAAAACCAAGTACAAAGCATTTAAACACTGTGAGCAAAAAGTAATCCACTGGATTCAAGACCATATTAGTGCAAAAACCAAGCTGAAATCCCTAAGAAACTCAAATGCTCACTATTATACCTTATTTGATTCAGTGTATTGTCTGTATTGCCATTAGACTTGAATATGGCTCTTTGTTTCTTATTTGAAACACGACCTATGCTCCTCACAGTCTCTTTGATATCCGAACTGGAATAGCTCAGTGAAGCTGCACAGCATAAAACTATTCACTTATGAGTATAAACTCCATTTGTAAATCTCCATCCAGAATTCGTAGCTACTTTTAAGAGTAGTGCTCAAATAAAATAGAAATTTAGTCCAGCTTATTGGTGACAATATCTAAATTATCAAATGAAGGAAGAAGTAAGAGTAAACATACACGCATGTTCCTCTATCATAAGTGGTCCTTTTATAGCTTCAAATTCCAAGAACAAAACTGATTCAAGGTTCTTCTGTAGTTGATCATAAGCTTCTGAAAAACCACATGAAAACAATCAAAAACTTTAGGTAATCTCGTGTGCAATTAAGGTATTTGTATAAATCTCTCTGTCTGTGTTCTTAGTGAGATTGTTAGACCTTTTTCCATACAGCTAACCAAGACTAATTCATTACAGAAAAAAAAAACAGGAAGAAATTTTGAAGTAAATCTGACAAGGAAGCTTCAGTTTACCTAAAGCAGGATCTGATTTATCAATAATATAGCTCTTGCCGAAAAAAACCTCTGAGGTTGAATATCCCAATACGAAGCAAGATTCTCGTCTGTTCACGGTAATTCAAATCAGAATTCATACACAACATAAATAAACAATGTATTATCCCAAAACATCTATTAAACAATGAATTTGAACAGAAAACCGCGCATATCTGAGAATCAACGATGCAATATTTTTATAGATTCTGACTTTCAGAAACTAAAAAAGAGTTAAAACCTAATCAGATCTGATGAAACAAAATTCCGATCATAAAAATCTTCTCAAAGAATCGTAAAGGAACTCTATAATTACTTCACCGATTCTATTTCTTCAAGCTTGATAAAGAAAAAAATTACCAAAAATAACACAAATGGAACGTATAATCATAATTTCAGCCATAAAAACTTCATTTATGAAAAAAATTCAAATAAACAATGATAAATCGCAAGAATTACTAGTTGAAGAGAATCCCGTTCTGTGATTTTTGATTTCTGCTGTTTTTGAGCTGCAACCTACAGTAGATTAGAATCGGATTAGCAGAAGGAAGAAGAGAAAGAATTGTTGGAGATGAAGAAAAACACAGAAGAAGAGTCTCTAGGGTTTCACCATTTTTGCGTAGTGAGGACAAGTTTGAAATTCAAAATGAGTTTTGAAATCTGAAATATCAGAGAGAGAGAGATGGCGGGATAAAACTGTGAGAAAGTTCACTTCCCTGCTATTTAAAGACGGAAGAAAATGAGAATACACGTCGTCCTCACACTAGTGAAGGTTGGGACCGACGGAGTTTGCCAGCTCAGCTGATCAAGTACCAATCAGGCTCCAGAGTCCAGACTTGACATGTTTTGCTTTGGTCCTGGTTGCACTAAAGAATGTGAAACAATTTACTAGCTTTTTAAGGCTAAGTAATATGGCCTGAATTTAGGCACTAGTAGATTAGATAAAAATGTTGTAATTTTTTCAAAATGTGTATTATTTAACACTACTTCTTTTTTCGGATATATCTCGAATGTCAACTAGTAGCGAGATAATCGCGTTGTTTTATCTCCTGGTAACCAAGATTCTACTTTTCGGAATGGTTCGGCGAGATTGTTTTATTTTTTGATCAAGCGACCAAGATGGTTGCGTTGTTCCATTGCACGACCTAATTCTACTTTCCCGGTGAGATGTGTATCCCTTCTCATCGATTCACCTCACCTTATTTGTAGTCCTATTAATGCATATATGATTTCATTGTAATGTTTACTATAGAATGAATAAGTGTATAGTTAGGTATGAGTAAATGTATGGTTAGATATTCTAACCGCCAGTTTATGTTTGATCAAATCTTAAAGTATCTTATCATGTGTTTGCAACCGTAATAGATATGTCACCCCCATTTTTTATTTATTTAATATTTCAATTAATATGTTGAGTTATGAGGTGATCTATTAATTAAAGGTTAATAAATTTAGGTTTATAATGAAAGAGGTTACAAACACCACGACATAGTTAGATATATATTGCTAGGATGAATCGGGATGGGTGGATCATCTGTTTGTCTCAAAATGTTATGCGGTGGGTGGGTGGCTCAAAAACCCATTTTGTTTTTGTATTATAGATATTGCTATAGATTAGTTAGTACACACTCTAGGTCGGAACTTCATCTGGGTTCGAATCCTATGGTAGGTCCACTAGAGATCATAAATTGTTGAAGAAAGAACAAGATGTTTCTTTTGTCCCTTCCTCGTTGAATATACACTCACTGGTTGGGTTGGATCGTAACCAGCGTCGTGTACAATGACTAGTTCATGTAGGTTAAGCGAAACTATCCAATTGAAGCGATAAGATTAACCATTTTCATATAACACTTTTAAGGCTTTTCTTGAATCACACATATGATCAAAAAATGTCTAGATAGTGTTTTAGAGAGTTGTTCAAATGGAGATTAACTCAATTCGGATGCATAGAAACTAATCGACAAGGTAAGTCGTGTCTTGTGCACATTACGTGAATGCCTTTGTCATGGTACGTGTCTTTGGTGTATGGATACCCTTAAGACAATTAACAAGTTCGGAACCCACGGATCTTTTATGGTTTGCATACCGGTATGCGTACCGTTATCGGTATCAAAACCAACAGATATTTTCCGTTTTGCAAACTGGGTATGGGTACCATCCCTGGTTCACGAGTCACGGACTTTTTGTGGTATGGATACCGGTTATGCGTACCACAAATTCGCTACCGAACTATAGCTATCTTTGGTACGTGTCTGGGTACATGTACTGTGGCTCGGATTTATAACAGTTCTCCCGATATGTGAGCTGGTATGTATATTGTCATGTATACGGATTAAAAATAGTTCTACATCTCTCTAATAATCAATATGAAACATTCCCGAATAACATTTGTTAGAGCATAGCTCGGTTGAACCGACCAAGCGTTGGTATGTCAAGTTTGGTTGTCATATTTTAGTAAACCAAAACTCATTTAAAGAGTACGCTTGATTATTTACTAGAGTCAACTTCGTATAGGTTAGCTTGAAAGTATTAGGATATGAGAAATTACAAGTATTACGTGAAGACTTGAAGAATGTGAAGAAGTAAGGAGCTACAACGGCGACATCATCCTTCCACTTGAGGTTAGTAATATTTGACTTGAATCGTTTCATTCCTTAACGTATCTTTCATGTCGTGCATATTGAAATCATATATAATCTGAAGCTATAAATGATTATACTCTAGTTAGACGTAGTATTAAGGAATACAATACAGTATAACACTTATCTTTTGAACTTCGTATATAAGACATCGACATAATCGTTTGAATGCTATTGTGATTATGTATGGGTATGAGGTGAAGATTTCATCCTAGGAAACAATGTTTTACATTCTTTTAAAGAAAGTACATTCATAAACTTGTTTTGTGAATCAAAAAGGAAATCGCTAGGCTTATTGGTATTTGTTATTCATTGCAAATATTTTGAATTACCAATATGTGTGATTAGTATAACCGCTCATGACTTGCTTATGTTCTTGGTAAAACTACAAGGCACGACTTTTGTATTGGTATGACTTTTATTAGTGAAACCGATCTCTTAAGTAATCACACGAGATGGTATGATCGATTTGTTGTAATTAGTATGACCAATTCTAGGCAAAGAGGAACCGATACTAGTAAGAGGTGCAACCAAATCACAAAAGGGGAATCAATCCTTGTAATAGGTGCAACAAGTTTCTAGTTATTGGGAACCCATCCTATGAACATGTGCAACACGTTTTTGAGTTTTGGGAACCGATCCACAGTGGACATGTGCACCAAATACAAGTTAGATACCATATATATGTGGGAACCGATCCTAGTACCTAGTCAACCAAGTTTTGGTAACTAGCGCGACTAATTATAGTACCCACATGGAGATAGAACCGAAACTTGTTTTGGTAGAACCGTGAAACCCATGTTTGGTGATTTGATAGGATAATCAATCACATAGCTCTTGGAAGTCAAATGAACCAATTCTAAACTTATTTGTAAGTGTGGCAAATCGGTTCAAGAGAATGTAAGTATGAAAAGGACTTACAAAGTAAATATGTCGAACATACTTTGAACATGTAAAAGAACGCTTATCTTTTATTGTTCAAAGATATTCCTAAATAGCTAAAGGAGAATCCGGATCGAAATGAATTGAGAATCTTTTAATAAGGTTTTAGTTTTATATGCTTTTAATTTCCAGCAATTAAAATGCATATCTTTAGAAAATAAAAATTGGTAATGTGCATTTACTAATTGGAGATTTTCGAATGAGATTTTCGGTCAATATTTGGACAAAGCATTTCCAGGAATTATGGAAACCGAATTTGGAAATATATTGCATATCTTGAGAATATTTTTGGCATTGGAAATTCCTTGGTGTCCAAACTTCCTTGGTCTATAAATATCAAAGTTTGCATTTCAAGCAAACTAATCCTCAGAGCCAGCAAAACTACCTAGTTGTGTTGTTACTGGTGGAGCCGCCTATTCAAAGAGGAAAGTAACCTAATTAGGCGAAATCTCTTACGGCCGCTCGGTTTAAAGACTTCTTTGGGATTGAGAAGCTCTATTAGTACCGTTGGTGGGAAACTAGATAATTATGGTTTATTATTAGTTTTTGATTGATTTGATTGACTAACGGTTGTTGAACTTTGATTGCACCTAGTATGTTTATGCTTGAGAATCTTCTCTTATGATATAAGATTCACTCAAACTGGATTGAGTTTCGACGGGGATCTTTAGATTGTTTGTAGATCTAAAGACGTCTTGTGATAATCCATTTGTTATGAGACTTAGTTACGTGTGTGATTGATCACAAGAGATTCAAGTTGATTGTGTGCAGGTGTTTATTGAAGATCTAAGAAGATTTGAAGACGAAGAAGATTTATGATTTGGGTTCATAATCTTTGGTGTGCACAATACTTGTTTTGGCTAGAAATTGATCCAACTATAATCGGTTTATCTTTGTGATAGATTTGATTGATTAGTTGAGTAGATCGGCATCAATACAATTCTTTGTGATTAAAGTATTGATTGCAAAATCTAGACAATTACTTTGGTGGGTAGATCTAAGGACTTGACAAAGGTTTATTGGGATAAACAGAAGAGCCTTTTGTCGAACTCATATCACTTGATTGAAAAGAGTTGTTCTAGAACATATTTGTTGTTCCTTTCTTGTATGGAATACGAACCAAAGGAATTGTTCCAAGTGCGTGACTTATTAACAAGTTGGAGGCGCGGGGATACGAGATGGAACTAGGTGAACTATAGGTTTAGTTGCTTGGTCTCAACTATCCCGAAGTTGGTTTAGATTTTGTATATCGGCTTAATCCTGAGAGTATTCAATTTTGGACAAGGTCCCGGGGTCTTTCTACATTTGCGGTTTCCTCGTTAACAAAATCATGCCGTGTCATTTACTTTTATTTTTAACAATTATAATTATTGTTATTGAAAAAAAGCGGGGTACAACAACCACACCCAATATTTCGATTAGCAATAGATGTACTAACTCCAATATACTTTCAAGAGAATCAACTAGACTCCAATCTTAATAAAGTATATCAAAGAGTTATATTATCTCGATCTCTCGACTTAATTCTTACTCAAGCAAATAGAAATGTGCGAGTCTAATTAAATAAGAGAGAGGTAACTTGGATGGTACCAAAGACCAATATCCAAGTGTCAATCAATGTAAATCAACAACCAAAGGTTGGATATTCTAATTGATTGATCTTAACGCACAACTTGTGATATTTCAATTATATAACAAAATATAATGCGGAAAAGAAATAACACGAGACACTAGAAGTTTTGTTAACGAGGAAACCGCAAAATGCGAGAAAAACCCGGGACCTAGTCCAGTTGAACACACACTATATTAAGCCGCTACGAGACACTAGCCTACTACAAACTAACCCCGTGCAGACTGTGGTTGAACCCCAATCAATCTCACACTGATCCAAGGTACGGTTGTGCTCCTTCGTCTCTGATCCCAGCGGGATACTACGCACTTGATTACCTTAGCTAATCTCACCCACAACTAAGAGTTGCTACGACCCAAGTAGAAGACTTTAATAAACAAATGTATCACCTTGAAAAGTCTACGGTAATAGATAAATTTGTATCCCACGAAATACCTCACGAGTTCTGTTCAGTCTTTTGATAAATCAAGGTGAACAGGGAACCAATTGATAACCCGGACTTATATTCCCGAAGAACGGTCTAGTATTATCGGTCACCTCACAATAATCTTAATCGACGCGGCGAAAGAAGATATTGTGGAATCACAAACGATGAGACGAAGATGTTTGTGACTACTTTATATCATTCCTATCATAGATATCAATCTCAAGCCAATCACACGATTGTACTCAATCGATAAAACTTGACAAGATCAGATCACACACTACATGAAAGTAGTATCGGTGCAACTTCATGATCCCAATGAAGTCTTCAAGTCGTTAATCTGGGTCTGGTATAAACCTAAGGTTAAAGAGAATCGACTCTAGCTAATACAACTAGTATCACACAGGAGGTGTGGGGATTAAGTTTCCCAGTTGCTAGAGTTCTGCCTTATATAGTCTTTGAAATCAGGGTTTGCAATCAATGTTAGCTTAGTAACAAAGCATTCAATATTCACCGTTAGATGAAAACTGATTAGATTCAAGCTAATATCTTTCAACCGTTGGATCGAAAACTTAGCTTGTTACACACAAATAAAATGCATGTTTTTAGGTTTGTGTAACTTGTACCCAAACATGTACATTTGTTGGTTCAACAATAGTTAACCAAATGGTTAGCCATATGAGCACGTTCATATCAACCATATTCTTCTTCACCATAACTAGTTCAAATGACTCAAATGAAATAGTTAGAGAGTTGTTCAATTGCTTAGATCTTATAGAAGTATACACGACACAATCTAAGCAAAAACGATTTGATTCACTCGAATCGATTCATGAACTTTATAGCCACGGTTTTCAAACTTGCATTCCTTAGTTAATATAAGTATAAGTTCACGAAAAATCGTTTTTAGAATATAACCAACCTAAGTACGCGGACTAGGTACGGAATAAGCTTGTAAAAGTTTACAAACTCCAAGAGTTTCTCGGGAAGAGAACCTCCGACGATCTGTGGTTTGGTTCGCGGACTCTTGTTCCGGTTTCTGAGAGTGCAAAGTAAGCATACTTTGGTTCAAGTAATAAGGACTTATACATGTCGTTTCCACACAATGCTTATATCCAACAATGGTTATATAATCTACTCTCATTTCAATCATTGAAACATTCTTAGAGGCGTTACATAATTGTTATTCACAAACTATTTTTCGTCAAAGCCATTTCAAGTAATTGAAATATAACATGACTTTCGTCATTAGGTAAAAATGAATTTGGCCAAAGAAAGCTTACCAACACATATTTCGAGAAATAGATAAGCGAGATAAACTCGCTCGAAATAGCAAATGTGTATAATCAAAGTCTATATAGAAAAATGACTTTTTCTCAAGATAGGAGATAGAGTAGATAGATTTTTAGTGATAGATAAGTTCAAGTCTCCACATACCTTTTAGTCGATGAAGTTCACCGGTTCCTTGAGTAGTTCTTCATCTTATATGATGATCGCCATGGAATTCTTGAGCTCAACTACACTTTCTATCCTAATCCGAGACTTAGGTATAGTAGACTAGAAATCAAGACTTATAGTTTTGATCACTAACATTGACAAACATGCTTGAGATAGCAACGCATGCGGGTCGACCGAGCGGTGCTCTAACATAACTAACCTAGTACTTGTATTTTTAAAAGTGAAAGGTCTACGTTATATGGATAATTAGAACACGATGAGAGAAATAGAGTTATCTTTATTTTGGTCTTATCGAACAAGCGATTGTATTTGTGCAATCGGTTTAGCAAAAGAACTAAAGGTACTTAGTCGATTTTTGTTTTGCTAAACTATTAGGGAAAATTGCTTAGGAAATTGTTCCCTTGGTAACATATCAAAACAAAATTACTTTGTAGTTTCGGTTTTGATATTGGTTATCAAAAATGGTGTGTGGAACCCTCGTGCTTAACTCTTATAGGTTGCAAGTCATGTGATATTTGTAAGATCCTTTCGGTTTGTCTTTTATTTGCTCATACCTTTGTCATTTTATGACAAAAGGAAATATATGAAGTAAACAAGTGATATTGATCTGGATTGATATTGATTTGGTATCACTAAGGAAAGGACATTGGTGCTTAAACGTTATATCTAACGAAATAGTAAATCATAGACTAAGGGGAGTAGCATATCATATTAATAAGGGAATAACAAAGACGTACGGATTGAAAATCTACCTATCTTACCTTTTAGGGGGAGTATTAGCTTTGTTATTATAATGTCAACAACAACATTTATGGATTGAATGTATACAGGTTATTGTGTTGTTGAATTTGGGAATCAAGAGTATGTGTAATGAATTCTTGTAATTTGTTTATCCATATGATGTAAGATTTTTTTCACTAAAATTGACAAAGGGGAGATTGTTAGAGCATAGATCGGTTGAACCCACCAAGCGTTGGTATGTCAAGTTTGGTTGTCATATTTTAGTGAACCAAAACTCATTTAAAGAGTCGCTTGATTATTTACTAGAGTCAACTTCGTATAGGTTAGCTTGAAAGTATTAGGATATGAGACATTACAAGTATTCGTGAAGACTTGAAGAATGTGAAGAAGTAAGGAGCTACAACTTGTGAGATCATCCTTCCACTTGAGGTTAGTAATATTTGACTTGAATTGTTTCATTCCCTAACGTATCTTTAAGAGTCATGCATATTGAAAACATAAGCTGAAGCTATGAATGATTATACTCTAGTTGAGCGTAGTATTAAGGAATACAATCGAAGTATAACGCTTATCATTTGAACTTCGTATATAAGACATTGACATAATCGTTTGAATGCTATTGTGATTATGTATGGGTATGAGGTGAAGATTTCATCCTAAGACACAATGTTTTACATTCGTTTAAAGGAAGCACATTCATAAACTTGTTTTGTGAATCGAAAGGGAAATCGCTAGGCTTATTGGTATTTGTTATTCATTGCAAATCTTTTGAATTACCAATATGTGTGATTAGTATAACCGCTCATGACTTGCTTATGTTCTTGGTAAAACTACAAGGCCTGACTTTTGTATTGGTATGACTTTTATTAGTGAAACCGATCTTAAGTAATCACTTAGGAGATGGTATGATCGATTTGTTGTAATTGGTATGACCAACTCTAGGCAAAGGGGAACCGATCCTAGTAAGAAGTGCAACCGTCACAAAAGGGAATCGATCCTTGTAAGAGGTGCATCAAGTTTCTAGTTATTGGGAACCGATCCTATGAACATGTGCAACACAATTTTAGTTATTGAGGCTGATCCTATGGACATGTGCACGAAATACAAGTAAAATACCATATATATGTGGGAACCGATCCTAGTGCCTAGTCAACCAAGTTTTGGTAACTAACGCGACTAATTCAATTACCCACATGGAGGTAGAACCGAAACTTGTTTTGGTAGAACCGTGAAACCCATGTTTGGTGATTTAATAGGATAATCAATCACATAGTTCTTGGAAAATAGATAAACCAATTCTAAACTTGTTTGGAAGTGTGGCAAATCGGTTCCAAGATTGTAAGTATGAAAATGGACTTACAAAGTAAAGATGTCGACATAATTTGAACATGTGCAGTAACGCTTATCTTTTATTGTTCAAAGATATTCCTTAATAGCTAAAGGAGAATCCGGATCAAAATAAATTGAGAATCTTTTAATTAAGGTTTTAGTTTTATATGCTTTTAATTTCTAGCAATTAAAATGCATATCTTTAGAAAATAAAAATTGGTAATGTGCATTTACTAATTGGAGATTTTCTTATGAGATTTTCGGTCAATATTTGGACAAAGCATTTCTAGGAATTATGGAAACAGAATTTGGAAATATATTGCATATCTTGACAATATTTTTGGCATTGGAAATTCCTTGGTATCCAAACTTCCTTGGTCTATAAATATCGAAGTTTGCATTTCAAGCAAACTAATCCTCGAGCCCAACAAAACTACCTAGTTGTGTTATTCTTTAGGTGGAACCGCATATTCGGAGAGCAAAGTAACCTAATTAGGCGAAATATCTTACGGCGCTCGGTTTAAAGACTTATTTGGGATTGAGAAGCTCTATTAAATACCGTTGGTGGGAAACTAGATAATTGCGATTTATTATTAGTTTTGATTGATTTGATTGACTAACGGTTTGTTGAACTTTGATTGCACCTAGTTTGTTTATTCTTGAGAATCTTCTCTTGATATAATATTCACTCAAACTAGATCGAAGTTTCGACGGGGATCTTTAGATTTTTTGTAGATATAAAGATGTCTTGTGATAAACCATTGTTAACAGACTACGCTCTGTGTGTGATTGATCACAAGAGATTCAAGTTGATTGTGTGCGGGTGTTTATTGAAGATCTAAGAAGATTTGAAGGCGAAGAAGATTTGATTTGGGTTCATAATCTTTGGTGTGCACAATACTTGTTTCCTTGAAAAGGATCCAACTATAATCATTTTATCTTTGTGATAGATTTGATTAATTAGTTGAGTAGATCGGCATTAATACAATTCTTTGTGATTCAAAGTATTGATTGCAAAATCTAGACAATTACTTTGGTAGTTGTTATTGGATAGATCTAAGGACGACAAAGGAGTTTATTGGGATAAACGGAAGAGCCTTTTGTCGAATTCATACAACTTCATTGAAAAGAGTTTTTCTTGACATTTGTTGTTCCTTTCTTTGTTTGGAATACGAACCAAAGGAATTGTTCCAAGTGCGTGACTTATTAACAAGTTGGAGGCGCGAGGGATACATACGGAACTAGGTGAACTATAGGTTTAGTTGCTTGGTCTCAACTATACGAAGTTGGTTTAGATTTTGTATAAGCGGCTTAATCACGAGTATTCAATGCGACAAGGTCACGCGGTTTTTTTGCATTTGCGGTTTCCTCGTTAACAAAATCTTGTTGTGTCATTTACTTTTATTTTCATAATTATAATTTATAGTAAATTACAAAACGTTAATTCCTATTTACTTGATAGCAATCCTATTGTGTTTGGTTAAGTCCGAATCTATTATCAAGTAAACATACTTCGTTGTTGTATTGTCTCGATCTTGTATCCATAGTCAATCACACAAGTTATCTTTTTATCGTACTGTCTCGATCTCGTTTCCATAGACGATCACACGAAGTGTGAACCGTTTAGTTGTATTGTCTCGACTCAGTCCATAGACAACCACTTTCGGAGAAAGGACTTATAGGTGGAAAAGTTTTAGGTGAGGAATATTTGGGTACCATCGTCTTTTAAGTATGACTTTTATTAGTGAAACCGATCTAAAGTAATCACCTGAGATGGTATGATCGATTTTTTGTAATTGGTATGACCAATTTAGACATTGAGGAACCGATCCTAGTAAAAGGTGCAACCGTCACAAAAGTGGAATCGATCCTTGTAAGAGGTGCAACGGTTTTTAGTAATTGGGAACCCGTCCTAAGAACACGTGCAACAAATACAAGCTAGATACCATATATATGTGGGAACCGATCCTAGTACCTAGTCAACCAAGTTTTGGTAACTAGCATGACTAATTCAGTACCCACATGGAGGTAGAACAAACTTGTTTTCGTAGAACTAGTGAAACCCATGATTGGTGATTTGATAGGATAATCAATCACATAGTTCTCAGAAGTCATATGAACCAATTCTAAACTCGTTTGGAAGTGTGGCAAATCAGTTCCAAGATTGTAAATATGAAAAAGGATTTACTAAGTAAAGATGTCGACATACTTTGAACATGTGGAGTAACGCTTATCTTTTATTGTTCAAAGATATTCCTTAATAGCTAAAGAAGAATCCCGGATCGAAATAAATTAAGAATCTTTTAATTAAGGTTTTTAGTTTTATATGCTTTTAATTTCTAGCAATTAAAATGCATATGTTTAGAAAATAAAAATTGGTAATGTGCATTTACTAATTGGAGATTTTCTACTGAGATTTCGGTCAATATTTGGACAAAGCATTTTCAGGAATTATGGAAACCGAATTTGAAAATATATTGCATATCTTGAGAATATTTTCGGTTTTGGAAATTCCTTGGTGTCCAAACTTCCTTGGTCTATAAATATTGAAGTTTGCATTTCTAATAAGCTAATCCTTAGAACCAGCAAAACTACCTTGTTGTGTTGTTACTGGTGCAGCCGTCTATTCGGAGAGGAAAGTAACCTAATTAGGTGAAATCTCTTACGACCGCTCGTTTTAAAGACTTTTTTGGGGATTGGGAAGCTCTCACGTATCGTTGGTGGGAAACTAGATAATTGCGGTTTATTATTAGTTTTCGATTGATTTGATTGACTAACGGTTGTTGAACTTTGATTGCACCTAGTTTTTTTATGCTTGAGAATCTTCTTTTCGATATAAGATTCACTCAAACTAGATCGAAAGTTTCGACGGGGATATTTAGACTGTTTGTAGTTCTAAAGGCGTCTTGTGATAATCCATTGTTAATAGACTCCGTTATGTGTGTGATTGATCAAAAGAGATTCAAGTTGATTGTGTGCGGGTGTTTATTGAAGATCTAAGAAGATTTGAAGACGAAGATTTACGATTTGGGTTCATAATCTTTGGTGTGCACAAAACTTGATCGGCTTGGGATCCAACTATAATCGGTTTATCTTTGTGATAGATTTGATTGATTAGTGTTGATGGTGGATTTTCAACAAAGAGCAAAACCGTAAAATCATGAGGCATGTTTCGGCCGGATTTCGGGCATGCAACGATTCATATTTTCTGAAGCCATGATGAATATGTTTTGAAAATCCCCACTAGGCGCGATTCGATCCCTAGCATTTCATCATGCCCTCTATGCGAGAATAACATAATTGGGCGGTTCTCCGTAGATTGATAGCTTAACGCCTTGGGACGTCGGTGACACTCATCTTTCGACTATGTGGATAGGCCGTGCATAGATTCGGGTGGTTCTCCGCGAGATTGAGAGAAGTAACGCCTTGGTCGTAAACAACACATGTGACTCCATGACTACGCACCATTCCGAATGGATGTGACACTTTAAATGTCTAATATCTTTTACGTAATAGATTAATTACAATCGTGACATTCACCACTTAATTCCCAAAATGATCTATTATTGCTCTATTTCATGGTGAATCCACGGCACGATCCTATGGAATGGCAATAACAATTGTTCCGATTCCATGATCGAATCTACGACTTGATCTCACGGAATGACAATAAACTACTATATTATCTCATTATTCCAATTTCATGATCGAATTCACGGCTAATCTCATGGAATGGTAATAGATAATTTTATTACTCCGATTTTATGGTCGAATCAACGATCCCATGGAATGGTAATGCACCTTTATTATTCCAAGTTCATGGTGAATCCACAGTGATCCTATGAATTGATAATAAATGACTACTCATTTTATTATTCCGTTTTCATGAACTATTCTACACTTGAATTTCATGAATTAGCAATAAATACCCAACCAACGGGCATGGCCAGGTCCCACCCTCACAATCCCTAGCTTTTTATAATTCCCTAAACTCATGAAACTCCTCTGTTTCAACAAAAACTCATGGATTCTCCATAGCTTCATAGATTCATGAAAAATAATAATATAAAATTAGGGAAAGGTGTGCGGGGCCAGAACAACATAGCCGAACGGCCATGCTCTAGCGCGTGGCTGGGTCCCACACCTTGCAATCCTAGTCATTTATAATTATTATTTTCCTAAATTCATGAATGGTGGGTTTGTTTCTTTGAATTCACCGTTTCCGAGGAATTTATAATCCCATGGGATTACAAACTACAGGAATCATGTAAATTCCTTGTGTGTTTGGTAACTTAATATAAATTTCTAAGAATTATAAAGTTTTCTTGTATTAAAGTTTTTGTATCGTTTGCCATTATCCTCAAATCTTAAAATTGCATATATATGGGATTTAAATTTAAAATTAAAAAAAAGTGGGTCCACAAATCCCTTGATAAGTTTTCCAGCAAATCTTAAGGGGAGGGTCGGACTCCATATAGAGGATTTCTTTGAAAATCGAATACCGTAGGAAACGTGATTCAGTTCGAGATAACCAAACATACGGAGGAACGTAATTCTACCAAATCCCCTGGACCCATGAATTCCACCTTTAAAATTCTACATCCAAACCCACCAGAAACTCCTCGGTATGAGCAAAAATCATGATTTCGTCATAACTTCTCAAATTTTGCTCAAATCATGAAAAACCAAAAGCCAACAGGTCACACGAACGGCTAGCCTCTCACGGCAATTTTAAATGTTAAAATACTCTTATTTTAATATTTACAAAATATTGATCAATTGAGCATACATGCTCATTCCAACAAAAATCAAGAATTTCAGTCAAGATGAAACTCTTCTGAAAATTCATAATGTTGCTCGAACGCACATCAGAAAATACTGAAACTCTCAGTACGGAGACACGGATACCATGAAAACACGTGCATGCCTTCATGACGGACCGGAGTCATTCCTAGGGCTTGCACAAAGCCGGTCCACGCGTTTTCATAATTCGACCTAATTTGCTCAATTGCTCATATTGGGCCCAAACTCTCTTTAACCAACCCGGGGATTGCTCAAACGACCAACAACCGGTCCCGTGACTACCAAGAGCCGTATCCATGCTCTCTTGGTCGGTCCCCATCTTTCATACCTAGGTTTTATCACCTAATGCGAACCCAACAATATTTCAATAAATGATGGCTTAGGCATTTAATCATCATTCTATCACCAAGCTGTTCAACTCGGAACCACCGGTGCATGCTCACTCGAGCACTAGGCACCACGTGGACGCCCATCATCCCATGTGGTTGGTCCCTCTATCACTCATGACCTATTTTCGGCGATTCATCAACTATGATGCGAAATTAGGGTTTTGAATAAATGTTATACGAATCATCATTACGAGCAAGATTCAAACACTAATGAATTTATATTGATTAAAGAACTTGACATATGAATTAATCATATAATATTTGGTAATATACCAATATTTTAATATTTTATTAGGTCACGTTACCAATAAATTTTTCGTCGAATTGAGCAACACTTGCTCAAATATTGATCCGACTATCAATATTCATTAATTTATCGATAATTTTTTCGAATTGAAGCAATACTTGCTCAATTGCACATCAAATTATCAATATTCGGTATTTTGTCGAATTGAGCAATACTTGCTTAGTTGCTCATCAAATTCTCGATATTGATAATTAAATCGGATTGAGCAATACTTGCTCGGTTGCTCGAATATTGATCCAACTATCAATATTGGTAATTTATCGGTATTTCATTGAATCGAGCAATACTTGCTCATTTGCTCAGAATAATCCACATATATTCGGTAACTCATCAATATTCAAAAACTTCGTTGAATTTACAATATTTGCTCGGACGAGCAACATTAACATTCATGAATCGTTGAGCATTTGTCAAACATGCTCGATTCAAAAAACCTAGACTCATTGTCTAATCGGTCAAAAGCCGACAAACTAAATACACGGGCATCATGCGAGACTCCACGATTCATGAGACATCAATCACGTCAAATTGGGGGATAACAACTAGGGTTTTGGTCTGGCGGCTTACAGCAGGTGGATTTCATCCTGACGAGAAATGTCGTAAGTTGTGTAAACGGTTGAAGGAGTTATCAAAGTAGTGGGTGCACGATCCCTCAAGTCTCCACCGACATGGGCCCGACTTTACCACGATCTTCCAATTGCCCACTCTTCCACTCATGAAACCGTCACACTTACGGGGATCAAGGTGTTCACAACTCGACAATATAAATAAGTCTCTCCGAATCCATGATTGAGGACAACGAATGATCACTAGCTATCGGCAATCATCCATAATTTCTCGAGTAACTACTCTCAAGAATTCATCAATCCATCGAGAACTTATTCGAACTCCACGGTTCACAAATTATGCGAGAAACCTTCAACACATCCACAATCCTTGATCATCATTGATCCCACACAATTCTCAGCTTCCCTCCTAAAGATCAACCCATCTCCCTCTTTGCGGCCGAATTGACTCTGGAACGGCCATTGACTTGGTTTAGGCGGAGTCCTCTTGATTGATCTCTCGAATTTAAGCACTCCCTTTGCGGTGCATCGTGTGGGTTAAGCGGTTTGCTCGGTCGAGGAGTCTCGACGACACGCTCGACTCTTCACTTTCCTAAAAAAAAAAAAATGAACCGTTTTCCCCATCCACAATTAGTTGAGTAGATCGCCATCAATACAATTATTTGTGATTCAAAGTATTGATTGCAAAATCTAGACAATTACTTTGGTAGTTTTTATTGGATAGATCTAAGGACCTGACAAAGGAGTTTATTGGGATAAACGGAAGAGCCTTTTGTCGAACTCATATCACTTGATTGAAAAGAGTTGTTACCCGAGCAGTTTGTTGTTAAGATTCTTGTTTGGAATACGAACCAAAGGAATTGTTCCAAGTGCATGACTTACTGCAAGTTGGAGGCGTAGGGATACATACGAAACTAGGTGAACTATAGGTTTAATTGCTTGGTCTCAACTATACGAAGTTGGTTTAGATTTTGTATAGCGGCAATCACGAGAGTATTCAATTACGACAAGATCACGGGGTTTTTCTGCATTTTCGTTTCCTCGTCAACAAAATCTTACTGTGTCTTTTACTTTTCTATTTCTGTAATTGTAATTCGAAGTAAAATACACAAATATTAATTCTTATTTACTTGATAGAAATCCTATTGTGTTTAGTTAAGTCCGAACCTATTATCAAGTAAACATACTTCGTTATTGTATTGTCTCGATCTTGTATCCATAGTCAATCACGAAAGTTATCTTGTTGCCGTATTGTCTCGATCTCGTATCCATAGAAGCGATCACACGAAGTGTGAACCGATTAGTTGTATTGTCTCGACTCGGTCCATAGACAATCACTTTTCGGAGAAAGGACTTATAGGTGGAAAAGTTTTAGATTGAGGTATATTTGGGTACCCTCGTCTTTTCAATTGGTATCGAAGCAGGCAAACGCGAAAAGATTTAATAATCTGTGTTTGGTGCGATCCAACCTATAAGAAATTGAATATATGTATGATTCAGTTAACGTTATGCAAGAGTATGAATACTTAAAAGTTGAAGATGTTACCACTTCGTTAACTCATGATCCAGGAGTTGCGAAAATCAAGAGTATATCTGAGTTGTTCTCTAATGGAAAAGAAAATGCTGATAAAGAGTTGGTAAAACTCCTAAAGCCTATAAAATCTCTGTCTACAAAAGTGTTGATATTAAAGACAGTCAAATCTTCTTAAGAATGAGATCGAGAGATAAAGACATTCAATTGGATATTCTAGCCAAAGAGAAGGATCTCACTTTGTCAAATTAGAAGTTTTTGGTAAATCTCTTACTAAAGATAAAGAGACATGTCATATGACTCGACTAATGATCTTCTTGTGATTTCCTTTGATATTGAGGAAACTAAAAGTCCTTGCTTGACTTTTTCACTGTTTGTGATAAAACCGGTTTAGTCACATCTGGAAGCAGATCAAGATGATGGTAGTTTGCCTAACTACATCAAGTCGGAAGAGGATGAGAAACCATCTTCTACATCTTGATGATCGGATGAAATCTTGTCCAAAGGAAACTTGAGCAGTTAGTGAATGTGATCTTAAGGAATAAAAATTTCGATCACTTGAAAGGAAACTTATACTTCTTCAAAATACGGTGGTAAAAATATTGAAAGAAGTTTCTTGTCTTAAAAATCTTGAAAGACCATTCCTCGGTATAAAGACGAGAATATACCACTACCCGATAAGATCAACTCAAAAGAATCGGAGGAAAGAGTTGAAAATCACTTTTGGAAAAAGGTTCCTCCTCACCCATATCGAAACAATTCTTTTGTTGATGAAGAACGATTCCGAGAAGAAAGGTAAAGAGAATCTCTGCCAAAGGAAACAATCGGGAATTTCCCATAATTGTTTGAGATAAGTATCTTGGTGTGCATCATAAGGAAATCCTTAGAATGAGTAAATCATATGAAAATCTCATTGAAATAATTAAGAGATTTATCTATCTCTGAAAATATTCACTTGGTACATCTTCTCCACATGATCATATCTCGAGAGCTAGAAAAGATCATTATTCTAGGAGAAAATATTTTGGGCGAGAAATTCCCAAGGAGAAACATGAACTATGGTTACGATACTCCTTTGTAAGCTAGAAAAAGCTTACTCGATACAACTTATTTGTATCGAAATTGTGCACTCTCATCCTCTTCAGTGCTCTTAATTATGGATGAGAAAAGCACAATAAAATAAGAGCACATTTTTTGTGTGTTTTTTTATCAGAAAAAATTTGTGACATTTTATGGATGACTGCGAATCAATGTTTGTCTAAAAATTTGTTCATGTTTATCATGATCTTCCAAAAATAGGTTTTATTTATAATTTTTCGAATTTTAATAAACCTTACAGCATGAGAAGTTCGGACAAAGGAAATATAAAATATTCTTTTAGTATTTTCGGAATTTCTGATATTTTCGGTCCAAAAGTTGTCTCTTCTTAAAGAGAAACTATCTCTTGCTTGTATTAAAACCACAGTCAATCCTATTTAAATAACAGAGCATGCTTCCAATAACTCGCAGTGTCACAAAGTCTAATAAGGAGGAAGCTAAAAAGGTTAAGGATTGTCAAGGAATCAATACGAAAGGAAGAAGAAAATCATGTCGATTATGATTACGATAGTTACTGTTGGATCACAAGATGAGTCATGTACATTTAGCTTACAATTTACAAGATCAACCAAAACCAAGTGGATTCCTTGTTAGTATGATTGACTATATCCAAGGTTTTGAAGAACTAAGAACCAACCTCGTAATCACGGTTCGAAATCAAGATTGTCTCAAAGATAAAATTGAGGAGACAAAAGCTGATCTTGCTGATATGAAGGTTCAAGTTGAAAAACTTGAGAAACAAGAAGTGGTTGCGGACAAGTCTCTTGAGACATGCTTCAAAAGTTTGAACAACTGAAGAAACCTCGGTGAACAACAAGAGCACCACTAGAGATTAAGTTATATGTTGTAATACTTAATCCAGAAAAATAGACATTAGTTTTTAATTATTTTAGTAAATTCTATTATGAATAAAACTATCTTATTTATGAATAAAATTATTAGTTTATAATTTTTCTTGTGATAATTTTTCGTATACATAGCCTGTGCTTGAATGCTTTATCTTATTGCTATGAGCGGTTATACTAATCACACATATTGGTAATTCAAAAGATTTGCAATGAATAACAAATACCAATAAGCCTAGCGATTTCCCTTTCGATTCACAAAACAAGTTTATGAATGTGCTTCCTTTAAACGAATGTAAAACATTGTGTCTTAGGATGAAATCTTCACCTCATACCCATACATAATCATAATAGCATTCATACGATTATGTCGATGTCTTATATACGAAGTGCAAAAGATGGACGTTATACTTCGTATTGTAATTCCTTAATACTATGTCTAACTAGAGTATAATCATTCACAGCTTCACAGTTATGTTTTCAATATGCACGACTTGAAAGATACGTTAGGAATGAAACAGTTCAAGTCAAATATTACTAACCTCAAGAGGAAGGATGATGTCGTCGTTGTAGCTCTTACTTCTTCATATTCTTCACGTAATACTTGTAAGTCTCATATCTTAGTAACTTTCTAGCTAACCTATACGAAGTTGACCCTTGTAAATAATCAAGTGACTCTTTAAATGAGTTTTGGTTCACTAAAATATGACAACCAAACTTAACATACCAAACGCTTGGTGGGTTCAATCGAGCTATGCTCTAACAATGTGCGTGATCGATCATAAGTGGAATCAAGTTTTGTGTGCAAGTACAATTGAAAACAATTGAAAATTTAAAGACAATAAGATTTTTCTGATTGGTTTTGCATCTCGTGATATTACTTCGCGCATACATCTTGATCGACTGGGATCCGACTAGATATTGTTTATCTTTAAGAGACTTTTGATTATCTAGGTGTATAGATCGACATTTCTTTATAGTTATATTTTGAGATATATTTAGGTAGATTGTGTTAGAGCATAGCTCAGTTGAACTCACCATTGGTATGTCAAGTTTGGTTGTCATATTTTAGACTATAAAGTCTAGGAATGTTGAGACATACAAGTAGTACTCTGAAGACCTGAAGAATGAGAAGACTAACGAACCACAACGATGACATCATCCTTCCACTTGAGGTTAATAATATTGACTTGAAGTTGTTTCATTCCTAACGTATCTTTCAAGTCGTGCTATATTGAAAACATAACATGCGAAGCTGTGTATACTAAACACATTGTATATAATACTCTAGTAGATAGACATGATCACAGTATTAAGGAATGATATTACGAAGTATAACGCTTATCTTTTACACTTCATAAAAATGACATCGACATAATCTGGTATATAGTTTTATGATTATGTGTATGGGTTATGGTGAAGATTTCATCATAAGAAACAATGTTTTACATTTGTTTAAAGGAAGTACATTCATGAACTTGTTTCATGAATCGAAAGGGAAATCAATAGGTTTATTGATCCGGCTATTCATAGCATATTCTTTGGATGACCAATGTGTGTGAGTTAGTAGAATCGATCTTAACTCAGGTTATGTATATCTTAGTATAACCGATCACAATACCTATACTTATGATTTGGTATGACCGGTCCTGGTAATTGATATAACCGATCCTAAATAATCACCATGTTGGTGTGACCGATCACAAGATCGATCCTTGTAATTGGTGTGACCGATCCTTGTAATTGGTGTTGGAAAAGTGGGGTCTAACAACCACACCCAATATAATTCCAAGAGAATCAACTAGACAGTCATACTCAGTCAAGGAAAGATATCCAAGAATTATATATATTTCTAAAATCAATCGGTAAATCAACAAGAATGAATCCGTGAAGGCCCATTGGTATGAGAATAACTTGGCGGTACCAAAGATCAATGTTCAAGTGTCAATCAATTTCAATCAAAAACCAAAGGTCGGATTTACCAATTGATTGAAATCGCACAACATGTGATATTTCAATAATATAAACAAATATAATGTGGAAAAGAAATAACACATAAACCCGAAGTTTTCTTAACGAGGAAAACGCAAATGCGAGAAAAACCGCGGGACTTAGTCCAGATTTGAACACCACCTGCTAGTAATGGCCCTCAGACACTAACCTACTACAAGTTAACCGGGCTGGAATCTGAATTTAACGCCCTAACAAAGTCTCACCCCGATTAAGGTACAGTCGCGTTCCTTACGCCTCGAATCCTAGCAAGGCTCTACGCACTTGATTCCCTTAGCTGATCTTTCCCCTAACTAGAGTTGCTACAACCCAAAGTCGGAGACTTTATAAACAAATATGTCTCCCACGAAAAAGTATATTACATAGATTAATATGTCTCCCTTAGCTTATCTTTCCCCCAGCGAAGAGCTTTGTGATTACTTTTTATATCTTACCTATCGGAGATAAATCTCGAAACAAATCTTAGCGAAGATAGTACTCAATACGATATAACAAGTAAGATCATAACTTACGCAACTACGAGAGAAAATAGTTGGGCTGGCCGAGATCCCAATGAAGTCTTCAAGTCGTTAACTTATAATAGTTTTAGGAAAAACCTAGGTTAAAGGAGAATCGACTCTAGTCGCAACTAGTATCACACAGAAGTGTGGGGATTAGGTTTTCCGATTTGCATTCTAAGTTAGCTTAGTAACAAAGCAATCAATATCCACTATTAGATGAAAACTTGATATAAGATTCAAGCTAAGTTTTCTTAAAACCAAAGCAATATATCTCCACCGTTAGATGATCTTAGCTTGTTATACACAAACAAAATATACCTTCATTTATATATGGTAATCGTACCTAAACGTGTATATTGAGTTGGCTCAATAACAGTTAACCGAAGTTAGCTATATGAACACTTTTGTATTAACCACATTCATCTAACACTTCTAGATTAAATGAATTTAATTGTGTTACTTATAGAGCTGTCCAGTTGTTTATATTCTTACAGTATACAAGACACAATTGAAACAAAAATCGAGATTTGATTCATGATTGTACAAAACACTTATTCAAGAATCAATTCATGAACATTAAGCCACGGTTTGCAAAAGATTGCATTCCTTAATTTATAAATGTATTTGTTCATGAGTATAGAATCATACTTAACCAATTTTAGAACTTAACCAATTTTAGAACTTAACCAATTTTAGAACTTAACCAACTACGTTTGCAAACGGGTACGCAAACTTTAGTTCTGGACTTTGGTCTTGTCTCACAGTTCGAAAACCGGTATGCATATTGTCGACCCGAACCTCAACTTCGGGTAAAACCGTTCGCATCACCAGTCGAAAACTTGGTTCGCGGACTTTAATAGTTAAAACCGTTCACATCTTGGTATGCAAACTTGGTTCGGTCCCGAATCATACCCTGGCGGTTTGCATCTTGGTATGCATAATGTGTTATATCCAGACAATGGTTAATTGTTCTAAACTCACATTTCAATCATTGAAACATCCTTAGAAGACGACAATAGCTGTCTTACACAAACTATTAGTATAAGTAATTTTCAAGTGATCGAATGATCAATACGAAATATTAAATCGACATCAAATGACTTGTCTCACACAAATCATGTAAGATGTTTCAAGGCAATTTTCACATGATCATCTTTTGACTTATTATTTAGTTTCCAACAAATAAATTGTTTCCAACTAAACTCGTCAAGAATAATGATGAATGTAGCTAAAGTTAAAAGCTTCCAATACATATTTAGAAAGATATGAGCGGAGTTAAACTCGGCTCGAAAATATCAATGTGTATGATATAAAAGTCTATATAGCTATACGACTTAGGATATAGAGTAGAATAGACTTAAAGTGATAGATAAGTTTTAGTCTCCACATACCTTTTGTTGATGAAGTTCCTTCAAGCCCTCCTTAGTAGATCTTCGTCTTCAATCGATGAACGTCGTGAAGTCTAAAGCTCAACTACACATTCTAACCTAGTCCGAGACATAGCTATAAGTATACTATAAATCAAACAAGCTTGAGATAGCAATGCTTGCGAGTTCGACAGAGCAGTGCTCTAACAATCTCCCCCTTTGTCAATTTTAGTGACAAAACTATCAATACATATGGATTACAAAATATGCTTGATTTCCTTAGTTCTTCAACATTCCTTGAATTCTTCGTCACTCCAAGTACTTCGGTGATTAAGACGTGTTCAACTCAGCATCATTGTTGTTGAAGATCCGTAGCCATAACAATAAGAAAAAAAATGTTCTCAACTATTGTTATACATTGCAATAGTATTATTACACAACATCAAAGTTCAATTGTATCACAACTTTGAAAATAATACTATGGTGATATGTATCACTCCCCCTTAGTCAATACTTCATCTCACAATGAAAACCACTCCTCCTTACATAATGATCCGTAAACCATTTGTATGTAGTGTGAACTACACAATAATTCTCCCCCTTTTTATCAATATAAATTGGCAAAGGTACGAAAGCTAACGGGATCATAATGAAATTCTCAAAGAGATTATTCATGACTAAAATAGAACATATCAACTTGGTTTCAATGATTTCACATAGTCGAAACTTAGTGTATTCATCAAGGACTTCATAAAGATACAAGATAACTCCTACAATATTCCACAGCCACACTCCCCACAAAGATTTGGCAGTTAAGCACAAGTTGAATTAATAACTCTCACCCATAAAATGTCATTCCCGAAAGAACAACAAGAGCGACCTTACTTTTACGAGAAAAGAAGGATTTATTTGGACATTAACAAATCACATGAAACATGAATTTGTATCCAGAAAACTGGAATAAATTAACCACAAGAAGACCTTAATGATTAATTCAATCGGAAATGCTCAACATAAGAAAACTTACAGAGCCATACAGTACTTTCACATAGAAGTGGATCAGGGAAAGATCAATATTGCGGAATATTCAAAAGTTCATTCTATCTTTTATCAATATTTGCATAAAGACATAATAGACTTAACTTTTGAGATATATATATATGAGATAATCATAGTTCACGGATGTAAACACACATATCCCATACAATATTTTTGCAATTTATGAAACCAATAAAGATTAATACTGCAAAATCATCTTCTAAATAGCTTAAAATTTAAATAAATAAATCTAAAACATTGCAAGATGAAAATCGTTGACACTATGTGTAATCTCAATATTTTCTATTCCAAACCCTAGTTATCCTTTTTAAAACACAAGAATAAATTCTCATAAGAAGTTTCCTAGACATTAAGATTCTTGAAAAATTCTTTATCGTCCCTGAACTCCTTGTCGTCAATAGACATTGGAACATAAGGTTCGTGAAGAAATGAGTCAATTCCAAAAAACCTTTCTTGACTGATGCCGAACCAGAACCTTCTGAATTTCAAGAGATCTTAGAAAAATAGCCTTTATTTGTTGCATCTCCATTCTTGTTTCTTTCAACACTTCAAGAACACTAGAAAATTTATGAAGATTTGAGGGATTAGCCCTTGGTTTCTTCATATTCTTCCTTTTTATCTTCAAGGTTGTAGAGGAATGAGACTTATCTTTTTCCTTCATGATTGATGGCTTAACAATCATATTAACATCTTTTCCATCAGAAAATATGATGCTCGGAGTCTCCATCAAGATATGAAATTGTGAAGAAAACACACAAAACTAGCTCATGAAATCTTTAAATAAAAAGAGTTTTAGAGAAGGAAAAAGGAATGTAGGGTTACAGAACCTATATACAGAGTAAGTAGGATTCACGTACGACCAACTCATAACCCTAAAAAAAGGTATAATTGTCGATTTTAACCCTCTTTTAATAATCAAAACAGGGTAAACCTTTTCAATATTAAATTATGAAAAGATCAACAAAATTCCAGAAAACAAAAAGGAAAAACAAAAATTTTCTTTTCCTAAAACCCGATTATGCATTTTTTTTTTTTTTTAAAGTTCGGGCACATGAGACAAGATGCACTTTCAACACAATTAAGGCGTGTGTTGGGGTCAACAATAATCATGTCTACCATCTCTGCGATTCTTGTCGGAATTCTTAATACCTTTTTCATAGATTGTTTAGACCTTGTTCTTTTACGCAGAGGTCTATCTTTTTCTTTAGAAATTACCTTCTTCGGAGATGAGTTGAATTTACATACCTCATATGAATTAAACATCGAACAAGTTTGAGCTTGTTTGCTAATCGATTTGCTCTCCTTTGAAGTTTGTTGACATATCTTATTTTATGTTTGTACTTGAAACAATTAAAGAGTTCATGACCCTAAAAGTACAATAAGAACATGTCAATGTGGAGGACGGTTTAGACACCATAGCTGAGCATGCTGCTAAACAAATTGAGGTACATGACACATTTGAGATAGAATTTTCAATAGACAGGGAAAAATCCATTTTATCCTCTAAAGTGGTTGAAGAAGTTTTTCCAAGAAGAATACCAAGATTGATGTACGTACTGCTACAATTATCAAAGTTAATATTTTCACCAAGGAGTGTTACACTTGATTTTTCGTCTTCATTTGAATCATAGTGATTAGACATTTCATCAAGAGTTGCGGCAAGACCTTTGTTCCCGAGTGTATTTTCAACGATTTGGACACTCATTAGCAAAATGACCAAAACCTTTACACTTGAAGCACTATGGCATATCCTCATCATCGGTGTTGAAAATATCCCACTGTTTTAGGAGGAACACGATCATGAGGTTTCTTGATGATCTAGGTTTATCTCGATGAACCGTTTACTTCTTTCAAAGAAGATCTCTAAAGCTGTCTTGTGATCGGTGAGGCGAGTTGTCAAGATCTTCATCGATCGGTCTTAATAGGATCAACCACAGAGTTGCCAACACTTTTACTTTTATCAAGTAATTTAGTGTGCTTTTGTACTTTGAAAGTAATATCCATTCCAGATTTGGATGTGTGCTCATGATCAAAGATCTTTAACTTCCCAACAAGAGTATTTACGGAGAGTGTATCAAGGTTATTTCCTTCAACAATGGCATGTTTCTTAGAATCGTATGAGATTTTTCATCATAATTTCCTTTTCGGGAATAGTCTTACCTAATGTAAAGATGCGTTAACAATTTCGGACACTTTGTGATTAAACTCATCAAATGAATCTTCATTAGCTATCCGAAGGTTTTCCCAATCAGGATTTAGATTTTGAAGTCTAGCTTCCTTTCCAGAGGTATTCCCTTCAAATACGGTTTCTAAGATATCCCAAGCATCTTTAGACTTATTGCATGTGGTCACATGGTCTTTGAAGCTTTCTGGGGTAATGGCATGGATGATCGCATTCAAGCCGTCGGAATTTTGCTTTGCAGCGAGAATCTCGTCAGGTTCATATACACCAATATCCTTTGGAGCAGTCACATCGTTTACTGTAACCATGGGAGAATAATAGCCATCAACAACACGAATCCATGATTGAAAATCATGCACTTGGAGAAAGGCACGCATAAAAAATTTCCACCATAGGTAGTTTGAGTCATTGATGACTGGTGGTGTGTTTATAGAGATAACACTTATGTCCATAGAGTCATATTGCTACAAACACAGACTTATGAGGTCTTTAACGTGTTTGCCTGCTCTGATACCAATTGAAAAAGCGGGGGTCTAACAACCACACCCAATATTTTGATCGGAAATATGTATGGACTAACTCCAATATAATTCCAAGAGAATCAACTAGGCAGTCATATTCAATCAAGGAAAGATATCCAAGAGTTATATCTCTTTCTCAAATCAATCAGAAAATCAACAAGAATGAATCCATGAACTGATTGGTATGAGAATAACTTGAACGGTACCAATGAACAATGTTCAAGTGTCAATCAATTTCAATCAACGATCAAAGGTCGGATTTACCAATTGATTGAACTGTACACAACCTGTGATATTTCAATTATATAAACAAATATAATGTGGAAAAGAAATAACACAGACACCAGAAGTTTTGTTAACGAGGAAACCGCAAATGCAGAAAAACCCCGAGACCTAGTACATATTTGAACATCACACTGTATTAATCCGCTAAAGACACTAACCCACTACAAGTTAACTTACTGGAATGTAGTTGAGCCCTAACCAAGTATCACACCGATTAAGGTACAGTCGCGTTCCTTACGCCTCTAAATCCCAGCATGACTCTGCGCACTTGATTCCTTTAGTTGATCTCACCCACAACTAAGAGTTGCTACGACCCAGAGTCGAAGACATTACAAACAAATATGTCTCCCACAGAAAAATATATTCTGATAGATAAATCTGTCTCCCACATAAATACCTATGAAGTTTTTGTTCCATCTTTTGTTAAATCAAGGTGAACAGGAACCAATTGATAATGCGGTCTTATATTCCCGAAGAATAGCCTAATAATATCAATCACCTCACAATAACTTAACTATATGGTATTAGAAGAAGTTATTATGGAATCACAAAGAATGAGACGAAGATCTTTGTGATTACTTTTTATATCTTACCTATCGAGATAAATCTCGAGCAAATCTTAGAAAGATAGTACTCAATACGATAAAACAAGTAAGATCAAAACACGCAACTCTTTGAGAAAGAGTTGGGTCTGGCTTCAGAATCCCAATGAAGTATTCAAGTCGTTAACCTATAATGGTTTTAGGAAAAACCTAGGTTAAAGGATAATCGACTCTAGTCGCCACTAGTATCACACAAAAGTGTGGGGATTAGGTTTTCCAGTTGCTAGAGTTCTCCCTTATATGTCTTTCAGATCAGGGTTTGCATTCTAAGTTAGCTTAGTAACAAAGCAATCAAATATTTACCGTTAGATGAAAATCCTATTTAAGATTCAAGCTAAGTTTGCTTAAAATCAAAGCAATATCTCTACACCATTAGATGGTCTGAGCTTGTTACACACAAATGAAATATACCTTCATTTAGATATGGGTAACCATACCTAAACGTGTATATTGAGTTGGCTCAATAATATTTAACCGAAGTTAGCCATATGAACACTTTTGTATTAACCACATTCATCTAATATTTCTAGATCAAATGATGATCAATTGAATCTAATTGTGTTACTCATAGAGTTGTTCAATTGTTTATATTCTCATAAAAGTATACAAGACACAATTGAAACAAAATCGGATTTGATTCATGATTGTACAAAGTACTTATTCAGGAATTAATTCATGAACATTTAGCCACGGTTTGCAAAGATTGCATTCCTTAATTTATAAATGTATTTGTTCATGAGTATGGAATCATACTTAACCGATTTTAGAACTTAACCAACTAAGTTTGCAAACGGAGTACGCAAACTTTAGTTTGGACTTTGGTCTTGTCCATTTATAACCGGTATGCATCTTTGTCGTCCGGACCTCAACTCGGGTAAAATAGTTCGCATACTGGTATGCAAACTTGGTTCCCGGACTTTAACAGTTAAAACCGTTCGCATACTGGTATACAAACTTGGTTCCCGGATCCGAATCATACCACAAAAGTTTGGATACTGTAATGCATATTGTGCTATATCCAGACAATGGTTAATTTTTCTAAACTCCCATTTCAATCATTGAACATCCTTAGAAGACGACAATAGTTGTCTCACAGAAACTATTAGCTTATAACTAATTTTCAAGTAATCGAATGATCAATACGAAACATTCCGAGTCGACATCAAATGACTGTCTCACACAAATCATGTAAGATGTTTTAAGGAAATTTTCACATGATCATATTTTGATTTATTGTTTAGTTTCCAACAAATAAATTGTTTCTGTTAGAGCACTGCTCAATCGAACTCGCAAGAGTTGCTATCTCAAGCTTGTTTGTCAAGTTTAGTTGCCAAAACTATAAGTCTTGATTTCTAGTCTACTTATAGCTAAGTCTCGGATTAGGATAGAAAGTGTAATTGAGCTTTAGACTTCACGACGTTCATCGATTGAAGACGAAAAACTACTAAGGGGATCTTGTGGAACTTCATCAACAAAAGGTATGTGGAGACTTGAACTCATCTATCACTCAAAAGTCTATCTACTCTATCTCCTATTTGAGACAAAAGTCGTATAGCTATATAAACTTCGATTATACACATTTGATATTTCGAGTTGAGTCTAACTCGCTTAAATATTTCTAGAAATATGTGTTTGTAAGCTTCCGCTTTAACCAAGTTCATCTTATATTCTTGACGAAAGTCAAAAGATGATCATGTGAAAATCGCTTTGGTAACATCTTATATGATTTGTGTGAGATAGTCATTTGGTGTTGTTGAGAGGGTAAATGTGTGAAGGAGGAACTGGCCCTAATCACATCAAGTATTCCCACGTAGGTGAAAGTTTAAGAGAGATAAATTGGATTAATTGTGTCCTCTAAGTATGCCTTCTTTACCCTTTTATAATAATCTTTCTTTCCCTTCTTTAAGGATAAATACCCATAAGACTAATATATTACAATATTGCCATTTTCCTATTATCCAAGTTATCAAGGATTTAGGAGAAGGGCATTTGTTCTAAGACAAAGCCCAACTAACTTAAGATTACCTTTCTTGGGCTAGACTTAATCCATTATCACATGAACTAAGCCTAGTCCCTGAAAAGACGAGGGTACCCAAATACACCACAATCTTTAAATTATCCACCTATAAGTCCTCTTACCGAAAGTGATTGTCTATGGACCAAGTCGAAACAATACTACAAATCGGTATTCACACTTTGTGTAATCGTCTATGGATACGATATCGAGACAATACAACAATCAAAATGTGATTACTTGATAATAGGTTCGGACTTAACCAAACACTATAGGATCACTATCAAATAATACAGAGTTAATGTTTGTGTAATTTATTTTTAATTATAATAAACAATTATAATTTCGGAAATTGAAAAGTAAAAGACATAGCAAGATTTTGTTAACGAGGAAACCGCAAATGCAGAAAAACCTCGGGACCTAGTCCAGAATTGAATACTCTCAGAATTAAGCCGCTATACAAAATCTAACAAACTCCATTATAGTTGATACCAAGCAACTAAACCTATAGTTCACCTAGTTTCTTCAGTATCCATGCGCTTCTGACATTCAATAAGTGCACGCACTGGAACAATTCCTTTGGATCGTATTCCAAACAGTAAAGGAACAACAAATCTGTTTGGTAACAACTCTCTTGATTCTTTTAGATGAAGATATCTCAAGTCATAAGCAAAGGCTCATCTGTTTTTAACCAATAAAATCCTTTGCACAGTCGATCAATATATCCAATAACTACCCGAAGTAGCGAGTTTATATTTGCAATCAATCAATATAGAATCACAAAAAAATATTGGGTAATGCCGATATTACACAACTAATCAATTGAATAAATACGATTCTAGTTGGATCCCAGCCGATCAAGGTTTGTGCACACTCAAAGATATAAAAACCAAATAAAAAATGTTCTTTGTCTTCAAATCTTCTTTAATCTTCAATAAACACCTGCACAACACCACTTGAATCTCTTGTGATCAATCACGCACAGAATGGAGTCTGTTAACAATGGATTATCACAAGACGTCTTTAGGTCTACAAAACAGTTCTAAAGAACCCATCGACACTTCGATCTAGTTTGAGTGAATCTTATATCGAAGAGAAGATTCTCAAGAATAAACAAACTAGGTGCAATCAAAGTTCAAGGACCGTTAGTCAATAAAATCAATCGAAAACTAAAATAAAGCGCATTCATCCAGTTTCCCACCAACAGTACTCGTAAATCGCTTTTTGATCCCACATAAGCCTTTAAACGAGCGGTGCGTAACTCACTTACATATTTCTCGAAATATGTGTTGGTAAGTTTTCTCTTTAACCAAGTTCATCTTATATTCTTGATGAAAGTAAAAAGATGATCATGTGAAAATCGCCTTGTAACATCTTATATGATTTGTGTGAGACAAGTCATTTGGTGTAGACTCATAATGTTTCGTATTGATCATTCGATCACTTGAAAATTTCTTTGAAGCTAATAGTTTGTGTGAGACAATTATTCCCGTCTTCTAAGAATGTTTCAGTGATTGAAATGGGAGTTTAGAACAATTAACCATTAATTGGATATAGCATAGTATGCGTACTTGTATGCTAACTGTTGCAAGTTATTCCAAGTCCGGAACCATAGTATGCATACACGTATGTGTACTTGGTTGGTTAGTTGAAGTCTGGGAACTTAGTTTGCATATCCGTATGCGTACATTCGAAAGTAAGTTCAAGTCCGGGAATTCAACCGAGTTTGGTGGTGTCTGACAGTATGCATACCGTTCGCATCTTGGATAACCTGATTAAGTCCAGACACTTAGGTATGCGTGCGAATTTGCATACTTGAGTAGGTTATGTTCTAAAATCGGGTTGTTCATGAACTAATACATTTATAAATTAAGGAATGCATTCTCTTGCAAACTAGAGCGATTCTCCTTTAACCTAGGTTTTTCTAAAACCATTATAGGTTAACGACTTAAAGACTTCATTGGGATTGTGAAGCCCGGACCCAACTATTTTATCTGTGGTTGCGTTTCTGATCTTGCTTTGTTCTATCGTATTGAGTACCATCTTCTCTAATATTTGCCTCGAGATTAAATCTCGATAGGCAAGATAAAAAGTAGTCACAAACATCTTCGTCTCATCGTTTGTGATTCCATAATATCTTGTTTTCGCTACCATACGATTAAGATTATTGTGAGGTGATTGATATTACTAGGATGTTTTTCGGGAATATAAGTCCGTTGTATCCATTGGTTCTGTTCACCTTGATTTATCAAAAACGGAACAAAACTCATAGGTATTTCTGCGGAGACAGTTTATCTATTCAATAGACTTTTCTCAATGTGATACATATTTGTTTATCAAGTCTTTGACTTTGGGTCATAGAAACTCTTAACTGTGGGTGAGATCATCTAAGGGAATCAAGTGTGTAGAGTCTTGCTGGGATTCAGAGGCGTAAGAAACGTGACTGTACCTTGATCAGTACGAGATTGGTTCGGGCTTAACTACATTCCAAACAGGGGTTAACTTATAGTAGACTAGTGTACGTAGCGGCTTAATCTGATGTGGTATTCAAATTTGGACTAGGACCGGGTTTTTGTTTTACATTTGCGGTTTTCTTGGTAACAAAACTTCTGGTGTCTGTGTTATTTCTTTTCCGCATTATATTTGTTTATATAAACGAAATATCACAAGGTTGTGCGAGTTCGATCAATTAGATAATCCAACCTTTGGTAACCTTTGGTGTTGATATAAATTGATTGACACTTGAACATTGGTCTTTGGTACCTTTCAAGTTGTTTCTCATAATAATCAGGATCACGGATTCTATCCAGTTTGATTTGTTGATTACATTGAGAAACAGAGATACAACTCTTGGATATATTTTCATTGATTGAGTCTCATTTTGTCTAGTTGATTCTCTTGAATTATATTGGAGTTTGTCCATACAGATTGCCTAAACGAAATATTGGGTGTGGTTGTTAGACCCAGCTTTTTTCAGTTTCTAACTAAACTCGTCAAGAATAATGATTGTTAGAGCACTGCTCGGTCGAACTCGCATGCGTTGCTATGTCAATCATGTTTGTCAATGCTAGTGATCAAAACTATAAGTCTTGATTTCTAGCCTATTTATAAATGTCTCGGACTAGGACATAGATTGTGTAGTTGAGTTTAGTTTTCACGGCGTTCATCATTTGAAGACGAAGAACTTTTAGGGGAACTTGTGGAACTTCTTCGACAAAAGATATGTGGAGACTTGAACTCATCTATCACTTGGGAAGTATTTCTACTATCTCCTCGTGTTACGATATAGTAAGGCCACATGTGCGATGCACATGCTTGAATTGGATTCTTTTAACAACACCAAATTTGATAATAATGGCAAAAAAAAAATCTTAAAATAAAAATTTAATACCTTGTTTGTACTCATTACTTAGATAATTTAAAGAGCTTTTCAAATATATTAATTTTGCAAAAATCCGATGTGTATTTTTAAAGATATCTGAGTTTTAATTTTTTTGATCTATTTTTACAACAATGTCATTCTTGTAAATATACAAATTTCAACCAAAAGCTTAATTAATGGGGGTATTAGTGTCATGTGAAAAGGCTTCACCAAACAATTACCTCTTTTATTTATATTAGTATAAGAAAGATTTGAGATTTCGAAACAGTATATCTAAACACATATTTCTCGAAATATGTGTTGGTAAGCTTTCGCTTGACCAAGTTCATCTTATATCATGAGAAAATTGCCGAGTAATATCTTAAATGGTTTGTGTGATACAATCATTTGATGTAGGCTTGAAATGTTTCGATAATGATTATTTCAATATCTTGAAAATTGCTTTAATGCTAATAGTGTGTGAAAACGACTATTGTCATCCTCTAAGAATGTTTTAATGAATGAAATAAAGAGTTTAGAATCTTGTAACCATCTTTGGATATAAGCATACTTAAGTGGGTTACTTTCTAAAATTGGTTCGCACATTAGTGTATAAGTCCAGAACCATGAACCTGAAGTATGCATACTTGTGTGTATACATGCGCACATGTACGCATACTGGCGGAAGTTCATGTTCGTGAATTTCTGCTAAGTTTGAAAACCAAACCAACCTCATTTGGTTACCTAAAGTACGTACCCTAGGGCATATGGCGGAAAGTTCACGTCCAGCAATTTACTCATTGAGTTTGAAAACTAAAAACAAACTCAAATCCGGTTACTAAGTACGCATACCTGTACGCATACTTAAGTGGGTTACTTTCTAAAATCGGTTGTACATGAACTTAAACATTTATCAATAAGGAATGCAATCTTTGCAAACCGTGGATATAATGTTCATGTATTGATTCGAGTGAATCAAACCGATTTTGCTTCAATTGTGTTCTTGTATAATTTATGAGAATATAGCAATTGAACAAATCTTTAACTAGTTTCATTTGAGTCATATGAACTAGTTATGGTTAAGATGAATAAGGTTGATATGAGAGTAATCATATGGGTAACCTCGGTTAACTATTTTTGAACCAACGCGGTGTACACGTTTAGGTACGCTACATAAACCTAAATGAGGGTACATTTCATTTTATCGTGTAACAAGCTAAGTTCGATCTAACGGTTGATAGATATTAGCTTGGTTGAATCGGGTTTTTCATATAACGGTGAATATTGAATGCTTTGTTACCAAGGTAACTTGGATTGCATATCCTGATTTGAAAACTATATAGAGGAGAACTCTAGCAACCTGAAACCTAATCCCCACACCTCATGTGTGTTACTAGTTGCATAACTAGAGTCGATACTCCTTAACCTTAGGTTTCTTCTCGAGACCATGTAGGTTAACGACTTGAAGACTTCATTGGGGTTTTGAAGCCAGACCCAACTATTATCTTTGTAGTTGCGTGATCTGATCTTGCTGTTTCTATCGCGATTGAGTGCAATCGTAAGATTGGCTTGAGATTTATATCTCCTATAGGCAAGATAGAAAAGTAATCACAAACACCTTCGTCTCATCATTTGTGATTCCACTATATCTTGTTTCGCTAGTCGATTAAGATTATTGTGAGGTGATTGACAATACTAGGTTGTTCTTTGGGAATATAAGTCCTAGGTTTATCAATTGGTTCCTGTTCACCTTGATTTATCAAAAGGCGGAACAAAAACTCTTGGGTATTTCTGTGAGAGACATATTTATTCAATCCTATAGACTTTTCTGTGTGAGAAAGATTTTTCTATCAAGTCTTCGACTTTGGGTCGTAGCAACTCTTAGTTGTGGGTGAAATCAACTAAGGGAATCAAGTGCGTAGTATCCTGCTGGGATCAGAGACGTAAGGAGCGCAACTGTACCTTGAATCAGTGCGAGATTGATTAGGGTTCAACTAAAGTCTAGTCCGAAGTTAATTGGTAGTAGGCTAGAGTCTGTAGCGGCTTAATACAGTGTGGTGTTCAGTCTGGACTAGGTTCCGGTTTTTCCTCATTTGCGGTTTCTCGTTAACAAAATTCTCGTGTCTGTGTTATTTCTTTTCCGCATTATATTTTTTATATAATTGAAATATCACAAAGTTGTGCGTTAAGATCAATCAATTAGAATATCCAACCTTTGGTTGTTGATTTACATTGATTTGCACTTAAACATTGGTCTTTGGTACCGTTTAAGTTGTTTCACATAATAATCAGGCTCGCGGATTTCTATCTGTTTGATTTGCTGATTACATTGTGAAACAAAGATATTAAAAGTCTTTGATATACTTTACTCTAGATTGAGTCTAACTGTCTAGTTGATTCTCCTGGAAAGTGTATTGGAGTAAGTCCTCTCGATTTCCAAACTAATTGTTGGGTGTGGTTATTAGACCCATGCATTTTCAATTGGTACCAAAGAAGGCAAACACATTAAAGACCTAATAAGTCTGTGTTTGTAAGCAATCTGATATGGATGAGAATATCTCTAATCTCACGCCACCAGCTCATGGACATCCCAACTTGGTTAATTGTCCTGGATCCACTAAGAATTCTATTTCGGCACCTTCTTCTAAATTCACACTTAACTGTGAAGCCCGTCTGGATGAACAATTAAATGACCTTTCTGATGAAAGTGACTCAGAAGAAGCACAAAGTGTCGAAGAAGAAGTCTCTCAGTACATCATTCTCTTTGATCATCTCCTAAAGAAAAATAAGTCAACAACCTGCTTGACTAAGTTTTTAACTTCTCTGCGTAAAACGAAACTTGAGAAAACTCTTTTATATGATATGATAGCTTGTTACAAGTTGCTCTTAAAGATCATAACGAAGACATATGTTCAAAGATTTCTCGAATGTGATGGTCTTCGTCAAAATCCCCTTTACGTTGGAAGAAAGATTTGCAGAAATCAAAGCAAGTTATATCTCTCAACAAGAATGTTTTAACGCTCGGAGAAAAGGCATTTTTCACGCGTGAGAAACAATTGGAGACTGATCTCAGTACAGATCTTAAGAAGGTCAAGGCTTTAGAAGAGAATTTGAAAAAATTCAATCCTAGCTCTACAAAACTATCTTCTATGCTTGGAGCATGTAAAGAACATCGTGATACACATGATCTAGGCTATAAAGGTATAGATGCTCCAAGCACTGGTAAGATGAGTTTTGTCAAGGCAAAAAACCTTCCTCAATCTACTGTCTTAGATTATCTTAAAATAGAGAACGAGAGCCTACAAGGACAACTCAGATTGAGAATGGACATAAATCGTCCCGTCAACTGCTTTTATTGCGGAAAGAAAGGTCACATTGAAAAGAGATGCCATCTTCGTCTAAGGAATGAAAAACTTCACAACATTCTCGTATGGATGTCTAAAGAAGTAGTCAAACTGGCTCCTCAATGTTCGTAGAAATTCATTCCACAATCAAGAAAATTTTTCCAATGGGCCGGTTCTTGATTATAAACATAACATTTTCTCCACTTACAATGGCAAAGGAACAATATTATATGGATGACTGATAACTCTGAAAATCCTGTTAGAAGGAAAAGATGTCGAAGAAAGAAAATTCCTTCAAGACCCTCTCTTTCGCTCAACAATGATCTTGCTTCTAAAACAAGTATTCCTGATTTCATTCACATCAATAATCGTGTCTCTAACTCAAGACTAGTATCAATGGTCTCAAGTGTAAGATCAAGAAGGCAAGGAAAGGTGATCCGGTAACTCTTCTCATTCTCCTGATAATTTTGGTATAGGGCAGGAGAGTAAAAGGAGTGTGTCAACACCACCGATGAACTTCATGTTCATCAACAGATAACCTGACCATTCTTTTATGTGTATCCTCTATGTGGACCGATGAGAAGATACACATAACCCTCAACGAAGATATCGTCTTCTTGACAAATGGTCTGTGTTGTATTGTGATGATATTGACTTCCTCTTCCTATATTTTGCTCCAAAATAGTTTTGTTTTAAAATTTTCTACCTTATGCCTTCTTAAGATACACTAGTTTTTCTTCCTTGAATGACAGTCGAGTCACCTTGTATCAATGATTCCTGTCATTTTCTCATCTTGGTTGCTTCATCCGTTAATCGACCTTGTCTTGGGTCTGTTTATGGGTGAAAACTATCTCTGCCGGTTTTTGGTAATTTGGGGTGTGTGGATGAGAAATGAGTCTAAATCTTAAACAAATGCACTACACGGGGTGCTTGTAGATTCGAGAAATCAATCTGTGCACATCCGGCCTAAACCAAGAAATGGCCGTTCCAGGACTTGTTTGGTCACAAAGTGAAGGAGATGGGGTTGATCTTAGGGAGGGAAGCGAAGAAGGTGTTGAGATTGTGAAGGTGTTGGCTATGTATGACTTGTATCAGAAGGCTGAACTGGCTTGCAGGATGTAAGCTATCTTCCGGTGTTTGAATACGATGGTATCAACACTTGCCTCTGTTGTCTGGACTTGTTATTGTTGTTTTGGAAATAGGGAGGACAACCTATTTATACAAGTCATTTGAGCCTTATTCACGTCTCTCGTGGGAAGTGGAGTGATGGAGTAGTGGAGTTGTGTGTTGGTGTTACACGACCCGGTCTTGCCCACTTCTCCTGTCATCTCTAACCGTCCATGACTTCCCGACACGTTCTTGTGATGGCGCGTTTTGCAAAAGCCGCACGCCGTAAACCGCCATACCAATACCCCGAAGATGTATCCCCCAGTTTGTGACATGATTGATATCTCGAGTGTATGGATCGTGGGACTCACAGAAAGTAGCATGTAATGCTAGATTAAATAACTAAGTTATTTAGGAAGTCGATACTTGTGAAGTATCGTGTGTATTCTATGCAGGTGTACCGCATCATGATGTGGTAGAATGACGAGTGGTGATCACCATGACGCCTCACTGACCAATTAACTCCTGACCAGGGTTGTATAACCAAGCCGGTGAAGTTGGACGGACGAGATGATTTTTGAGACACTCATCTGCGACCGTTGATGGAATTAGGGGTTTGAAGAGGTGCGCAGGCATCATTCTTCAGCTTGGTCGAATCCAAGCTTGGGAGACGATTTTAGCCAAAGCCGATCGTATATGCGTGTAGACGGCATGACGGTGCAGGCGCCCATACCCCATTACCTCACGAAAGTATGATCCGGGCCACTCAACTGGTCCGGGTGAAGTTGAGTGGTCGAGATCAATTTGCAACAAAACCTGGTGCCTCAAAAGCCGCGCATCATGTCCACTTCGGGCGCGCGTTTCAAGACGACCAAGCTTGGTCGGTCTTATTCGATTAGTCCTGCATATGGACGGCGAGCTGGTATACAGATCCATATCTCAATATCCCATGGAAACGTGATCTAAGCCACTCAATTTGTCCGGCAAAGTTGAGTGGTCGAGATTAGTTTATAATCGGGAGGTGCGACCATGCCTAGTTCGGGCATGCGAATCGAGGCAATCAGGCATGATATGCCTTGGCCGATCGGGTGTGGAGATAGATGGGCCCACGGTGGTCATGTTGATGCGCACCGGACCTGCTTAGTCTAATCCTGGACCCTTCATTCGTGCAGGAGAAGATGGACGCTTGTGATTGTTCAAACCCTAATTGGAGTTTCACCGGTCGGCGTCATGCCTTGTTTGGGCGCATGAACCTAACGACCAATTATAGTTGGTCCCGACCGATCGGTCATGTATGTAGGCGGCCCACGATGTTTGTGTTGACATGTTCTGGCTCTTTGAATCTACATCTACAACCTCCATCTATGCCTGCGAAGATGGATGGTTGAGAATCGCATTTTGCGATACATGTAATGTGCCGCAAAACCCTAATTTAGGTTTTTCGTCCATACTTTTTGGCTTGGTTTGGACGGTTTGCCACCCTAAGGAGACCGACCATGCGGGCCCGTGTTGGGTCGGTAGTGAATATTCCAATACTTGCTTGGGGCCATGGATTCAATCTAATCCATCCAATCATGCTTTGGTGGAGTTGGATGGTCATGATCGTTTCTAAGACTGATATGGTCGGCCTCGTGTTCAAATATGCTCAATCGGGCTAGTATAACACACCGAGAGTTGTAGCCTCGTATGGGTATTTCGTACATGTTTTATTATTAATGCTTGGAGATTCGTGTTGCTTCGCTGGAGAACAACACTACCGTCATGCCACACCGTAATGAGTACAAGAAATACAAGGCTGGTCATGCATTAATTAATAATGTCAGAATTCCATGTGGTATATAGGATTGTTGCTACATGCTCCAACCTGGATGAATTATGTGTATTTAATTCTCAGAATCACGGGATTGTTGCCACATGCTCTATTCTAGGTGAATTAGTAAAGTGAAGAAGTATTCATCACTTATCAATGGCTTTATCTTTGCAAGATGTTAGCGTATAATTTTGGCTTTTACAATTTTATCCTAAAATGAAAATCCACCATCAACATTAAGTCCCCTGCCTAGCACATAATGGTTACGCTATTGTGGGGTAGGCATAAGATGGTGACAAGTTTGTATACAGGAATGACCAAGCTAAGGTGAATATATATTTACCGCGTAGGTCGACATCGTCAGTGTTGTCCTTAATCGGTCTGGCCCGATTAGGATGGTGGAAGGAGCAGGGCTTGATCTCGCGAGCCGCTTTGGTTCCCTCCGCACTATCCGGGACAGAGCTTGGCCCATTTCTCTGACTAGGTGCACTCCCCTTCGTTACATGGCAGCTTTCCTCGTATATATTCGATAAGCATCATTGATCGTTATCTTGAATCAGTAGCTTTTATAGGTGGCAAGTAGAGACTCCTTTTCTCCTGGGATTCTGTTGACTTGCTAGATTATAAAGAAAATTCTAAGGATTATTCTCGTCACGTAGTCATTCCTTTTGTACCTGATGCTCTGTACTCATCTGATCTTCTGACTGATGATGATGATACACATATTTTTGTGTGCTCATAACTTCTTCTTTTTTTGCAACTTACCATGGAAGCATCCCATGATGATCATTCTCAGAATTCCCGGAAAAAAGTTTCAAGTTGACAAACCTAAAATTAATGTGCACGAAGAGGTAATGGCTAAAATTAACCTCCCACTTCGTGAAGTTGGCCGTGCCATACAGGGGATGTCCATTCTGCACCTGCGTATTGGTAGGCTTGGGAAGTGGTTTATTTTATGGCCTACTTGTTAAACCGCAAGTGCACGGTGTCGATTATGCAGCACTGAGCAAATAAGGGTCGATCCACAGAGACTTGTGGTGCTTAAGATGATCTAATGGCTTGGCTTAACTGAATTCTAGCAAGTGTGTAACACAGATGTAGGTTTGTCGAAACGATCGAGGTTGAGTTGTTGTGACTCTAAACTAAGGTGCAAAAAAGGTTGTAACCAAATAGGGAAAGAGCACTAGGGTGGTGAATCCACCACCGATCCTATGCTAAGGCAATTCCTAATCAAACTATACTCTTGATTCATTCCAGGGAAGAATACCAAGGATAAGGATTGGCCAATCTCACACACTCCCCCTAGTATAGAGTGTCTTCTTACAAAGACACTCTATCACAGTTCATGTGCTCAATTAGCTAGTTCAATATTTCTAAAACCATAAAGCATGACAAGAACACAACTTTCGATGAATAACTTAGCATAATTATCGTGGGTTTCAACAACACCCTAGTCAAGGAAATTAGAACATAATTAAGATACAATAAAACACAAATTAAACTACTATGGGTGCTCCTGCTAGCCTGGCATAAGCATCTCACAACCACGTTCTCTCCCTATTTATACTTGTAAAAATCAAAACCCTAATTTACTTCAAAAAATAAAAACAATAGAAAACCTTCTCACCCACGTCGAATCGTGCTCTCCTGTCTCAGAGCTCCATGTATGGGATGTTGTACAAACCCTAGTTCTAGTTATCTCTAATTTAGCTTCTAGGGTTATGGAGAAGCTAAAAGAGAGATAGCTCGACCTAGAGGGGAGGTGAAGGTGGCTGAGGCGGCTGTTGTTGTCAGGGGAAGGAGATGGTGGCGGTGAGGGCTCTGGTATGGTCGGGGGGAAGAGAAGAAATGGGGGCTCCTGCAAGTCTGGCTGGGGGAAGAGAGGAAGAAAGAGAAAGATGGAAGTGAGAATGGTTTTGCTCGACTGGGTATAGGTATAGGACATTTCGTTGTGAAGCAGGCACATCGAGAAGACGATGCGAAGGACACATCGAACGTTGGATGTGGCGGGTGAGATCTGAACGGCTAAGGGAGAATTGGGTTGTTTTGGTGTTGATCGGAGGCATCGAGAAATGATGTGAGTGAAGGAGCGACCGTAGGATGCAGCTGGCGAGATCTCAACGGCTTGGAGTGGACGGGGCTCGGATCCGGGTCGCGGGTCTTGGATAGCTCAAGCCCATGTCCTGTAAATGGGTTGCTTCGATCTTGCGCGCGCTTTGGCTTTTTGTTCCATAGACGCTTGTCTCCAATTCTTCGCTCTTTTGGATCCTCAATTTCTCCGAGCTTTATTTACTACCTAAAAACACAAAATTAATTAGTACAAATATTTATTCTTGAAAACAAAGAAGATACGAGAATGGGATAATATCTCGATTTACGAGCACAAAAGATGAGTTAAATGCCAATAAAAAGGTGTAGAAATATGCAATATTTGGCACTCATCAAATACCCCCAAACCTGAATTTTACTTGTCCTCAAGTGAAACAGAAATTAAGAAATCCTAACTATACCCATGTCGCAGGTCTCTCGAATGCATTTAGCGTATGCACTAAGCCTTTAAACCCCTAGGTGTCCCTAGTGGACGAGTTGTAGTCTCGTGAGGGTTTACAAGAGGTGTACCCACTAAACCTTCTCCAACTTCAGTGTAAAAGAGTCTCAAGCATCCAAGGAGCTATGAGGACATAGAGTTTCGCATGCTAGTAACAAGAAGTTAGAACTACCAAAGAACGCATTCTCATCCTTAAGTGTCGAGCGAGAAGTAACCATACCATATGAAAGAATTCGGATTCGATTGTGATCATAAGCCTCGACTTCGCCTCACCATTAGGTTTTATGATAATTGCACTCAAAAAGATTGCTTTTTTAGTCTCTCATGTGTGCAGCAGAATAAAGAGAGAAATCCCGCACACGTTGAAGGTAAGAAGGATAACCTTCCGAAATAATTTCGGAGACTCCACGTATGTGGACAAAAAGAATCTTTTTCTCGATGATCTCTAAGAAAGGAAATCAACCATAAACAAGGATGGGAGTACTCACTTACCTTTTCACCCGATCGGCAATTAACATTACTCTCTCAGCATTCATAGAAACGTCTTCAATCTTCGGTCTTCAAATGTTGATGATGAACTTCTGAACTTCACAAAAACTTGACAAACATACAATTTTTTTTTTTTTTTTTTTTTTTTTTTTTTTGAAAAAATACAATAAAACAATAAGACTCAATTTTTTTACACTTGTCTTGATTTCACAAACTTCATTAATTCTCATCCTATTTTTCTTTTCTTTGTTGCACATAAACCTTGGACTATTTCAACTTTTCTTCAAATATTCTGATGATGCTCTACTTGCTGACGATGATGTGTTTCTATGAATCTCGTTGATTGAGAGGAGAGAGTGATGCTAACTCCAAATCGGTATTTAGAAGGAGTTTTCATCTTTAAACGTCACCCTCATGATTGACAAAAATTAGCACTCAAGAGATCAAAAGTAGTGCTGAAAGTGGTACGAAGTTGGGTAGCTCACCATTCCTACCCTAATTGACGTATTTTGTGACACACACTCTAACAAACTTTTCTAGAAAGTTGCAAAAATTGAAGGTTGGTGCCTCACTTGATGTAAAATGGGTAGTCTCCACTATGGGTGATCACAATTCTACTACCGAATATCTAAACAACACCTAATTCGCTCCTCCTGTATGGTTAAATCCAATTTTAACGCTCTAATCAACTAAGAAACCCGATTGTGTTCTCCGGTACTTCCAAGTTCTCATATTTCGGCCGGACTCTCTATGTAAACGTAGCTAGAAGCATGCTAGTGACTCTAAAATCTCTATAAGTTGGAGGTTTTTATTTACAAAAAGAGTTTTTTTTTTTTTTTTTATGAACATAAAAGATTAAAAAGACTAAAAACTCTATATGCAAATGCAAATGCACCCCCAAACCTAAATCAAACATTGTCCTCAATGTGTCAACAGATAATAAAATTTTAAACAGTCACATACCATGAGAACTATGATGATAAGAGAAAAGGGAAGAGATTACCGGATGTCGGCGGGAGCACGGTTAGAGCTTCATTAGTCAAGGCTAGAATCCAACATATCATATCGGATTAGCACAATATATGCACAAGAAGACTCAACCGATTCAAGAAAGAAAAGTTTAACAAGTCCTCTTTGGATTATATACAATGAAATTCACCATATACCAACAATCTAAAGAGTTGAGGATCAACCCAAAAGAAAATATGTACAAACATCAACAGCCTTACACAAATATAACAGGAGAGTGCAAGTAAGGCTGCATATGGGAATGATTTTCCCCCAAACCTAAACTTGTCAACAGATGTGTTTTTGAGCACAAAATCTTGCAAATTTAAAGGTACATCATGCAAAAGGTCTAACTCAAAATGAGTTTTGCTAAGAACATGCAGATATACACATTCCAACTGTGGTTCCTTAAAAGTGTTATACTTTGATGCAAAATAGTCCAAGAGGACTTGGGAAGCACAAAGCTCTAGGCCTAAATTAGGCATTTTCAGAAAAGTTGGTTTTGCAATTTTGTTACAAACTACACCTAGGTTTGGTGGAGGAGTTTCAATCTGTGCCTTAGGAGAGAGATTAGGTACATCTAAGTTGTTTTCATGTATAAGATCATTTGCACCATCACACACTTTCCTAAGGTCAAGAAGGTAAATCATGTTCACCGCATAGAACAATTCATCAATCTCCATGTCATAATCATCGTGAGGAGGCAACATATTGTGACATGGGTAGGGAATCGGACACAAAAATAATATCATGATCCAAAAGAACATTAGTGTCAACAGAAGATTCATCCTTTCCTAAGTCACAAACAAGTTGTGTAGCATGCTCACTTTCACTGAAGAATTTCACAAACCCAAGTTCAGAGTCAACATCACATGTATGAATGTTAGAAGAAGTATCGTTCATAGGGTTCACAGAAGAGACGCTTAACGTCTCTGAACCCAAAGATTCCATCATATTTTCAAAATACACATGCTCTTCTAACATATCATAATCATCATCATCATCATCATAACAAAAATGCATTTCCCTATTCAAACTTGTAACATTTCTAGTGTACTCATTTACCTCTAGATTAGGTTCATATTCAGTGTTAGTTGCATGAGTAGGCATAGAAGGGGAGTCTTCACTAGTGGGTATGCATGTTTCATGATCATTACATGGTTGTGCACATGGTTCACTAGAGAAGGGATGATCATGCATTTTCCATCCAAGTATATCATTGTGTTGCTCTATGAGCTTTTCCATTAGTGACTGCATACAAGGGGTTGGGGGAGTATAACATTGGTCATTCTCCCATGGTGATGGATGATGCATGTGTGCATGGTCATAGTCACTTCTAGACAATTAAATACATTGGATTATCATGGCTTTCCCTAGACCGCCTAAAATCATGCAAAATATAGCAGTTCTCGCAGGGTGGCCTAAGCTACCACACAAGAAACAAGCATACATTTCATATTGTCTAGGGAATTAGATTCGACATATTTCTCATGTAATTGCCTTTCTAAAGAGGTTTGAGCTTCTAATTGATCTAAAAGTGATGTCTGGGTATGAGAAAGTTGTTCATTTTCAACCCGTGGTGGATAATACATGTGCTCATAATGATTAGGGTATGTGGAGTCAAGGGCCCCGAGAAGGCTCATATAATTCCCTAAAATCACTATGGTATGTGGGGAGTTCATACTTGTGAAGCATGCCCGTAAGCAAGCTCTCTAATGGATGTGTTTCGTATCCCCGATTCTGCACCAAAATCCCGACATGATCTAGCAACTTAATTTGAACTCAAAAAGAAGCATAGCTTAGCATATATCAAACATGTATAACCAATGATGTCTCAAAACAGGGAAGCTAAGCCCAAGTGATACAAAGATGCACAGCCAGTGATATGCAAAGCCCAAATTGATGTGGGCTCGGCTTTGGTTTAAGTGGGTTTAAATTGGTTTTTGTGGGATTTGGTTTGTTGGAGATGTACAGCCCAGTGGAACTTGGTTCCAGCCCAGCAGCTCAGCTTATGTGGGCTTAAGTTTGTGCAGGGCCCAGTTTTTTTTTTTTTTTTTTTTTTTTTTTTTTTTTTTAATCAAGCCATTACACAGGCCAAATTATGTGGGCTTAGTTATTTGCAGCCCAGGTTTTGGGTTCAGTGGTTATGCAAGGCTCAAATTATGTGCACAGGTTGGCAAAAGAACACACACGCTTTCTCACAAAACTAAGCACCAAATATCCAAAAATTCACACACCAATTGCGTAAGTTGATGCTAGCACTTCAAAGCATAACGATTCAAAAGCATCATGGAGATTAAAGATCGCCTTTATGTAGATACAACTCCACGAGATGTAGCACAGATGGCACAACAAAAAGGCAATGCTAGAACTCTACAAAGATGCTCGGTGTTAACACAATCAAGAGGTACCCAAGTTCTCAAAATTTGCAGGCGGCAGAGTAAGGCTTGACAGAGTAAGCTCAGGGTTGTTGGAATCAACTGGGGTAGTTGATATCAACCAGCCCAGTTGATGCAGCAGACTTGGGTATCTCATCCTGTGGCTCAAACTCACAGCTCCAGGGGCGGAGTTAAACTCGGGCGGTGCACAGATTTGGCTACCCTCGCCTGAGCATGCACAAAGGTACAGGCGAGCTCAGCAAATTCATGCAATACAAGTGACTCGGCAGAAGGGGTTGTGGTATGCTCCGGGTATGCCCGAGTTATGCTCGGGTGGGTTATGCAATAGCTTAGCAGAACAACAAATGAGATAAAGCTCATGAAAGATGTGCCAAGTTCATACATGCATATATCATGATCTATTTCAACTCGTAGATACAAAGACAAGAGACATCAAACTCAGCTAACATGAAGTCATTGAGATAAAAACTAGCAAGTGCATGGGCTCAGGCTTTTGTGGGTTTCTAACTTATCATGCAGTCATGAGGCACAAGGAGCATATTCACTATCAAGGAGTCACTCACCCAATCCTATAAATTGCGTAGGGATGCTCGGGTTGCAGCTCTAATGGCTATACAAACATATCATCAGATTTTTCACACTTGTCAACAGACCATAAGGATTGCAATATACAGGGTTGATGGTGTTAATGTGGTTATCCTAGCTGCAGCTCACACTCAACAGCTTCAGGGGCTGGAGTTGAGCTCAGGGCTGATGGCAACTAGGGTCACAGAACATACAAGCACTGCAGATGCAGGTTTAGCATAAGTGAAAATGACAGTGAGCTTGGCAGGTGAAAGCTCATACAAGGTTTAAGATCAAGCATGCATAAGAGTACAAGGTGTAATGGTTCACAAACAAGGATGCTTAGTACAATTTTAGTCATGCATAGATTAAAGCAGCAAAGTAGCTAGCAAACACAAATTCAAAATGCTATATGGATCAGCAACAGAACAATGAGGCACAGGGCATAGAATTGGTGGCTATTTCACATATGCATATTGGTTAGCACAAGATTAGGGCATTCTGAGCTAGCATGTTTGTGATTCACAGATCATGGAAATTCAAAGTTGTAGCTCAGGTAGGGTTTGCAGCCAACTTGGTTAACCAAGTTGTAGCTCGAGCAAATTTCAAAGAATGCACATGTGATACAAAGCTCATATGTGTGATTACAGATTCATGCATATGCCCATACATTCAGCACAAAGTTACAACATTCTCAACTATCTATGATCCACTCACATGAATAGTATGAATGGCAGGGGCTGCTCAGTGTTCAAGTTCTGCGCCTTTTCCTTCTCTTCCTTGGGTTTGCTCAACAGCTCACAGGTACCTGCTGGCTTAACAAAGATTTTTAGTTCTCTGGGATGTGCAGGTTAAGGCAAAGATGAAGAAAATTAATGCAAGCCTGAGAATAAGTTGGACTGACACAGGGGAAAAGTAAGGAACTCGTGATGTTTATTTGGGTGACAGGGAAGGGTTTGCACGTGTATGCATGTAAGGTAGTGAATGCAACTACAGATGGGGTGTGCTAGATGAGTTAAGCTACAGATGAGTTTAAAGAACAAGAAGGAGAACTAACAAATCTAACAATGTAGCAATGCACTAAGAGAATGCAAGACAAAGATGCGAACTAGAGAATTTAATCAAATGCAATGATGTAGTAACAATATGCAACAAAAGATGCAAAGAAAAATTACAACTAAGTTACTCTAAAATAGGACTAAAACAATAATTCAAAGTGAATATGTACAGGGGTGAATTGAAAAACAAGAAGACAAGCCAATAGTCGACCACAAAGACACGCCAAGTCCCCACAACGGCGCCAAAAACTTGGTAGGCTTGGGAAGTGGTATATTTTATGGCCTACTTGTTAAACCGCAAGTGCACGGTGTCGATTATGCAAAGACTGAGCAAATACGGGTCGATCCACGAGACTTGTGGTGCTTAAGATGATCTAATGGCTTGGCTTAACCGAATTCTAGCAAGTGTGTAACACGGATGTAGGTTTGTCAAACGACCGAGGTTGAGTTCTTTGTGACTCTAAACTAAGGTGCCAAAGGTTGTAACCAAATAGGGAAAGAGCACTAGGGTGGTGAATCCACCACCGATCCTATGCTAAGGCAACTCCTAATCAAACTATACTCTTGATTCATTCCAGGGAAGAATACCATGGATAAGGAATTGGCCAATCTCACACACTTCCCCCTAGTATAGAGTGTCTTCTTACAAGACACTCTATCACAGTTCATGTGCTCAATTAGCTAGTTCAATATTTCTAAAACCATAAAGCATGACAAGAACACAACTTTCGATGAATAACTTAGCATAATTATCGTGGGTTTCAACAACACCCTAGTCAAGGAAATTAGAACATAATTAAGATACAATAAAACACAAATTAAACTACTATGGTGCTCTGGCTAGCCCAGGCATGCTTCTCACAACCTCAGACTCTCCCTATTTATACTTGCAAAAATCAAAACCCTAATTTACTTCAAAAATAGAAAACAATAGAAAACCCTCTCACCCACGTCGCCGAATCGTGCTCTCCTCTGTCTCGCAGCTCCATGTATGGGTCATTTGTACAAACCTAATTCTAGTTATCTCTAATTTAGCTTCTAGGGTTATGGAGAAGCTAAAAGAGAGATAGCTCGACCTAGAGGGGAGGTGAAGGTGTTTGAGGCGGCCGTTGTTGTCGGGGAAGGAGATGGTGGCGGTGAGGGCTCTGGGTATGGTCTGGGAAGAGAAGAAATGGGGCTCGTAAGTTCCGGCTGGGAAGAGAGGAAGAAAGAGAAAGATGGAAGTGAGAATGGTTTTGCTCGACTGGGTATAGGTATAGGACATTTCGTTAGGAAAGGTGCACATCGAGAAGACGATGCGAAGGACACAAATGAGCGTTGGATGTGGCGTGAGATCTGAACGGCTAAGGGATAATTGGGTTGTTTTGGTGTTGAGCGGAGGCATCGAAAATGATGTGAGTGAAGGAGTGACCGTAGGATGCAGCTGGGCGAGATCTCAACGGCTTGGAGTGGACGGGCTCGGATCCGGTCGCGGGTCTTGGATAGCTCAAGCCCATGTCCGGTAAATGGGTTGCTTCGATGCGCGCGGGGCTTTGGCTTTTTGTTCCATGACGCTTGTCTCCACTTCTTCGCTCTTTGGCTCCTCAATTTCTCCGAGCTTTATTTACTACCTAAAAACACAAAAATTAATTAGTACAAATATTTATTCTTGAAAACAAAGAAGATACTGAGAATCACGGGATAATATCCGATTTCGAGCACAAAAGATGAGTTAAATGCCAATAAAAAGGTGTAGAAATATGCAATATTTGGCACTCATCAAATACCCCCAAACCCGAATTTTACTTGTCCTCAAGTGAAACAAAATTAAGAAATCCTAACTATACCCTGTCGCAGTCTCTCGAATGCATTTAGCGTATGCACTAAGCCTTTAAACCCCTAGGTGTCCCTAGTGGACGAGTTGTAGTCTCGTGAGGGTTTACAAGAGGTGTACCCACAAAACCTTCTCCAACTTCGTGTAAAAGAGTCTCAAGCATCCAAGGAGCTATGAGGACATAGAGTTTCGCATGCTAGTAACAAGAAGTTAGAACTACCAAAGAACGCATTCTCATCCTTAAGTCTGAGCGAGAAGTAACCATACCATATGAAAGAATTCGGATTCGATTGTGATCATAAGCCTCGACTTCTGCCTCACCATTAGGGTTTTATGATAATTGCACTCAAAAGATTGCTTTTTAGTCTCTCATGTGTGCAGCAAGAATAAAGAGAGAAATCCCGCACACGTTGAAGGTAAGAAGGATAACCTTCCGAAATAATTTGAGACTCCACATAAGTGTGGACAAAAGAATCTTTTTCATGATCTCTAAGAAAGGAAATCAACCATAAACAAGGATGGGAGTACTCACTTACCTTTTCACCCGATCGGCAATTAACATTACTCTCTCAGCATTCATAGAAACGTCTTCAATCTTCGGTCTTCGGTCTTCAAATGTTGATGATGAATTTCTGAACTTCACAAAAACTTGACAAACATACATTTTTTTTTTTTTTTTTTTTTTTGGAATGAAAATAACAATAAAACAATAAGACTCAATTTTTTTACACTTGTCTTGATTTCACAAACTTCATTAATTCTCATCCTATTTTTCTTTTCTTTGTTGCACATAAACCTTGGACTATTTCAACTTTTCTTCAAATATTCTGATGATGCTCTGCTTGCTGACGATGATGTGTTTCTATGAATCTGTTGATTGAGAGGGAGAGAGTGATGCTAATTGCAAATCGGTATTTAGAAGGAGTTTTCATCTTTAAACGTCACCCTCATGATTGACAAAAATTAGCACTCAAGAGATCAAAAGTAGTGCTGAAAGTGGTACGGTTGGTAGCTCACCATTCCTACCCGGAATTGACGTACGGTGACACACACTCTAACAAACTTTTCTAGAAAGTTGCAAACAATTGAAGGTTGGTGCCTCACTTGATGTAAAATGGGTAGTCTCCACTATGGGTGATCACAATTCTACTACCGAATATCTAAACAAGACCTAATTCGCTCTCCGGTATGGTTAAATCCAATTTTAACGCTCTAATCAACTAAGAAACCCGATTGTGTTCTCCAAGACTTCCAAGTTCGTTATTTCGGTCAGACTCTCTATGTAAACGTAGCTAGAAGCATGCTAGTGACTCTAAAATCTCTATAAGTTGGAGGTTTTTATTTACAAAAAGAGTTTTTTTTTTTTTTTTTTTTATGAACATAAAAGATTAAAAAGACTAAAAACTCTATATGCAAATGCAAATGCACCCCAAACCTAAATCAAACATTGTCCTCAATGTGTCAACAGATAATAAAATTTTAAACAGTCACATACCATGAGAACTATGCTGATAAGAGAAAAGGGAAGAGATTACCGGATGTCGGCGGGAGCACGGTTAGAGCTTCATTAGTCAAGGCTAGAATCCAACATATCATATCGGATTAGCACAATATATGCACAAGAAGACTCAACCGATTCAAGAAAGAAAATTTTAACAAGTCCTACTGGATTATATACAATGAAATTCACCATATACCAACAATCTAAAGAGTTGAGGATCAACCCAAAAGAAAATATGTACAAACATCAACAAATTTTTACACAAATATAACGGGAGTGCAAGTAAGGCTGCATATGGGGAATGATTTTCCCCCAAACCTAAACTTGTCAACGGATGTGTTTTTGAGCACAAAATCTTGCAAATTTAAAGGTACATCATGCAAAAGGTCTAACTCAAAATGAGTTTTGCTAAGAACAGCAGATATACACATTCCAACTGTGGTTCCTTAAAAGTGTTATACTTTGATGCAAAATAGTCCAAGAGGACTTGGGAAGCACAAAGCTCTAGGCCTAAATTAGGCATTTTCGAGAAAAGTTGGTTTTGCAATTTTGTTACAAACTACACCTAGGTTTGGTGGAGGAGTTTCAATCTGTGCCTTAGGAGAGAGATTAGGTACATCTAAGTTGTTTTCATGTATAAGATCATTTGCACCATCACACACTTTCCTAAGGTCAAGAAGGTAAATCATGTTCACCGCATGAACAATTCATCAATCTCCATGTCATAATCATCATATTTTCGATGCACATGCTCTTCTAACATATCATAATCATCATCATCATCATCATAACAAAAATGCATTTCCCTATTAGCATTTCTAGTATACTCATTTACCTCTAGATTAGGTTCATATTCAGTGTTAGTTGCATGAGTAGGCAATGGAGGGAGAGTCTTCAATAGTGGGTATGCATGTTTCATATGAATAATCATTAAATGGTTGTGCACATGGTTCACTAGAGAAGGGATGATCATGCATTTTCCATCCAAGTATATCATTGTGTTGCTCTATGAGCTTTTCCATTAGTGATTGCATACAAGGGGTTGGGGAGTATAACATTGGTCATTCTCCCATGGTGATGGATGATGCATGTGTGCATGGTCATAGTCACTTCTAGACACCGTACATTGGATTATCATGGCTTTCCCTAGATCGCCTAAAAATCATGCAAAATATAGCGAGTTCTCGTAGGGTGGCCTAAGCTACCACACAAGGTACAAGCATACATTTCATATTGTCTAGGGGAATTAGATTCGACAGATTTCTCATGTAATTGCCTTTCTAAAGCGAGATACTTGAGCTTCTAATTGATCTAAAAGTGATGTCCTGGGTATGAGAAAGTTGTTCATTTTCAACCTGTGGTGGATAATACATGTGCTCATAATGATTAGGTATGTGGAGTCGGGGCCCCGAGAAGGCTCATATAATTCCCTAAAATCACTATGGTATGTGGGGAGTTCATACACCGTGAAGCATGCCCGTAAGCAAGCTCTCTAATGGATGTGTTCGTATCCCCGCCATGCACCAAAATCCCGACATGATCTAGCAACTTAATTTGAACTCAAAAAGAAGCATAGCTTAGCATATATCAAACATGTATAACCAATGATGTCTCAAAACAGGAAGCTAAGCCCAAGTGATACAAAGATGCAAACCAGTGGGCTATGCAAAGCCCAAACATGTGGGCTCGGCTTTGGTTTGTGTGGTTTAAATTGGTTTTTGTGGGATTTGGTTTGTTGGAGATGTACAGCCCAAATGAACTTGGTTCCACCCAAAGAAATTCAGCTTATGTGGGCTTAAGTTTGTGCAGGGCCCAGCTTTTTTTTTTTTTTTTTAATCGCACAGCCAGTTACACGAGCCAAATTATGTGGGCTTAGTTATTTGCAGCCTGTTTTGGGTTCAATGGTTATGCAAGGCTCAAATTATGTGCACAGTTGACAAAAGAACACACACAGTTTCTCATTTAACTAAGCACCAAATATCCAAAAATTCACACACCAATTGCGTGCTGATGCTAGCACTTCAAAGTATAACAAAGCATCATGGAGATTAAAGATCAGCCTTATGTAGATACAACTCCTGTATGTAGCACAGGCAAAGAAAAAGGCAATGCTAGAACTCTACAAAGATGCTCTGGTGGTGTTAACACAGTCAAGAGGTACCCAAGTTCTCAAAAATTTACGGGCGGTAAGGCTTGACAGAGTAAGCTCAGGGTTGTTGGAATCAACTGGGGTAGTTGATATCAACCAGCCCAGTTGATGCAGCAGACTTGGGTATCTCAGCTGTGGCTCAAACTCACAGCTCCAGGGGGCCGGAGTTAAACTCAGGGCAGATGCACAGATTTGGCTACCCTCAGTTCAGAGCATGCACAAAGGTACAGGGCAGAGCTCAGCAAATTCATGCAATAAAAGTGACTCAGCAAGGGGTTGTAGTATGCTCAGGGTATGCTCAGGTTATGCTCAGGTGGGTTATGCAATAGCTTAGCAGAACAACAGTGAGATAAAGCTCATGAAAGATGTGCCAAGTTCATACATGCATATATCATGATCTATTTCAACTCGAGATACAAAGACAAGAGACATCAAACTCGCAACATGAAGTCATTGAGATAAAAACTAGCAAGTGCATGGGCTCAGGCTTTTGTGGGTTTCTAACTTATCATGCAGTCATGAGGCACAAGGAGCATATTCAGCTATCAAGGAGTCACTCACCTGAATCCTATAAATTGCAGGGGATGCTCAGGGTTGCAGCTCTAATGGCTATACAAACATATCATCAGATTTTTCACACTTGTCAACAGACCATAAGGATTGCAAGATACAGGGTTGATGGTGTTAATGTGGTTATCCAAACTGCAGCTCACACTCAACAGCTTCAGGGGCTGGAGTTGAGCTCAGGGCTGATGGCAACTAGGGTCACAGAACATACAAGCACCGCAGATACAGTTTAGCATAAGTGAAAATGACAAGTGAGCTTGGCAAAGAAAGCTCATACAAGGTTTAAGATCAAGCATGCATAAGAGTACAGGGTGTAATGGTTCACAAACAAGGATGCTTAGTACAATTTTAGTCATGCATAGATTAAAGCAGCAGAGTAGCTAGCAAACACAAATTCAAAATGCTATATGGATCAGCAACAGAACAATGAGGCACAGGGCATAGAATTGGTGGCTATTTCACATATGCATATTGGTTAGCACAAGATTAGGGCATTCTGAGCTAGCATGTTTGTGATTTACAGATCATGGAAATTCAAAGTTGTAGCTCAGGTAGGGTTTGCAGCCAACTTGGTTAACCAAGGTGTAGCTCGTGCAAATTTCGTAAATGCGCAGGTGATACAAAGCTCATATGTGTGATTACAGATTCATGCATATGCCCATACATTCAAAGACAAAGTTACAAAGATTATCAACTATCTATGATCCACTCACATGAATAGTATGAATGGCGAGGGTCGTCAGTGTTCAAGTTCGCGCCTTTTCCTTCTCTTCCTTGGGTTTGCTCAACAAACTCACAAAATACTGCTAGCTCAAGAAAATATTCTCGCCTCCCAAAACTTCACAAAGTTAAAGCAAAGAGACGAATATCAACACCTGACACAAAGGGAAAGTAATTTGACCGACACGGGGCTTGAAGAGTTATACTAACACTAAGATGCAAGTTAATGATGCTATTAATACAAGCTAACTATGATATGCATAAGATGACAGAAAGTTAACTACAATGTAGTGACAAGATGCAAAAGATGTTGCAAGAAGGTAAAGGATGCAAGAAAGAAAACTCAAATAAGTTATACTAATACAGACAAAAAGCAATAATTCAAAGTGAATATGTACAAAGGTGAGTTGAAATTCAAGAATTGCTAGCCAATAATCAAGATAGCACACGCTAAGTCCCCTATAACCGTGCCAAAAACTTGGTAGGTCTATAAAAGTGTATTTCCCTACGCCTTAAACCGCAAGTGCACGGTGCCTTTGAAGGCAAAGGCAAGCACACGTCGATCCACAGAGACTTGTGTGGCTTATATTGATTCTAAGGCTTGGCTTAACCGAGTTTCTATGAAATGTAACACAAATAAGGTTTGAGTGTCGATACGACCGAGGTGTTGGAGTTGTATGAATCGAAACTAAAGCAAAGAAGGTAAATTGTAAACAGATAGAGAGCACTAGGGTGTCGACTCCACCACCTAATCTTAGCTAAGTCACCCACCTTCAATAATGTTCTTGTCCCTTAGAATGGATGCTGACAAGATGCAAGTCCGCCTTTCATCCAGGGTCTCAATGGATGGCTTACTATCAACTAAGGCGTTAACTAACCCCTAGTATTAGTCTGCCTTGTCACAAAGACAACTAATCACAGATCAATTTTCACTACTTAGATGATTAAACCTATCTTAAGATGGATATTTTAATCACAATTAGGTATCTTTCCCAAGCACTAACCTGTCTTCTCGTGGCACAACTATTCGGGATCAATAGCATTCAATGAAGCATGAATTGCAAACACGCTCAACATAGAATTTATCCAACTACAATGCATACATGGCATACACTCGTGAAAGTAAAATGCCGAGTGTTAAGATTATATTTATCCTAAACAATATAGCACAATCAAGAACAATATCAAAATATGAACCACACTTATCAATTGATTATGGGTTTCATCTAAACCCTAGCAATTAAGCTTAGAACATGGTTAAACACAAATTAAACTACTATTGGTGCTCTGGCTAGCCCAGGCATGAGGAATTACACACATATCAATCCTATTTATATATCCAAAATACCAAACCCTAAATTCACTTTAAAATAGAAATTAAATGAAAACCCTCTCACCCATACTCTCCGAATCACGTGTTCTTCTCTTTGTCAAATCATCTCGAGCTCCATGCGTCCATAGTTGGTGAAACCCTAGTTCTAGTTATCTCCGATTTAGCTTCTAGGGTTATGATAGAAGCTAAGAAAGAGATATCTAGATCTAGAGGTGGAGAAGGTGGTGCGGTTTGTTGCGTGGGGTGGTTGTTGCCGTGTCGAGGTGATGGAGGTGGAAGAGGTATGGTGATGGCTCTTGCTCGAGCTTGGTCGGAGAGAAAATGGTTTTTCCGAACTGTCGGGAGAGAGAAAATGGAAATGAGAAATGGGGGAAGGTCGATGGGGTGTAAGTATAGGGAGCTTCGCTGTGGAGCGGGAGCATCAATGTTTGATGAGGAAGGCGAAGCGAGTGTTGGATCTTGGTGAGATCGATGCGATGGCCGGTGCGACCGTAGGATGAAAGTGTAGCAGATCTAACGGTTCAAATGGTGCGGGCTCGGATCCGGGTCACGGGCCAGGGTCTTGATAGCTCAAGCCCATGTTTTGTAAATGGGTTGCTCCTTGTTGGGTTGCAACCGTTGCGCGCGCTGCTTTGTTTTTCCTGCTCCATAGACGCTTGTCTCCAATTCTTCGCTCTTTGGCTCCTCAATTTCTCGAACTTTATTTATTACCTAAAAACACAAAATTAATTAGTACAAATATTTATTCTTGAAAACAAAGAAAACACAAGAACTGGGATAATATCGATTCTTGAACACAAAAGATGAGCTAAATGCCGGTAAAGGTGTATAAATATGCAATATTTGGCACTTATCAAATACCCCCAAACTCAATTTTACTTGTCCTCAAGTGAAACAGAAATTAAGAAATCCTAACTATACCCCGTCGCAGTCTCTCGAATGCATTTAGCGTATGCACTAAGCCTTTAAACCCCTAGGTGTCCCTAGTGGACGCAGTTGTAGTCTCGTGAGGGTTTACCAGAGGTGTACCCACAAATTAGATCATATTCTAAATCTACTAGGAGTCGATCTACATCACCACCAAACATGGAAGAGTATACTATTTCAATTGAGGATTTAACTGTCTCTCCATCTGAGGAAATAAAATCAACTCCTCCCGGTGTTGATGAAGAAAAGGATTTTCTCAAATTCGAGTTGATTCCACAATTTTTCTTTGTTGAAACTGAAGAAGATGGTGATTGTCTAGATTTCGAATTGCTCATCCCATCGTTTTCTTCTATGAAGAGGAAGCTTCAGTCTGATGAGGTGAATTTTCAACATAAAGAAGTTGGGGTAGTGCGACGGTGAGTTGTGAGAAACACCAAAGTTTGAAGGAGCTGGTCATTAATCACCGCAAGATATTGTGTAAGGATTGTTCACCTATTCTTTCAGATTATTCTCGAGTACTATTCGATCGTGGTAAAGGGTTTGTAGTTATTGGCAGTTCTCCTTGTTGTGTTAGAAGAATTTATAAGTTTTGTTTTGATTTACTTACTTCATGTTCGATTGTTTTTAATGGGTTAATTATTAAAATGGTTGATTACCATAAAATTTTTCTTCTAAGATGGTTAACAAAGATGGGTACCAATCGTTTGGTTGTTTAGTGAATCAACTGTTGGTATATCAATGAGGGAGGTGTTTCTAGTATCTTTGGCAGATGTTTGGTAAAATGATTCAAATAGATGTTGTGAATTTCAAGAACAACATAGTTATCAATCACCATTTGTTTAGTAAGAAATCGTTATACCCAGATATCAACCTTTACTGGGTAGTGTATTTGATCGTGGGAGAGGAATTGAACCCATGGGAGGGTATTCTTTGATTGATTGTGCTTGCAGATTCTCGTTATGCTTGGCTATTTAGTTCTCGTTTATTAGTTCTTAAGGTGGGTTCAATTTCAAATGCTTACTACAATGGAAAATTTACTCCGGAGCTTATTAATATGCATGGTTTTATATTAGATCCATTATTTTATGATTCAGTTCAACGGGTGTTAGTTAAACATGGTAAAATACTTCTACAGGGCACCACTAAGAGCTTGAATATAGTTGTTTACTTCTATCTTTACTTTGTTTACACTTGTTCCATATTTGATCGCGGGAAGGGGTTTGCTAGATCAATTTTTCCGAATAATTACAATGGGAAATTTAATTACACACTGGTTCTTAATCATGGGCATGGATTGGAATTGTTGTATGCGACTTCGGTTGGAATTATTAGTGATACTTGTTATAACATTAAGGTGTTTATCGAAATGTTACAAATGATTTGGATAACCAAGATTCTCATGGAAGGGAGTGGTTAAAACTGCAAGTCTTATCAACTGCTTAGTAAAATGTCTCAATGGGATACTGTAGACTGTAATTCAGTTCAAGTCATAAAGAAGTGTGAGGTTGATAAGACACATGTATGGTTTGGTAAAATGCATAATACTATTCTATGGATTTGTTGTGTAGGTGAAGATTTCTTATATTTGCAGCTCCCAGATAGGTTACCTACAGGTGTAAATTTCCTCCCAGTTCGATCAATGAAGATTCTTCTTATTGCAAAGGAGAAATATGATGTCTTAAGGATTCTTGTGTTGAGTTTAACAGGTAACATTAGATTTCTTTCAATCAATATGGAAGTTACAGTCTATCATGGGGTCTGTAAAGTACAAATTCGAGCTTCTCCTTCTCATGTGTTGCTGCCTTGGGATACTTGTGGCAATTGTTTTGCTGGCCTGCTTATGAGAGCTTATATATCCGCTAAAATGGTGTCTACTTACTTACTTCATGTCTTAAATTCGGGTGGCGAATCTCTGAGTTCCTTGTTTTTTCTCATATGGCGAGTCTCACCTTTCTTATAAGCTACTATAGACTCTTAGTTACAGGCTTATTTCTGCACAGTCCTTTGTTTGCTCCTGTGATCTATGAGACTCTTATTGTTCTCAGGGCAGTTGAACTGGGTTTTTCTACCAAGTTGGATTTCCTTGCAATGTTAAGTGGAACTCTGATATTGCTCACAGTCATGAGTATTCTGAATGTGCTAATATGGTTCGAGTACTTGAGGTGGAAATTCAGAGTGGTTCCAACTGGGTGGAGGAGTGCAACAAATGTTAGCTGGATTGATACGAGTTTTCTCTCAGTGGTGTCCTTCGACCTAAAATGGACTTTTGGGAGCATTTCGCTCTGCAAACCTGCCATCCATCATCAAATTGCAGCAGCCCCTCAAGAGCATGAGATTTCTCAGTTGGCACCTGGCTGCTGCAAGTAGACTTTTCTGTATGGTTAAGCATTCGAGCTGGATATTTCTGTACACCTTGCATTGTGGCTGTAATTCTTGTGGCAACCAATAGATAAGTATGTCCAAATGCAATTCCACTAGATACCCTCTTCTTTGTTACATTTTTATGTGTGGATTATCTTATCTAATGGGGAAAGGGCGTATCTGTCTCGTTGGTGCACTTGTTTGGATAATAAGAACCCATCTCAGACTCGTGATGCTTGTGGTTAGAGTGGGAGTTCTAATGTCAGTTAGTTATTCTAAAGGGAGTTGTCTGTGCATGTCTTGTTGTGCTTTCTATTCTATTCTTGTCCTTACGTACCTTCCTGGAGACTGTCCTAGCTCGATAGAACCTATTGAAAATAAGAGACCAATGTCAGGTTATAACAGGGTAAAATTCCTTATGAGAGGAGTGCGAACAACATACTTCCCAGATGACCTTCACATTCAGGTTATAAATCAGTGGGTGTATGAAGAGAGGGGATCATTCCAGCTCAAGCAACTCGTTGATGAGGTGGTAAGAACTGTACAGGTCGAGGGAGTAAGATGACGTGGAAAATTCTTGGAGAATTATATTTGTACTTTGACTGGCAAGGGAGCAACACTTCTCATTCAAGACATTTTACACAAGAGTTGTCAGTTGCCAAGGGTGTCCCATTTGTACTATCACAGCGGTTTTGGCTCTTGCATATGGTTCAACAACAACTGAAGGAGATAGTGGGCACTACAACTGCGGCTTCACGTTTTCACAGCTGCACCGCCAGGCTCCAAAACAACCTTGGGTAATCAAGTTTCCGGACTACGCCACTCATCCTTGAGGACAAGGATGTTTCGAAGGGAAGGGAATGTCATATCCCAATATATGTGAGAGGATGCCCCTTTATCGTATATGTATCTGTCTTTAGTAATAGTGGTATTTAGTATAGTTAAGAGTGCTAGTTAGTAGTGGGCGGTTGAGATGTAACCACCTAGGGGCTGTTTAGCCGTTGGATGCTAGGTAGTAAGTGAGGGCTTTATAAGCTATTGAACCTGTAATGAAACCTCAATCCAATTTTAATCAAAAACCAATCGTTTACTCGATTTGTAGGCTGTTCGCAAGAGCAAGAAACTTGATTCTACGAATCAAGTATTTATCTCGGCCACCACCTCCCGGTACATGACAGAGACCGACCATACGGGCCGTGTTGGGTCGGTAGTGAATATTTCAATACCCGCTTGGGGTCATGGATTCAATCTAAGCCATCCAATCATGCTGGTGAGCTGGATGGTCATGATCGCTTTACGAGACCGATATGATCAGTTCAGGTTCAAATATGCTCAATCGGGTTAGTATAACACACCGAGAGTTGTAGCCTGTATGGGTATTTCACACATGTTTTATTATTAATGCTTGGAGATTCGTGTTGCTCTGCTAAGAACAACACTCAGTCGTCATGCCACACCGGTAATGAGTACGAAATACAAGGTTTGGTCATACATTAATTAATAATGTTGTAAATTCCACAGGGTATATGGGATTGTTGCTACATGCTCCAACCTGGATGAATTTTGTGTATTTAATTCACAAAATACTGGGATTGTTGCCACATGCTCTATTCTAGGTGAATTAGTAAAGTGAAGAAGTATTCATCACTTATCAATGGCTTTATCTTTTGCAAGATGTTAGCGTATAATTTTGGCTTTTACAATTTTAGCCTAAAATGAAAATCCACCATCAACGGGGTCTTAACCTTTTTTTTGTGCATCCGGTCCGTTACCAAACGTATACAAGAAACCATGGGTTTCTCCTGTGGAATTTTTCCTTTAAATATGTATCAAGTCTTTGTTATATATATATATATATACTGGTTCGGTAACGCCAAGAGCTCTTCTAGGTTTGATTGAGCAAGTGCACAATGGAAGGAAGCAAAAAGGAAGATAACTTTGATGATATGACCTTTGAACTTGATGATGATCCCATTCCCGTTATTTTCTATAAAGCAATTGATCATGAAAAAGATCTTCCAATCCCGGATCCGTTCAATTGGTAGGAAATCTTCATCAAGACTTTGAGGTGGTGCGTGAACATCTCGAGATTGCATCAAAGAATCTAGTATTTTGAAGAAGGAGCTAAAGAAAGCAACCGATGAACTTGCCCTTGTCCGTTCCATGGTTGAATCTTTTAAAGAAGTTTTATTTTGTCTAGTAATTATTCTTTTAGAGAGTTTATTTCTTGTGTTTTTAGAAGAATGACTAAGGATTGGAATAGCCATTATTGTGAGTACACATAGCTATGTCCAATGATTTTCATCTTCAATGTTTTTAGATTTATTTATTTAAATTCTAAGTTATTTATAAGATGATTTTTGAATTTTAATCTTTATGATTTTATATATTGCAAATTTTTATGGGATATATTGTTTACGTCTGTGAACCTGTGACTGTCCCATACTTGTTCAAAAGTTATCTCTATTGTGTCGGTATGAAAGTATTGATAAAAGATAGAATGGACTTTTGACAATACAAATGTTAAAGCCTTTTATGTCATTATTTGATGGAATAAAGGATAAAACTTTTGTTTACAAGGATTAAGTCTATTATATGCCATTGTGCAAATAGTGATGGAAAATAGAATGAATCCTTGTTTATTCCGCAGTATTGGTCGATCTCCGATCCACATTTTTGTGCATATATTATGTTGCTCCGTAAATTTTCTTATGTTTGAGCATAACCGATTGAGTTGATCATTTCCTTATGATTAATTCAATTGTAGCTCCGTAAGTGCTCTTATGACGAGCATGACCAATTGAATTGATCACCTTCTTGTGGTTAATTTAGTTGTGTATTTCGATTGAATTAATCAGGGGTTCTCTTGTGGTAAATTCAATTGAATATTTTGATACAAATTCAAGTTTTCATGTGATTTGATATTATCCAAAAGAAATCATGTTTTTCTTGTAAAAGCAAGGTCGCCTTTGTTGTTCTCTCAGGAATGACATTTTATGGGGGAGAGTTCTTTTTGAACTTGTGCTTAATTACCAAATCTTTGTGGGGAGTGCGGCTGTGGAATATTATAGGGGTTATCTTGTATCTTTATAAACTCCTTGATGAATGCATTTAGCTTCGGCTTTATGATGGCATCTAAATAAGTTGGTATGGTATTCTCTTTTGGTCATAAAGTATCTCTGTGAAAATTTCATGAGGATCCCACTAGTTTTCGTACCTTTGCCAATTTATATTGACAAAAAGGGGGAGAATTAATGTGTAGTGTGATACTACAAATACATATGGTTTATGTATCATTATGTAAGGGGGAGTGGTTTTCATGTTGAGATGAAGTATTGACTAAGGGGGAGTGATACATATCACCATAGTATTGTTGTCAAAGTTGTGATACAATGGTACTTTGATGTTGTGTAATAATACTATGACACTGTATAACAATGATTGAGTATATTTTTTTCTCATTGTTATCGCTACGGATCTTCAACAACTATGATGCTGAACTTACAACCTCTAAGATCATGGAGTACTTAGAAGTGACAAAGATTTCGAGTCGTGTTGAAGATGCCAAGGAGATCAAGCATTTGGATAAGAAGCTACAATTTTTATTTATTTTGTAGTTTTGATAGTTTTGTCACTAAAATTGATAAGAAGCTACAATTTTTATGTATTTGGATAAGAAGCTACAATTTTTATTTATTTGGATAAGAAGCTACAATTTTTATGTATTGATAGTTTTGTCACTAAAATTGACAAAGGGGGAGATTGTGACGATGCTACTCGGTCGAACTCATCACGTTGCTATATCAAGCATGTTTGTCAATGATAGTGATCAAAACTATAAGTCTTAATTTCTAGCCTATTTATAGATGTCTCGGACTAGGACATAGATTGTGTAGTTGAGCTTAGTTTTCACGACGTTCATCATTTGAAGACGAAGAACTTTTTAAGGGAGCTTGTGGAACTTCTTCGACAAAAGGTATGTGGAGAGTTGACCTCATCTATCACTTGGAAATTATATTTTTACTATCTCTATATTGAGACATAAGTCGTGTTACGATATAGTTTTATCTGTAGCACATTTGAGATTTCGATTTGAGCATATCTCACTTACATAATTCTCGAAATATGTGTTGGTAAGCTTTCGCTTCGACCAAGTTCATCTTATATCACGAGAAAATTGCCGGTAACATCTTACATGTTTGTGTGATACAATCATTTGATGTAGGCTTGGAATGTTTCGATAATGATTATTTCAATATCTTGAAAATTGCTTTGATGCTAATAGTTGTTTATGGGTAAAAACTATTTCTGCAGTTTTGGTAATTTGGGGTGTGTGGATAAGAAATGAGTCTAAACCTTAAACAAATGCACTACACGGGAGTGCTTGTAGATCGAGAAATCAATGTATAAATCCGCCTAAACCAAGAAATGGCCCCATTTCCAGACTTGTTTCGGTCACAAAGTGAAGGAGATGGGGTTGATCTTAGGGAGGGAAGCGAAAGAAGGTGTTGAGATTGTGAAGGTGTTGGCTATGTATGACTTGTATCGTAAAGGCAATCGGCTTGCGAGGATGTAAGCTATCGATTCCGGTGTTTGAATACGATGATATCATCACTTGCCTCTCGTTATCCGGATTTGTTCCCTTCTTTGGAAATAGGGAGGAGAATCTATTTATACAAGTGATTTGAGCCTTATTCACGTCTCTCGTGGGAAGTGGAGGAAGTGGAGTGATGGAGTAGTGGAGTTGTGTATTGGTGTTACACGATCAGTCTTGCCTACTTCTCATGTCATCTCTAATCGTCCATGACTTCCTGACACGTTCTTGTGATGGCGCGTTGCACGCTGCACGCTGTAAACCGCCAGACCAATACCCCAAAGATGTATCCCCCAGTTTGTGACATGATTAATGTCTCGAGTGTGTGGATCGTGGGACCCACATAAAGTAACATGTAATCTTGGACTAAATAACTAAGTTATTTAGAAGTCGATACTTGTGAAGTATCGTGTGTATTCTATCACGTACTGATCGAGTATATTCAGCATGTATGAAGCATCGCGTTCTTAAGGCTTAACGGAGTAAGTCACGAATTTAAGCGTCTTAAAAATAGCATCATGTCCACCATCTTCGAGTGATCGTTTGGAGGCTATACTGTGTAAGCCCTGATTGACCGATCACTCCATGTGGAAGAGTGGTGGACGGTATTTGTGGTGACGCCTCATTGATAGCCTAACTCATGTCTTAGGCTGTCCATCCAAGTCAGCGGTTGGACGGACGAGATGACTTGCAACCCTCATCTCGGATCACGTATTAGGGTTTAAGAGGCACGCAAATTCCTTCTTTCACTTGGTCGAATCTAAGCATGGGAAGTGCTTTATAGAGGGACCGATCAGGCATGTGTGTAAACGACATGCTGGTGTCCATGTCTATATTTCACTATCCCACGAAGGTGCGATCTAGGCCACTCAAGTTCACAGGTAAGAAGAGCGGTTGAGATCGATTTAACAAAATCCCACATGCTTTGCAAAGGAGTTGGAAACTGCGCACCATGCTTACTTCAGGCGTGTTTGAGACATCCGTCCATGGTTGGCCTTGGTCGATCGGTCATGTGTGTAGGTGGTCCCACGATGATCATGTTGACATGCTCGGGACCTTTTAAGTCTACATCTACACCCTTCGTCAAGCTTGCGAAGATGGACGCTCGTGATCGATTAGAACACATGTAACATGCCGCAAACCCTAATTAGGGTTTGGATCGGTCGATGTGTACGATTTCAACCTAACGGTTTGGAAAGCTATGCTCCTCCTTTGGAGAGGCCGACCATGTGGGGCCCACATTGGGCCGGTGGTGATCACTCCAATACCTGTCTGACGGCTGGGGATCTGATCTAAGCCATCCAAACATGCCGGTGAAGTTGGATAGTCGGGATCGATTTAAGACCCTTAGTGGAATTTCCTACGACCCTTAAAGCATCACGCCGGCCAAACTTTGGGTAAGTGTTTTCTCCTTCCTGGATAGGTCGTGAGATGGTCAGCTATGCAGGTAGAAAGGGGGCCCGCCGGTGTTCATAATGGTGCTTGCACGATCGGGAATGGGGCGATCTGCGCCGTCAAATTGCGCCGGTGAAGATGAACGGACGTGATGTATTTGAGACTGTCGTATGCAGCCTTTGTACGAGCTCCTCCAAGCCGCTCCATACCAGCTTGGACATCCAACTCCGGGCCGGTGTTTGGTGGTTGTTTGGAGGGCGTGACTTGTACTTGACCGGCCATGGCACTAAGGGGCCCGCTGGTGGTCATTGTTGTGGCTGCCTGCTCCTGCTAGGGTTCGTCCATGCTGGTTAAATCGTGCGGCCAACTTGCGTGGTCATGATTGTTTCTGAGACTGATATGGACAGTCCAGATTCAAGATATGCTCAATCGGGCTAGTATAACACACCTAGAGTTGTAGCCTATAAGGGTATTTCGTACATGTTTCATCATTAATGCTTGGAGGTTCGTGTTGCTCTGCAAGAGAAACACTCAATCGTCATGACGCACCGGTTATAAGTACAAAGAAATACAAGGCTGGTCATGCATTGATTAATAATGTTGTAGATTCACGGGGTATATGGGATTGTTGTCACATGATCCAACCTTGGATGAATTTTGTGTATTTAATTCACGAATCGGGATTGTTGTCACATGCTCCATTCTAGGTGAATTAGTAAAGTGAAGAAGTATTCATCACGTATTAATGGCTTTATCTTTTGCAAGATGTTAGCGCATAATTTTGGCCTTTACAAATTTAGCCTTAAATGAAAATCCACCATCAACATTAAGTCCCCTGCCTAGCACATAATAGTTACGCTATTGTGGGGTAGGCATGAGATGGTGACATATACAACATAAGAAAACAAGATAAGGAAATCTACCTGGAGGGATTTTGACCAATCTTGGGCAATCCTCCATGCGTGCGTGACCACATGCCTTTATGAGATCGGCTTCCTCCCTTAGGTGTTTGAGTTAGAAATAAGATTCTTCTTCTACTGGGATTCCTCGGCGTGGGTGCTTACACACTGCTGGTTGAATCGCCCGTGTCCAAATGCTCTTCCGATTCTTTATTAGGGTTCAAAAGAAAGCCTGACTTGGTCAGTGTTGAATCCCCATATATCAGGCAGGCTTCGCCGTAATCGTTTTAGTCTTCCTTTAGAGTTTCCTCAGCATATATGCATGTGTAGAGATTTTGAACCACTTTTATGATTTTATAATAGGGATTTCTCGCAGAAACTCCGTTTCCTCATCATGTCGAACAACAGTGGATCGTCTTCTTCATACCATCCAGGATCTTCCGTTAAACGTGCACGACCTACGTCTGAGCTTCATGATGAATCCCCTGATCGTGTTCTCCGAGTCAAGAAGATCATACCGGTTCATCTCCTTTTCCTTTTCTGAACAATTGCTTGTTCTTCATAATGATCAGGTGAATAATCCTCTCCTTCTTGCAGAGATACCCCATCGGAACATGTGTGATAGTTATCGATGATAACGACTTAACCAGTCCTCTTCCTTCAAACTCAAATACGCCTACCCCTGTGGACCTCGAAGATGCTGATCTAGGTATCTCATCTCATGAATACCCCAATGCAGGTCTTTCATTCGATGTTCGCATGAAATGTTTATCCTCCAGCTACCGAGATGTCGGTGGATTCTTAGTGCAGAAGGAGTTTGTGCCTTTATACACAAAGTTATGAAGAAAGTACGACCATATAGCAACCAGGAATGTGGTCCGACACTGTTCATCTACTTTGGTCACCACGGTAAACTGCCTTCTTCCCATGATTGCTGAGATGGAGAATATTTTTATCTGCAACGTTGCCGAATCAAGCCTCGAAAAGTGGGAGAATATGGTATCTACCTGTGAATCCATGGAGTTCAACGTGGGCTGGTTACGGCAGCGTCTTGATATCATCAAGGTTGATCGAGCCGGCATCCTCGTAAATGTTATTCCTGCCAAGAAAGCTATCTTGGAAGAGGAGAAGGATCTGGTCATGAATCAAAGAAGGTAGAGCAGGCGAGACATGACTTGAAGAAAAGGACAGAGAGATATCGAGCTAGACTGGAGATGATGCTCTCAAGGAACTATAATCTGCTAGATGGCCTCCTCTAAGTCGTATTCAGTTGTACTCGTTTATGTCAAAAGTTTTCTTTTGAACACCCTTGTGGAATAAATTGCATTGGTTTTTTGATCGGTGAAACGAGTTTTTTCATTAATGCATCTCTGAATATAATTGATGATTCAAACATGTAATGAAAGTAAATGCACGTATTGTAGCGTCATAAGATGAGCGAACAATGGTCAAGCATGATATGCCTTGAGCCATTTTCCATTGATGACCGCTTCATCTTGCCTCCGTCCACCTTAATGATCTTGTAGTAGCCAAGATTGTAAGCCTTGGTGACTTTGTGTAAGGACCTTCCCATTTCGGTGAGAATTTTGGTGCGGACATGTCTTGTTGGATGTGTTTGGCTGTTTTCAAAACCAAATCTCCCACTTTAAAAACACGTGGTTTCACGGTTTTGTTGTATGCCCCAAATTCTATTCATGTACACACAGAAGTGCGTTTTTACTTTGTTTCTTCCGAAATCCAGTGTATAAATCCGCTTACTCTAGAGTTAAAGGCTTCACCTCGTTCAGTGGATCCCTATTTAAGCCGCAATCCTAGACTGATGGGATTTTGATCTCTTTGGGAGAATTGCATCCGCTCCAGAAACAATTGAGTATGGGGAAACTCCAATGGAGCTTCGGGTGATGTCCGGTATGCCCATAGCGCCCATTGGTAACTCGGTCATGCCATTCCCTAGGATTGTCGTATCTATTCGACCGATGATCCTGGATCAATGTCTTGTTGGTACTCTCGGCTTGTCCGTTCCTTGAGGATAATAGATGGTGGAGAAGACCTGTTTAATGCCATATTCTTCAAGTAACTCTCGCACTGTTTATTGGCGAAGGAGTGCCATTATCGATGATGATATGCTTAGGCACACTAAAAACGACAAATGATATGTTCTTTAATAAAGTCGCAATTGTTGCTCCCGTAGTTCCTCGTAGGGAATGGATTCTACCCATTTGGTGAAGTATTCCGTCAAGGTGATGATGTACTCGTCTCGCCGATGATGGTGGATTGATTTTCTCGATAATGTCCAGGTCCCAGTGCTGGGTAGAATGGCCATGGACGCTTATCGAAAGTGCAAAGGGGTGGAAGGCGCGTGAACAAGGTTCCCATGAATTTGGCATTTGTGACACTTTGGACAAAAGCGGCTGCATCATCCTCCATGGTCGGTAATAGTATTTCTCGTGTATCCGGAGAAACAGCTTCCTCTTCCCTTGATGTTCCCCTTCATGTGTTTCCTTCGGCATGATCGGGATTTCTACCCCAGACCAGGCATCGTAATAGATCACCTCCGAAGCTCTTGCGATACAGGATCCCTTCGTGGAATACGAACCGCTTGGCCTTTTGCTTTATCTTGACGGCTTCCTTTTGATTGGCAGGAGTTGTTCCGTCACGGAGATAACTAATGTATGGCTCTCTCCAGTCCCCAGTGTGGTTCACAATAAAAACTTCCAATTGATGTGGCGGTGCTTGGCAACTTGAGCAGGACTTCTGAAGTAGTCTAGATTGAGTCTCCATCTCTCGCCGATGTAGCCTGAGCGTTGAAGTCGTCGTTAGCGTTACCACTGGTGATTGTCCACAAATTTCATTGTGAACACGACTCACCGTAGTTGTGCTTCGTCATCCCCAAGACATCTTGATAGGGAACCATCCGGTTTCGATAATACAACATACCATGAAGCATGAAGAAGTTCTGCAGGGTTTTGAGACTGACCTTTCCTTGTGAGAGTGAGCTGTTGAGCTCTTGAATGATCGGAGTTCGCCAATCATTGGTCTCGGTGTCTTTCTATTGTGATAGCCATGTCGATTCTATGGTTCTCCTCTTTACCGTCAGGGTTTCTTCCAAACCTTCGAACTTCAATTTGGAAGCCAATGTTGCTAGACAATCGGCGTGTTTGTTGTTGCTGCGACCAACATGGGTTATGGTTGCGTCGGCAAAATAGTTTAGTAACCTCTGTGCTTCTGATCGGTATGGAGCTAGCGTTACTTCCTTCAATGCGTATACTCCATTCATCGATTTACCAAGAATTGAGTCACCTCTTATCTCCAGACGCGTGAATCCTGCTTGTTTGGCTATTGATGACCACTATGAGGAAGGATTCATACTATCGCGAGTTGTTGGTGCATTCAAGTCCATTGAAGGAGTGTGAGAATACTTCCACAGTTGGAGATACTAATACCACGCCCACTCCTCCAAGACTACCGCTAGGGGGTAGCAGAGCCATCAAAATACAAGAGCCACACTTCTCCTTCCAAAACAGAGACGTCGGAAATTCTCTAGGAAGATCCTCGTGTAGCCCCATAGTGCCCTCTCCATGGAATGCTGCTAGTAAGTATGCAACGCTTGACCCTTGATAGCTCTAGGTGACGTACATGTTATGTCCATCTCGACATTTGGAGAACCCACTTGCTTGTCCTCCCTGGTCAAGACCGGTTTGAAAGTAAAACTTTGCAGGATCGCATTTTAGACACGAGTATCACCTTGTTGGATAGTAGGTAATGCCCGAACTTCGAATGGAATGGATCAAAGCTAAACATGCTTTCTCTGGCTTTGGGATATCCGAAGTTCAAAGATCTCTTAATATTCGGCTGAAATAGTATATGGGACGCTCGATTTCCTCGTCGTCTTCCTGAGCGAGTAGAGCCCCTCTTTGCATGCGGTGTCACCAAAGCTGTGTAAAGACACAACGGATTCCCTTGTACATGAGACTTCATGATGGCTGGAGATGACAGATTCATTGAATTTTTTTTGAAAAGCTTCATGCTGGGTTGCTTGTCCAAACAAAGTCGCTCCTTTCTTCAACAAGGGGGTGAATGAGGGGTAAGTTGGGCTAGACCCGGGTATAAAACGTCGAATGTAGTTCACCTTGCCCATGAAACTTTGGAGCTCCTTCAAAGTTCGTGGAGGCGGCATCATGAGGATAGCCTCGAGTCTTGGACGGGTCTACCTTGATCCCTTCACTGCGAGTCACTTGGCATCCAAATTTACCTGAAGATACACCGAAAGCGCATTTCAAAGGATTCATCTTCAACTTGTATTCTCGACACCTCTCAAACACTTGCCAGTAAGACGTTGGTGTGATATGCTCGAGCCCTTAACTTGACCACGATATCATCTACATAGTCTTCTAATTGTTTATGCATCATGTCGTGGAAGATTGCCGTCATAGCACGTTGATACGTTGCGGCGTTCTTTAAACCGAATGGCATAATAGTATAGTAAAAATTTCCAAGAGGGGTTCGGAAGGCTGTCTTACTTACATCGTGCTCATACATCCTTATCTGATTGTAGCCGCTATAACCATCCATGAAGGAAAACATGCCGTGTCCGCTGGTGGCGTCTACTAACATGTCGATGTTAGGCATAGGAAAAGTCGAAAGCACTTGTTCAAGTCTCCGAAATCTACGAACACCAAGATACATCTGTTTTCTTCTTCACTGGACCACATTAGCTAACCAGTCTCATTTTGAATAGGTCACATGAAACCACGCTTAGCAACTTCTAAATTTCGTTCTTGATTTGTTCTTCTACTTCGTGTCTGAATTGCCTCGGGAGATTGCTTGATTGGCTTGGATCCGGGTATGACATGTAGGTGATGGGTGACCAATTTTTCATCTAGACCCGACATTTCCTCGTATATCCAGTAAACACATCTTGGTACTCCTTGAGTAGTTGAACAAGACTCGCACGTTCGTCGCGGGGGATGTCGAACTGATAGAGACAGGCACGGGAGATTCTTCATTCCCGATGTTACTTGATCCCGAGCTCGTCGGTGGTGGAATTGGTTCCATCTTGTAGCTGGCGCGGGCGTCCAATACCTCCTCTTGTGTTTCGTCGTTCTTACAAAGCATTCAATTGGGCGAGAGACTGGGTGCCGGTCTCTCAATAATGCTAACATCGGTGCCGTATATTATCTTCCCACCGATCACGGCTTGCCTCGAAAGTCGTTCCCTTTGGTGTGAGCATGGGTTAAAGCTTCACCGGATAAAGGCGGACGCCTCGTCAGAAAAGGTGTGTCGTGGTGCTTAGCCCCCAGTGATGCAAGTCGGTCTTCTTCCTGGATTGAAGCCCACGTGGGTAGTGGGGGTGCACAGGACTTTGTCTGACCTTCCATGCGGAGTTTCTTTTGGCTCAACAGCTCCACTCCGCATATTGGTGCGTACGGAGACAATGATGCAGGAATACGGATGACTTCCTCATTTAGCATGGTCTTCAGGCACTGGTGATACGTTGAAGGGATGACCTTATTGTCATGAAGCCACGGTCTCCCTAGTATCATATAGTAGTCCAGCTCCTTTTCTATGACTTCAAATTTCACTTTTGACTGAACGGGTCCTACCGATAAATTCAGATTGACATACCGTATGTCTTTGATCTGGTTTCCTTCGAAGTCCGTCATTGTGGTGGGTTGTCGTAAAATCTTACATGGGCTAACCTTGGCTGTTTCGAGAGTCTTGAGAGTAATCACATTGAAGATGCTCCTGTGTGATGAGGGCCCTCCTGAACTCTGAACCCTTGATACGTGCGGTAACATGTAGGGCCCGGTTGTGACATTACTCTACCATCATGTCGCCTTACTCTTAAATGTAACATTATTTATGAGATGTTTTCGATCGATTAAGACTTCCGGACGTGAAGGAGTCGGGTGTACGTCCCGAGCTATTTTATTAATTGCGGCAAACGTCTCTTCCGTTGATCCTTCGAGAGGTGCAAGAGTTCACACAATCTTTCCACTAGAGATACCGCTTCCTAATCCACTTTGGTCTCTCGGTTCGTATTAAAACTGTTGATCCGAGGGAACTAGTCCCAGGTGTAGATGTCTCCTAACACTCATCTCTCGATGTCATCTTGATGAGGAGATCAAGTATACCGTTTACCGTTTCTTTGATTAGCTTCATGTTCTTCGTGTGAATATCCTGTACCCGTGCTAGTTTGCTTAATGTTGGAAATCTCCGATCATGCCGTCGATACGCCGTTAGGAAGAGGGGTATCTCCGTTGGAGGAACCATCGGGATTTGAGATCTTTTTATCGAGGCGGTCCTAAGACCAACCATCTTGAAATTGATTGAATGGTATTGAAGAAATTGACTTTGACCGAGAGATTAACCTCCCACTTTGGTCGCCAATTGTTTATGGGTAAAAAAACTATTTCTCTTGGTTTTGGTAATTTGGGGTGTGTGGATGAGAAATGAGTCTAAACCTTAAACAAATGCACTACACTGGAGTGCTTGTAGATTCGAGAAATCAATCTGTGCAAATCCGGCCTAAACCAAGAAGTGGCCGTTCCCAAACTTGTTTCGGTCACAAAGTGAAGGAGATGGGGTTGATCTTAGGGAGGAGAGAAGGTGTTGATATTGTGAAGGTTTTGGCTATGTATGACTTGTATCGAGAAAAGGCGAATTGGCTTGCAGGATGTAAGCTATCATTTAGGTGTTTGAATACGATGATATCAACACTTGCCTCTCGTTATCTGGACTTGTTCCGTTCGTTTTGGATATAGGGAGGATAATCTATTTATACAAGTCATTTGAGCCTTATTCACGTCTCTCGTGGGAAGTGGAGGAAGTGGAGTGATGGAGTAGTGGAGTTGTGTGTTGGTGTTACACGACCGGTCTTGCCACTTCTCCTGTCATCTCTAACCGGGTCCAAGACTTCTGACACGTTCTTGTGATGGCGCGTTGCCGCCGCATTGCGATGTAAACCGCCCGGACCAATACCCCGGTATGTATCCCCTCGTTTGTGACATGATTAATGTCTCGAGTGTGTGGATCGTGGGACCCACATAAAGTAACATGTAATCTTGGACTAAATAACTAAGTTATTTAGGAAGTCGATACTTATGAAGTATCGTGTGTATTCTATGCGATCTTTGCATCGAGCATATTCAGCATGTATGAAGTATTGTTGCTTTAAGGCTTAACGGAGTAAGTCACGAATTTAAGCGTCTTAAAATAGCATCATGTCCAGCCATCTTCGAGTGATCGTTTGGAGGCTATACAGGCAAGCCCTGACTTGAACGATCACTCCATGTGGAAGAGTGGTGGACGGTGATTGTGGTGACGCCTCATTGATAGCCTAACTCATGTCTTAGGCTGTCCGTCCCAAGCTGGCGAAGTTGGACGGACGAGATAACTTGCAACCCTCATCTGCGACCGTCGGATTAGGGTTTAAGAGGTACGCAAATTCCTTCTTTCACTCTTGGTCGAATCCAAGCATGGGAAGTGCTTTATGAGAGGACCGATCGTGCATGTATGTAGACGACATGCTGGTGTCCATGTCTATACTTCACTATCCCACGAAGGTGCGATCTAGACCACTCAAGTTTACTCGGTAAAGAAGAGCGGTTGAGATCGATTTGCAAATGTAAATCCATGCTGCAAAGGAGTAGGACACCGAGCACCATGCTTACTTCGGGCGCGCGTTTCGAGATATCCGGCCATGTTTGGCCTTGGTCGATCGGTCATGTGTGTAGGTGGTCCCACAATGATCATGTTGACATGCTCAGGACCTTTTAAGTCTACATCTACACCCTTCGTCCAAGCTTGCGAAGATGGACGCTCGTGATCAATTAGCGACACATGTAACATGCCGCAAATCCTAATTAGGTTTTTTTATCGGTCGTGTGTACACGATTTCAACCTAACGGTTTGGAAAGCTATGCACCTCCTTTGGGGAGGCCGACCATGTGGGGCCCACATTGGGCCGGTGGTGATCACGCCAATACCGTCTCGATGGTCAGATCCGATCTAAGCCATCTAAACATGCCGGTGAAGTTGAATGGTCGGATCGATTTAAGACCCTTAGTGGAATTTCCTACGACCCTTAAAGCATCACGTCGGCCAAACTTTGGGTAAGTGTTTGCTCCTTCCTGGCAGGTCGTGAGATGGTCGGCTATGCAGGTAGAAAGGTGGCCCGCCGGTGTTCATAATGGTGCTTGCACGACCGGGAACGGGGCGATCCGCGCCACAAATTACGCCTACGAAGATGAACGAACGTGATGGATTTGAGACTGCCGTAGGCAGCCTTTGTACGAGCTCCTCCAAGCCACTCCATAACAGCTTGGATATCCAACTCCAGTGCCGGTGTTTGGTGGTTGTTTGGAGGGCGTGACTTTGTACTTGACCGGCCATGGCACTAAGGGGCCCGGGCCGGTGGTCATTACTTCGGATGCTAGCTCCCGCTAGGGTTCGTCCGGTGTTGGTTAAATCGTGCGGCCAACTTGCGTGGTCATGATTGTTTCGAGACCGATATGGACAAATTCCGTATTCAAGATATGCTCAATCGGGCTAGTATAACACATCGAGAGTTGTAGCTGTAAGGGTATTTCGTACATGTTTCATCATTAATGCTTGGAGGTTCGTGTTGCTCACGAGAGAATCACTCGGTCGTCATGCCGTACCGGTAATAAGTACAGGAAATACAAGGCTAGTCATGCATTGATTAATAATGTTGTAGATTCACAGGTGTTGATGGGTGAAAACTACTCCTGCAGAATTTGGTAATTTGGGGTGTGGATGAGGAATGAATTTAAACCTTTAAACAAATGCACCGCACGGTGAGTGCTTGTAGATTCGAGAGATCAATGACTGCAAGTCCGGCCTAAACCAAGAAATGGCCGTTCCGGACTTGTTTCGGTCACAAAGTGAAGGAGATGGGGTTGATCTTAGGGAGGGAAGCGAAGAAGGTGTTGAGATTGTGAAGGTGTTGGCTTGCTTATGACTTGTAATGAAAGATGAGCAGGCTTACGGTTGATGCAAGCAGGCTCGGTGTTTGAATACGATTTGTATTAACACTTGGTTTTCAGTCTCGCCCGAACTTGTGTTGTTCTCCGTTCTTCCTTTTGTTGGAAATAGGGTGGAGAACCTATTTATACAAGTCATTGAGCCTCATTCACGTTTCTCGTGGGAAGTGGAGGTAGTGGAATGATGGAGTAGTGGAGTTGTGTATCGCAACACACGACCAGCCTTGCCCACTTTTCCCTGCTCATCTCTAACCGTCCATGACTTCCTAACACGTTCTTGTGATGGCGCGTTGCACGCTGCACGCTGTAAACCGCCGACCAATACCCCAAAGATGTATCCCCCAGTTTGTGACATGATTGATGTTCTGGAATGTGGATCGTGGATCCGTGAAAGATAGCATGTAATCTTCAATTGAATAATCACGTTATTCGGAAAAGTCGATACTTGTGAAGTATCGTGGTGTATTTTATGCACGGTACTGCATTACGGTGTGGTAAAGTGATGGGTAATGACTGCTCACTAACCAAATAACTCCCCGACTGTGGTCAGTATAAACCAAGTCATGAGGTTGGACGGATGAGATGATGTTTGAGACACCCATCTCACGACCGTTGATGAAATTAGGGTTTTTAAAGAGGTGCGCAAGCATCACTCTTCAGCTTGGTCAGAACCAAGCATGGGAAGGGTTTTGGAGAGGACCGACCATACATACGTGTTGACGGCATGATGGTGTAGGCGCCATATTCCGTTCCCTCACGAAAGCGCGATCTCGGGGCCACTCAATTTGACCGCAAAGAGGAGTGGTTTAGATCGATTTTGCGATAAGAGTTTGATACCGCAAGAAGCCGCGCATGATACTTTTTTCCGCGCGTTTTTCCAAGACGACCTAGCTTGGTTGGTCCTGGCCGGTTGGTTTGGCGTGAAGATGGTAGGCTGATGTTCACGCCCATGTCTCACCGTCCCATGAAAACGTGATCTAAGCCACCCACCTCGTCCGGTGAAGTTGAGTGGTCGAGATCGATTTGCAATTTGGGAAGTGTATCCACGCATGTTTGAGCGGGCGTTTTGGATTGGCCAGGCGTGATATGCCTTGGCCGACCGCATGAAGAGGTAGATGGGCCCACGGTGGTCATGCCGGGTATGACCGACCGCTAATCTAATCAAGTGACCCTCCATTCGTGCCGAGAAGATGGACGCGCGTGATGGCTTGAACCTAATTTTGGCTTTCAAAGCCGCGCGACCATGCTATTTCAAAGTGACGAATGTGTTGTAACCAATCATGGTTGGTTTTGACCGATTGGTCAAGTGTGTAGGCGGTCACATGGTGATTGTGTCGACATGCTCCGGCCCTTTGAGTCTGCATCTACACCCTCCATCTATACCGCGAAGATGGATGGTTGAGACCGCTTTGCGGACATGTAATATGCCGCAAACCCTAATTTAGGTTTTCCGCCATAATGCTTGGTATGGACGGTTTCTTGGCAAGCAAAGGCCAATGGTCAATTATGCAGGGGTCGGGCCGTGTGTATTCCATACCCGCTTGGGGGTGATGGAATTGATCCGTGGTCATCCAATCATGCTTGTGGAGTTGGATGACTGCGATCGATCATATCTCGGCAAGCTAAGGCCGTGGGTATTCCATACCATGCTTAGGGTGATGGAATTGATCTCGGGTCATCCAATCATGCTTGTGGAGTTGGATGATCATGATCGTATCATATCCGAGACTGATACAAATCAAGTCCTGATGCTCAATCGGCTAGTATAACACACCGAGAGGGGCTCAATCGAGCTAGTATAACACACCGAGAGGGGCTCAATCGGGCTAGTATAACACACCGAGAATCACCAGACGGGTATTTCGTACATGGTTTCATTATAGTGCTTGGAGGTTCGTGTTACTCAGTATGAGTAACACTCGCCTCATGCCACACCGATAATGATTCATTATAGTGCTTGGAGGTTCGTGTTACTCTATAAGAGTAACACTCGGTCATCATGCCACACCGATAATGAGTACAGAAATACAAGGTCAATTAAGTGAGGGAGTATCCAACACTTATAAATGGCTTTATCTTTTACAAGATGTCACCGCATGATTTTTCTCGGTTTTTTACAAACTCAACCTTGAACGAAAATCCACCATCAACATTAAGTCCTCTGCCTAGCACACAATGGTTACACTATTGTGTGGTAGGCATGAGATGGTGACAAATTAAATATAAAACTTATGAGACAATGTTAGATGTTACCAGGAGAGACGGGTCGTCCTGCCCTTCGAGCATGTCACGTTCAAGAGACGCCCGTAAAAGTGTTCCCCTAGCATGATGTCGGTCTTGCTCAGCCCGATCGACCTTGCTATGACCGCTTGGCCGAGGGGCAATTGCGCCCGCTCTGCTCAATCGTGGGGATGTGCCTAATCGACCGACTGTTGCGCCCGCTCGCTCAGGTTATCGCGCCGCTTGATCGAACGTGGGCTTGTTGTGTCTGCCGGGTTGAAAGTGGGTCTACTGTACATGCTTCAAACGTCAGCCATGTGCTTCGATCAAACCGCCCTGCTGTGTGCGCCTATTATACCAGCCTTATGTCGTGATTAACACCAGCCTTTGCGACTTGAGCAATACCAGCCTTTGACTTGAGCAATACCAGACTTGAGGCTTGTACCGCATGCACTTGAATGATGTTTGACCGGCCGTTGTGTGAGTTGTGTCTTGCCGTGTGTGGCGACACTTCTCATATGCTTTCATATAAGTTCTAACTCCTGTCTTTTTATTTCATTGCGGTAGAAAGAATCCTCATTGAGATGTCTTCTCGAGATAATGTCGGTGCCAAGTCGAAGTGTTGACAGCTTCAAAGATATGCCGAACATCGATGATGAATTGTTCACCGCGCCCTTTCAACTATATGAAAACATCCGCTCCACAGATAACTCTTCTCCTATCGACTTTTAGGTTTTCATGCTCCGCCGGGCCCTTATGAAGGATGGATGAGACGTATGTTGAGCAATGATTACATCAAAGATAACTTGACCGAGCGCAGATTATTGATGCAAACAGTGTTGAAACGCCTCTGAGAGGATGTTAAAGTGGTTTCGATGCGACCGCTGAGGTGAGTCCTGGAGAGAGTGTTGAAGAAGGATTCAAGCGAACGTGGGTCTCGGAGAGAGCGTTGCATGGCGGCTCTTGAATAGACCATTGAAGCAAACTTTGGAGGGAGCGTTGAAGTGGCTTCCTCTTGATTCGATTACCCTTGCGAATCCATGATTCTTGATCGACCATCTTTCTCATGTCAAGAAGTCCTTGATCGACGGTGAAGGAACTTCATGCTGAGCCTCGATCCCCAAGTGTGGTTTACATGGTTTGTCCGTAGTGGTTGTTGTCGAGCCTGGTATGGAATATCTCAACGCCGTTGCATCATTGCGGAGTCGTATACATGTGGCACTCGAGTTGGAGTTGGCGGACACGCAGATATTGTATCTCGGTGGTTTTCCCTTTGCCGCTTCAAACCGCTTGCGTAAGGCTCAAGGTTGTATCGCATGTTGGTGAGATATATGCCCTTGCGTCACGCCGTACATCCTTATCTCGGTTTGTAGCCGCTACATCCATCCATGGAGGAGAACATGTCGTGTCCACTGGTTGCATCTACTAACATGTCGATGTTCAGAGAGGAGAATCGCTTTTGGAGCATTCCATTGGGCGGAGAGACCGGGTGTCGGGCCTCCCCGCTAATTGCTAATGACGACGCCGCATATTGTCTTCCCTTCTAATCACGTCTTGCTTCGAAAGTGCGTCCCTTTTGGTGTGAGTATGGGTTGAAGCTTCACCGTATGTGCCGGTCCGGTTTCCTTCGAAGTCCGTCATTGTGGTGGGATGACGCACAATCTTGCATGGGCTAAACTTGGCCGTCCCGAGAGTCTTGAGAGAAATCACATTGGAAGATGCTCCCGTGTCGACGAGGGCCCTCCCGAACTCAACCCTTGATGTGTGCGGTAACATGTAGGGTTGGGCCGTGATCTTTTTCTCGCCATCATGTCGCCTTCGTAAATGTAACATTATTTACATGTGTTTTCGATGCGCTTAAGACTTCGGACGTGAAGGAGTCGGGTGTACGTCCGTGAGCTATTTTATTAATTACAGAAACATCTCTGCACGTTGATTCTTTGAGAGGCGCAAGAGTTCACACAAGCTTTCCACTAGAGATGCCGCTTCCTAATCCACCGGTCTCGGTTCGTAGTAAATCTGTTGACTGGGAGGATCGTTGTGAGGATCACCCCAGGTGTAGGAATCTCCATGACAGACCTGCTCATATCTCGATGTCGCCATTTTATCAGTCCACGAGGTCCGCCGGGCTGAAATACCTCTTTCGAAGTTGCGGCCATATCCGCTTGAGTCTTAGCAAGAACTTCCCGCTTCTCCATCAAGTCCGAAATGGTAATGGATGGTGGTCCTCCTCTCGTCCCTCCGGCCTCGTCCCGATGCAGGAGTGAAAGTTGTTGCTCGTGACTAGTGGAGGCGTTACGCTGAGGAGTTGCCTGGATTTGCGGCCGCTCCGACTGGGTGACGGAGGTGTTACACTTTACCGAACATCTCCTCGCTACGCTGCACCGTGGTAGAAGTGACGGCCGCATAAGGTGTATTGACCACGGTAGCTCCGGAAATTATAGGACTGAGCCCCTTCTCGTATACTTTGTGTTACTCGCCAGAAGAAGAGGTTGAAAAGTTGCCTAAGGAATTGTAAGTCAAGCAGGTTGTACTTCAAAGGATGAAAGTCTCTCTTGCCTGGAAGGACGAGTTGCCGGAAGGACTTTCTCAAGGATCGTAGCTACCTACTTGTCTTTTTAGATGCTCTTGTTTTTGAGTGATAGTGAGGATTCCTTTGACTACCGGTTTTGAATTAATAGGTAATTGAATTGGTTCATTTTGAGATAGTTTGGTGAATGATTTTTTCGAAAGAGGTTATTTTAAATGAAATTTGCATTTGCTTTTGAAGCCTCACTATATCAAACCGGAGCAGCCTCTCTAAGAAAATCCTCCGCAAGCTATCTTTCCCTCGAACCAAACCGGCTTCTCTGAACAATGCGCTTCAAAGCGTTGCATTCAACGGTGGGGTGATGAAGGAACCGGTGGTAATGACAAGACCTCGAGTCCATTACTTGATCGTGGCGGACGCCATACCGGGGTAGCTCCACCTCTTCATTTCGCACCCATGTCTCCAGTACCTCCGAATCTTCTTCATTGGGAATGGGAAATGTAAGTACCTTGAGTCCGCTTTCCCACTGCGTTAGTGGGCGTTGTAACGTCTCTCCGCGGCTTCGACGTGGAACAGGAGATGAAGTTGGGAGATTTGTGAGTGCCATCATATCTCGCGGATCGCTTGCCTAGGTAGAGGGATGTGGAAGGTGTCGTAATGTCACCGCCGAGTGACCGGATTGAACGCTCCCATCCTCTCGTATTCAGGCATTTCCCGATTGATTTCTCCTTCCTCAAGCTTCCTTCCATTGGTTGGAAGGCCGACGCGGATTGGACAGTCTTCCGTGCTTCAATAAGAGTTTTGAAATACAAATCTTCTAGCAGGGCTCCATAGGCTCAGCAGGCTCCTTTCTTTATCCGGCGGACGTTGTAGTACTCTGACAAGTCTCTTCCTTCGTCTGACCATGTTGCCCATCTCTTCCGATTCGTCTCACGATTCGTGCTCCTCTTGCTTCTCCACTGGTAAAGGTGTGATCCCCGGCTAAGGATTCACCGCTTTCTTGCGAGCGGATGCATCCTTCTCGTAATTGTGCTGCTTATGTCATTCAAAAGGCGAAATGTCTCGCTCCGCCTTCGGTGATACCGGCTTGATTCGCCAAGACATCCTCCAACATTCCAGCTATGCTTCCCATGATATCTCGAACCACCTGCGACTCCGGTGAAGATACATCGTGACACGAAAACCGAAGAATTGAGAATTCGATTTTTTTGTAACCGATAGATCAACCTCCCACCGTGGTCGCCAATTGTTGATGGGTGAAAACTACTCCTGCAGTAATTTGGTAATTTGGGGTGTGGATGAGGAATGAATTTAAACCTTTAAACAAATGCATCTGCGCGGTGAGTGCTTGTAGATTCGAGAGATCAATGCTGGCAAGTCCTACCTAAACCAAGAAATGGCCGTTCTGGGAGACTTGTTTCCGGTCACAAAGTGAAGGAGATGGGGTTGATCTTAGGAGGAAGCGAAGAAGGTGTTGAGATTGTGAAGGTGTTGGCTTGCTTATGACTTGTAATGGGTAAAGATGAGCAAGCCATGGTTGATGCAAGCGGTGCTCCGGGTGTTTGAATACGATTTGTATTAACACTTGGTTTTCTGTCTCGTCTCGAACTTGTTTGTTCTCCTCGTTATTCCTTGTTGTTGGAAATAGGGCGGAGAACCTATTTATACAAGTCATTGAGCCTCATTCACGTTTCTCGGGGAAGTGGAGGTAGGGAATGATGGAGTAGTGGAGTTGTGTATCGGTAACACACGACTCGCCTTGCCCACTTTTCCCTGCTCATCTCTAACCGTCCATGACTTCCTAACACGTTTGTGATGGCGCGTTGCACGCCGCATGCCGTAAACCGCCAGACCAATACCCCAATATGTATCCCCCCTTTGTGACATGATTGATGTTCGGAATGTGGATCGTGGGATCCGTGAAAGATAGCATGTAATCGTCAATTGAATAATCAAGTATTTCGAAAGTCGATACTTGTGAAGTATCGTGTGTATTTTATGCAGGTACCGCATTTACGGTGTGGTAAAGTGATGGGTAATGACTGCCACTAACCAAATAACTCCCGACTGTGGTTGTATAACCAAGTCGGTGAGGTTGGACGGATGAGATGATGTTTGAGACACCCATCTCAAGCACCGCTGATGAAATTAGGGTTTTTAAAGAGGTGCGCAAGCATCACTCTTGACTTGGTCAAACCAAGCATGGGAAGGGTTTTGAGAGGACCGACCATACATGCGTGTTGACGGCATGATGGTGTAGGCGCCCGTATTCCGTTCCTCACGAAAGCGCGATCCGGGCCACCAATTTGACTGGCAAAGGAGTGGTCGAGATCGATTTTGCGATAAGAGTTTGATACCGCAAGAAGCCGCGCGCCATACTCTTTTCCTGGCGTTTTTCCAAGACGACCTAGCTTGGTCTGGTCCTGGCCGTTGGTTTGGCGTGAAGATGGTAGGCTGATGTTCACGCCCATGTCTCACCGTCCCATGAAAACGTGATCTAAGCCACCCAATACGTCCGGTGAAGTTGAGTGGTCGAGATCGATTTGCAATTTGGGAAGTGTATCCACGCATGTTTGAGCGGGCGTTTGATTGGCCAGGCGTGATATGCCTTGGCCGACCGCATAAAGAGGTAGATGGGCCCACGGTGGTCATCCGGTATGACCGACCGCTAATCTAATCTGTGACCCTCCATTCGCGGCCGAGAAGATGGACGCGCGTGATGGCTTGAACCCTAATTTTGGCTTTCAAAGCCGCGCGACCATGCTATTTCAGCAGATGAATGTGTTGTAACCAATCATGGTTGGTTTTGACCGATTGGTCAAGTGTGTAGGCGGTCACATGGTGATTGTGTCGACATGCTCCGGGCCCTTTGAGTTCAGCATCTACACCTCCATCTATACCGCGAAGATGGATGGTTGAGACCGCTTTTGCGGCACATGTAATATGCCGCAAACCCTAATTTAGGTTTTCCGCCCATAATGCTTGGTATGGACGGTTTCTTGGCAAGCAAAGGCCAATGGTCGATTATGGGTCGGCCGTGTGTATTCCATACCGCTGGGGGTGATGGAATTGATCTGCGTGGTCATCCAATCATGCTTGTGGAGTTGGATGACCAAGTCGATCATATCTCGGCAAGCAAGGCCGTGGGTATTCCATACCATGCTTAGGGTGATGGAATTGATCTGCAGGTCATCCAATCATGCTTGTGGAGTTGGATGACTCATGATCAGATCATATCCGAGACTGATACGATCAAGTCCGGATGCTCAATCGGGCTAGTATAACACACCGGAGGGGCTCAATCGGGCTAGTATAACACACCGAGAGGGCTCGGGCTAGTATAACACACCGAGAATCACTGTTCGGGTATTTCGTACATGGTTTCATTATAGTGCTGGAGGTTCGTGTTACTCAGTATGAGTAACACTCACCTCATGCCACATCGATAATGATTCATTATAGTGCTTGAGGTTCATGTTACTCTATAAGAGTAACACTCACCATCATGCCACACCGATAATGAGTACAGAAATACAAGGCCAATTAAGTGAGGGAGTATCCAACACTTATAAATGGCTTTATCTTTTACAAGATGTCACGCATGATTTTTCCGGTTTTTTACAAACTCAACCTTGAACGAAAAATCCACCATCAACAACAGGGTATATGGTATTGTTGTCACATGCTCCAACCTGGATGAATTTTGTGTATTTAATTCGCAGAATACTGGGATTGTTGTCACATGCTCCATTCTAGGTGAATTAGTAAAGTGAAGAAGTATTCATCACTTGTTAATGGCTTTATCTTTTGCAAGATGTTAGCGCATAATTTTGGCCTTTACAAATTTAGCCTTAAATGAAAATCCACCGTCAACAATAGTGTGTGAAAACAAATTGTTGTCATCCTCTAAGAATGTTTCAATTATTGAAATAAAGAGTTTAGAATCTTGTAACCATCTTCGGATATAAGCATAGTGTGTTCGCACATTAGTGTATAAGTCCAAAACCAGGAACCTAAAGTATGCATACTTGTGTGTATACAAAATGGTCAAGGAGATGGGTAAGTATGCGTACTTATACGCATACTGGCGGAAGTTCACGTCCGTGAATTTCTGCTGAGTTTGAAAACCAAACCAAACTCATCCGGTTACCTAAAGTACGTGTAACCTTACACATACTGGTGGAAAGTTCACGTCCGTGAATTTCTGCTGAGTTTGAAAACTAAAACAAACTCAAAATCCGCTTTTAAGTACGCATACCCGTACACATACTTAAGTGGGTTACTTTTTAAAATCGGTTGTACATGAACTTAAACATTTATCAATAAGGAATGCAATCTTTGAAAACCGTGGCTATAATATTCATGCATTGATTCGAGTGAATCAAACAAATTTTGCTTCAATTGTGTTGTTGTATAATTTATGAGAATATAACAATTGAGCAACTCTTTAACTAGTTTCATTTGAGTCATTTGAACTAGTTATAGTTAAGATGAATAAGGTTGATATGTGAGTAATCATATGGGTAACCTCGGTTAACTATTTGTGAACCAACACGGTGTACACGTTTAGGTACGGCTAGATAAATCTAAATGAGGGTACATTTCATTTGTGTGTAACAAGCTAAGTTCGATCTAACGGTTGAAAGATATTATCTTGGTTGAATCAGGTTTTTCATCTAACGGTGAATATTGAATGCTTTGTTACCATGGTAACTTGGATTGCAAACCCTGATTTAAAAACTATATAAAGGACAACTCTAGTAACTGGGAAACCTAATCCTAACACCTCATGTGTGTTACTAGTTGCATAACTAGAGTCAATACTCCTTTAACCTTAGGTTTCTTCTCGAGACCCTGTAGGTTAACGACTTGAAGACTTCATTGGTATTGTGAAGCCAGACCCAACTATTATCTTTGTAGTTGCGTGATATGATCTTGTTGTTTCTATCGTGATTGAGTGCAATCGTAAGATTGGCTTGAGATTTATATCTCCGATAGGCAAGATAGAAAAGTAATTACAAACACCTTTGTCTCATCGTTTGTGATTCCACAATATCTTGTTTCGCTAGTCGATTAAGATTATTGTGAGGTGATCGATAATACTAGGTTGTTCTTCGGGAATATAAGTCTGGTTTATCAATTGGTTCCTGTTTACCTTGATTTGTCAAAAGACGGAACAAAAACTCTCGGGTATTTCTGTGGGGAGACAGATTTATTCAATCCTATAGACTTTTCTCATGTGAGACAGATTCTCTATCAAGTCTTCGACTTTGGGTCGTAGCAACTCTTAGTTGTGGGTGAGATCAGCTAAGGGAATCAAGTGCGTAGTATCCGATGGGATCGAAGACGAAGAAGCACAATAACCGTACCTTGAATCGGTGTGAGATTGATTAGAGTTCCTCTGATCCACCGTAGTTAATTGGTAGTAGGCTAATTCTCGAGCATGCCGGTACCTAGGCCGGCATAATATGTTGCTTAAATTTCTACGCCGTCACATGATGAAAAGTATCCAGGAAACTTCAAATTTTTTTCACTTGACTACCGGCATTGATAGATTTCTATCGAGCATGCCGGCACTTAGTTACGACATTGAATGTTAGTTACCAAGCATGCCAGCACCATTTTACGGCATGGTTCTTCACCAATTCCGGCATGGTCTTCATCACTTCCGGCGATGTAAAAAAATTTATTTCTGACATGGTCTTCATCACTTCTGGCATGGTCTTCATCACTACCGGCATGGTCTTCATCACTTCCGGCATGGTCTTCATCACTTCCTAATGTAAAAGAAAAAAAATTGTTTTCAAAGTGAGGAGCCGACAGAGAAGGAGAAGAAAATTTGAAAGGGAGTGGGGAAAATTTCGAATTTGAAAGGGAGTGGGGAGTAACAAAGCTCCTAACCCTAAAAGAGATTAATAAGAGGTGAAGATGGAAATGGGGGATATGATTTTGTTTTTTGATTTTAAGTTTTATGATTTTTATTTTGAGGGAAGGGTATTTTAGTATCCCCCCCCCCAAAAAAAAACACCCCTTAACAGACCCATTTGGTTGGGAGAAGTAATTCATATCCCCCAATTCCTTTTTATATCCCCCAATTTCGCGTTCCTTTAAATACCTGAGTTTGTATTTCTTGCAAACTATCTTAAGAGCCAGGAAAACTTCATTATTTGTTGTTTCTGGTGGAGCCGTCTATTCGGAGAGGAAAGTATCCTAATTAGATGAAATCTCTTACGACCGCTCGTTTAAAGACTTCCGAGGGATCAAGAAGCTCCACGGATACCGTTGGTGGGAATCTAGATAATTGCAGTGTTATTAGTTTTCGATTTGATTTGATTGACTCACTAACTAGCAGTTGTTGAAACTTTGATAGCGCCTAGTTTTATTATTCTTGAGAATCTTCTCTTCTGATATAAGATTCACTCAGACTAGATCAAAGTATCGACGGGATCTTTAGAAATATCTTGTGATAATCCATTGTTACTTGACTCTGCTCGTGTGTGATTGATCACAAGATATTCAAGTGGTGTTGTGCAGGTATTTGAAGGAAATAGAGGATTTGAAGACAAAGAAAAATTCTTATTAGTTTTCGTATCTTGTGGATTTAGTGTACAAACCTTGATCGGATGGGATCCAACTAGAATCAGTTTATCTGTGATAGATCTGATTGAATAGTTGTGTGAGATCCACATCACTTTATAGTTTCTCTTTAAGATATATAGATTGATTGCAAATCTAGACTTGACTATTTCGGTAGTGATAGTATAGATTGATTTAACTTGATCAAAGGAGTTTATTAGATTAAACATAAGATCCTTTGTCAACAACTCATCATTATCTTGAAGCAAGATTGATTAGAGTGGTTACCAAACATATTCTTCCTTTGTTGTTTGGAATACGATCCAAAGGACTTGATATTCACGTGCGCGACTCTAGAAGTTGAAGGCGCATGAATACTTTGAGGGAACTAAGTATCTAGGGCCGGGTAGTCTTCTTGGTCTCACTTATCACGGGTTGGTTTAGTTTTTGTATATCGGCTTAATCCTAAGAGTATTCAAAACTCGAACTAGGTCCCGTGGTTCTCGCATTTGCGGTTTCCTCGTTAACAAAATCTTGTTGTGCCATTTACTTTACTTTTCCGCATTATAATTAAAGTAAATTTCACTTATACGTTAAATCCTAATCACTTGATATTGATCCTATGGTAAATCGGTTTCGGACCGTAACTATTATCAAGTGAATATCAAGTTGTCTTATTGTCTCGAATTTGTCCATAGACGATCACACTTGGTATCGGACTTATAGGTTGAAACAAAAATATTATGGTGTATTTGGGTACCCTCGTCTTTTCAGATTGCAAATCTAGATCTAATTACTTCGGTAATACGATTTTGATTGATCTAAACCCGACAAAGGAGTTTACTTGTTAAACGGAAGAGCGTTTGTCAAAACTCAAAAAATCTTTATTCTAAAGATTGATAGAGTAGTTACCAAACAACTTTGTTCCTTTACTTTTTGGGAAACGATCAAAAGGAGTTGAGTGTTAAAGTTTTTACATCGGTAAAGTAACTCAAGATAGTGATTTTTATCTTAGGATTCACGTGTCTATCTAAACGGTTGTAGGTGCGGGAATACCGAGGGAACTAAGTAACTAGGGATAAATTACTTGGTCTCAACTATACGAAGTTGGCTTTGTTCTTTGTATAAATGCTTAATTTTGAGAGTATTCAAAAATGGACTAGGTCCCGAGGTTTTCTACATTTGCGTTTCTCGTTAACAAAATCTTGTTGTGTCATTTACGTTACTTCCGTATTATGATTGTTTAGTTATAATAAAGTAAATAACATTGTACGTTAATCCAAAGCACTTGATATTGATTCTATAGTATATCAGCCTTGTATCGTAACTATTATCAAGTGATTACCTTGGTGTTGTATTGTATCGACTTTGTCCATAGACGATCACTAAAGGTATCAGACTTATAGGTTGATATCAAAAAGATTGTGTTGTACTTGGGTACTCTCGTCATTTCACAGGCTTTTAAGTTTTTTGTGGTATTAACAATTGGTTGAGAGTGTTAGCCGCTTGTTAAAAGCGGGAGGTAAATTCTGAAAACATGTTGTAAGTACCTCTTTAGATTTTTTTTTTGTTCTTGTGAGTTGTCATGTTTCCTTACGGATGTAGCATGTACGGTGCATAAGATCAATCATATAATACTGGTAATCAATATGGTTTTCAATCTCAATGTTATAACAACTACCAACCATACTAGGGTATAATAAAACCAATCTTTTTGGCATGATCAATATTCAACTAACCTCGCGGATATTCGTACATATCAACAACCTTATGACGCATATGTAAGAGAATAATCACGAGGATGGGAGGATAGTTATACTTATGATCAGTTGATTTATAGTAATGTGCATATTTCCAAAAGTTTAAAACTCAAAACTTATCTTTATAAAATCAAGACCTACTCCTCTTTATCATCTTCTTTCTTCACTCATTCCAAAAAGAAGAATACGGTTATGAGGTTAATCATTTGTGAGTAATGGCGCAAACTTATTAATATCATAAAACTTTCTAAGTAATATGACCAGTTATAAGAAGTTAAAGCATCAAAAAATACTCTTGAATATATTAACAAAGTCATACGAACAAAACTTGAACGTTGTTGATATATTGATGATTATGAGGTTGATGAAGATTCTATTAGAGCATAGTTCGGTTGAACCCACCAAGCGTTGGTATGTCAAGTTTGGTTGTCATATTTTAGTGAACCAAAACTCATTTAAATAGTCGCTTGATTATTTACTAGACTCAACTTCGTATAGGTTAGCTTGAAAGTCTTAGGATATGAGACATTACAAGTATTAAGTGAAGACTTGAAGAATGTGAAGAAGTAAGGAGCTACAACGACGACATCATCCTTCCACTTGAGGTTAGTAATATTTGACTTGAACTGTTTCATTCCCAAATATATCTTTCAAGTCGTGCATATTGAAAACATAACTGCGAAGCTGTGAATGATTATACTCTAGTTAGACGTAGTATTAAGGAATACAATACGAAGTATAACACTTATCTTTGAACTTCATATATAAGACATCGACATAATCGTATGCATTCTATTGTGATTATGTATGGGTATGGGTGAAGATTTCGTCCTAGGAAACAATGTTTTACATTCGTTTAAAGGAAGTACAATTCATAAACTTGTTTTATGAATCGAAAGGAAATCGCTAGGCTTATTGGTATTGTTATTCATTGCAAATCTTTGGATTACCAATATGTATATTTAGTATAACTGCTCATAACTTGTTTATGTATCTTGGTAAACCTATTCACAATGCCTGACTTTGGATTGGTATGACTTTTATTAGTGAAACCGATCTTAAGTAATCACCTGAGATGGTATGATCGATTTGTTGTAATTGGTGTGGCCAACTCTAGACATTGGGGAACCGATCCTAGTAAGAGGTGCAACCGATCACAAAAGGGGAATTGCTCCCTGTAAGAGGTGCAACAAGTTTTTAGTAATTGGGGAACCGATCCTATGAGCATGTGCAACAAATACAAGTTAGATACCATATATATGTGGGAACCGATCCTAGTACCTAGTCAACCAAGTTTTGGTAACTAGCGTGACTAATTCTAGTACCCAAGTGGAGGTAGAACCGAAACTTGTTTTGGTAGAACCGTGAAACCCATGATTGGTGATTTGATAGGATGATCAATCACATAGTTCTTGGAAGTCGATGAACCAATTATAAACTCGTTTGGAAGTGTGGCAAATCTGTTCCAAGATTGTAAATATGAAAAAGGATTTACAAAGTAAAGATGTCGACATACTTTGAACATGTGCAAGAACGCTTATCTTTTATTGTTCAAAGATATTCTCTAATAGATAAAGTAATCCCTGGATCGAAATAAATTGAGAATCTTTTAATTAAGGTTTTTAGTTTTATATGCTTTTAATTTCTAGCAATTAAAATGCATATCTTTAGAAAATAAAAAATTGGTAATGTGCATTTACTAATTGGAGATTTTCTACTGAGACTTCGATCAATATTTGGAAAAAGCATTTCCAGGAATTATGGAAACCGAATTTGGAAATATATAGCATATCTTGAGAATATTTTCGGTTTGGAAATTCCTTGGTGACCAAACTTCCTTGGTTTACAATATTGAAGTTTGCATTTCGAGCAAACTAATCCTCGAGCCAAAAAACTACCTTGTTGTGTTGTTACCGGGGTGGAGCCGTCTATTTAGAGAGGAAAGTAACCTAATTAGGAGAAATCTCTTATGACCGCTCTGTTTTAAAGACTTCTCTGGGATTGAGAAGCTCTACAAGTACCGTTGGTGGTGTTTATGGGTGAAAACTATTCTCGCCGGATTTGGTAATTTGGGGTGTGTGGATGAGGAATGAATCTAAACCCTAAACAAATGCACTCACATGTGAGTGCTAGCTTGTGATTCGAGAAATCAATCAAAAACTCTGTCCTAAACCAAGAAATGGCCGTTCCAGACTTGTTTCGGTCACAAAGTGAAGGAGATGGGGTTGATCTTAGGGAGGGAAGCGAAGAAGGTGTTGAGATTGTGAAGGTGTTGGCTTGTTTATGACTTGTAACAGAAAGGTGAGCAGGCTTACGATTGATGCAAGCAGACTTTGAGTGTTTGAATACGTTTTGTATTAACACTTGGTTTTTACTGTCTTTTCTTGACTTGTTCTATTGTTGGAAATAGGGAGGAGAACCTATTTATACAGGTCATTTGAGCCTTATTCACGTCTCTCGTGGGAAGTGGAGGAAGTGGAGTGATGGAGTATTGGAGTTGTGTATTGATGTAACACGACTAGTCTTGCCCACTTCTCCTGTCATCTCTAACCGTCCATGACTTCCTGACACGTTCTTGTGATGGCGCATTGCACGCTGCACGCTGTAAACCGCTGCACCAATACCCCGCATGTATCCCCGGTTTGTGACATGATTGATGTCTCGAGTGTGTGGATTGTGGGACCTACAGAAAGTAGCATGTAATGCTAGACTAAATAACTAAATTATTTAGGAAGTCGATACTTGTAAAGTATCGTGTGTATTCTGCATGCATCGATCGAGTATATTCAAAGATGTATGAAGCATTGTCAGCTTTTAAGGCTTACCGAGTAAGCCACGAATTTAAGCGTCTTAAAATAGCATCATGTCCAGCCATCTTCGAGTGATCGTTTGAGGCAATACAGGTAAGCTCGACTTGACCGACCACTCCATGTGGAAGAGTGGTGGACGGTGATTGTGGTGACGCCTTGCTGGTCTCTTAACTCCTAACCAGGGCCGCTTGACCAAGCTGGTAGAGTTGGACGGACGAGATGATCTGTGACACTCATCTCGCGACCGTTGATGAAGTTTTAGGGCTTTTGAAGAGGTGTGCAGCATCACTCTTCCGCCTTTTGGTCGAAACCAAGCATGGGAGGTGTTTTGGAAAGGACCGACCGGGCATGCGTGTAGACGATGCCTGGGCAGTACACGTCCGTACCTCACCGTATCATGAAGGTGTGATCTAGGCCACTCAATTTGACCGTAAAGAGGAGCGGTTGAGATCGATTTGCAAATAGAAATCTGGTGCCGCAAAAGCCGCGCATCATGCCCACTTCGAGCGTATTTCAAGACGACCAAGCCCGGTCGGTCCCGCCGATTGATTCGGCGTGTGGGTGGTAGGCTGGTGTTCACGCCGTACTTCATTGCCTCATTGAAACGTGATCTAAGCCACTCAATTTGTCCTGGAGAAGTTGAGTGGTCGAGATCGCCACGATTAGGAGGTGCGACCACGCCCGGTTTGGGCGTGCGAATCGAGGTGTACAGCCAAGTTTGGTCTTGGCCGATCGGGTGTGGAGATAGGTGGGCCAGTAGTGATCATGTTGATACTTACCTGACCGCTTAGTCTATTCCTGGACCCTTCATCCAAGCAGAGAAAAGGGACGTCGTGATCGCGACACAAACCCTAATCGTTTTGCCTGCCGTGTGTCATACCCGCTTGGGACGCACGAATCAAGACGACCAACCATAGTTGGTCCCGACCGATCGGCCGGGTATGTAGGCGGTCCCACTGGTGTTTGTGTTGACATGCTCGGGCCCTTACACCCTCCATCTATGCCTGCGAAGATGGATGGTTGATACTTGTTTGCGATACATGTAATGTGTCGCAAACCCTAATTTAGGGTTTCCGTCCATACTGTTTGGTTTGGACGGTTTGGCAAACTATGCCACCGTTTTGGGGAGGCCGACCATGCGGGCCCGCGTTGGGTTGGTGGTGAATATTCCAATACCGCTTGGGGTCATGGATTTAATCTAAGCCATCCAATCATGCCGGTGAGGTCGATGGTCGTGATCGCTTCGAGACCGATATGGTCGGTTCAGGTTCAAACATGCTCAATCGGGCTAGTATAACACACCGAGAGTTGTAGCATGTATGGGTATTTCAGACATGTTTTATTATTAATGCTTGGAGATTCGTGTTGCTCTGCACGAGAACAACACTCGCTGTCATGCCGCACCCTGGTAATGAGTACAGGAAATACGAGGTCGGTCATGCATTAATTAATAATGTCGTTAATTCACAGGTATATGGGATTGTTGCTACATGCTCCAACCTCGGCTGAATTTCGTATTTAATTCACATAATGTCAAGTTGTTGCCACATGCTCTATTCTAGGTGAATTAGTAAGGTGAAGAAATATTCATCACTTATTAATGGCTTTATCTTTTGCAAGATGTTAGCGCATAATTTTGACTTTTACAATTTCAAAATTTAAATGAAAATCCACCATCAACATTAAGTCCCTCGCTTAGCGCATAATGGTTACGCTATCAGGGGTAGGCATGAGATGGTGACATACATATGTGAGAAAAATAGGATAAAGGAAGTTTACCCTCAAGAGTATTGACCGACCGCTAGTTGTCCATGTCGTTGTGCTTGTATGGAATCCTTTGGTGGGACCTGCTTCCTTCTTTGGTATTTGAATCAAAAGAGGAATCCAAACAAAAGAGGAATCCTTGTTCTATTGGGATTTTTCTAATTTTTGTCTATAAAAGATACCAACCCCTTTTTTTTTTTTCTCATGATTTTTTTTTTTTTTGTTTGCAGCTCCCATCCGCGACTACCATTCTTGCTTCCCGCCGACGCTGTTGCCAAGCCGCGCCGCCCGCCCGCCGCGTCCGTCTGCAAGCCAAGGTAAGTTTCGGTTTCTTTTTTTTTTTTTTTTTTTTTAGGAAAACCCTAATTTCTTAGGTAAAAACGTTTTGTAAGATACATCATGCTTAGCTTTCCCATCAAGATTGATAGTAAAAACACCCATATTTGCTAGGATGGTTTAGTTCCGTGACTCAAAGAATATGTCGTTTTTGCTTCTTCTCCCGTTGTTGCATGCAAAACTAGTTTCTTAGGTTATAGCTTGAAAGAGACTTTGGCTTAAATTTCGTAAACACAATTCTCATGAACATAAGAAAAACCGTGTTATAATACGTGCGTATGAATGTCGTCCCACCATGTGCGTTTGATCCGAACGTGGGTCCCACCCACATATGCTTGACTGAAAGTCGACCTTATACTAGCCTTGTGCCCTGAACCAACACCGGACTTGAAATTTGAGTAATACCAGACTTGAAGCCTATACCGGACTTGAAACTTGAGTAATACTAGACTTGAAACCAATACCGGACTTGAAACTTGAGTAATACCAGACTTGAAACCAATACCGGACTTGAAACCAATACCAGTACTTGAAACCAATACCAGACTTGAAACCAATACCGGACTTGAAACTTGAGCCGATGTTTGGACCCAATCCCAGCCTTTTGCATTCCAACGTGAATGCAATTCGCACACGTATCGTGTGTTTTTTTATATAGTGTACCGACTCTCGTATTTATTGTAGAATGAAGAAAAGAACTCCCGTTGATATGTCTTCCGGAGATAATGCCGGTGCCAAGTCCGGGAAGTGCTGATTGACTTCAAAGATATGCCGAACATTGTCGATGAGTTGTTCACCTTGTCTTTTCCAAACATTAGGAGACATCCTCTCACAAGATAGTCCTGCTTCCGATTCGTAAAATATGGAAGTTGATCCATCTTCTTCTTCGACACTTGTGATGAGGTTCTCTTCAAGAAATGAATATCCGCCTTCTCCTATCGACTTCAAGAGTTGTCATACTCGCTGGGCTTCTTATGAAGGATGGATAAGACGCATGTTGAATAATAAGGACTTTAAAGCCAATTTGACCAAAGCGCAAAACCTCAATGCAAATCATGGCATCTGCTACTCTTGAAATTAAGAAAGATGCCGCAGCTTGATTACTTTCATTTCTTTGGCGCCCTTCTACTCATACAGCCATATCTAGATGGGGAGAGATGACTATTACTCAGAAAGCGTAGCTGCATTGATGAACCTACCTGTCGTTGGGAATTTTTATTATGAGCTTTCGACACGGAACAACGTGATTATGACACTATACTCCAAAAGGTGGCGGGACCCGACGATCCGGACAAGGAGGAGAAAAACATACAAGATGCTTTTACACCGGTGGGTATCGGAGTTGTCTCCCGTAAAACCGAGCCGGATCAGAGTTGGAAAATGAGCTCAGCGTGATTGCATTCCTGTCTTTGTGGGCTATCCAGAGATATATATGACGATTGTTCCGGAAAGAAAACCATAAGGGGTGTTCTGTTAAGATTGCTATAAAGCTAGCAAAAGGCGAAGTTCTTCCCTTAGGTGCCTTGTTCCTTGGATCGCCGTATTCTCATCCGGACGCCTTAGCAATGTATATGCATGTTTCTAACGAGTACAAGAAGGTGGAGTCGTATGTCCACTTCGCTTTTCTTCGTGCATTCTTGTGGGAACATTTCAAAAGTTATGCTCCTGCTCCACCGCAACTTCGCTCGGCAATTTGTATGGTGGATCGAGAATACTTCGTTGGCAAGAGGAGGCGTCCCCGATCCGGTGCGAAACTCGTGGATATCTTTGATAATGTGTCTTCAGAAATTTCCGTCCATGGGGGCCGATCCACTCTTCCATTGCTCAGTGAGAAGACTTTTGCTATTGCTTTTGACGGTCCCGATGTTGCTTGCGCATCGATGCCAACACTATGAAATTTGGAGAACTTATTTATCTCGCACAACTACATTCCTGGATATATCCCTTCTTTATTCAACGGCTCTTCCATCAGACTCCGTACAACATTGATAGTGTGGCTCGCCAAATGGGATTTGACCAGTGGTGTTCCATTTATCCGTCTGTCGGAGGCTCCGAAAGAACTCATCCCTGTATCTTTGATGCTTTGACGTGTTCTTGGCATCGCAGTCTTCCCTTCCGGCCTATTGGGAGAACCTCAAAGGTAACCGACAAGTATAAGGAATTTTGGAGGAAGCAACCGTTGGCTTTCCAAGAATTCTCGGAGGATGTTGTGACAGATTCCCATGGTGAGCCATCTTCTGACGTCCTGAAGAAGCATTTCTGGTTGAAGCCACTTCCATCCAAACGGACCAGAGCTGAGGATTGCAGTCCCCAAGAAGGAGAGAGATCTAAGAGGCAGGCATGTGGTTCGGTGATCCTCAATTCCTCCAATATGTAGGTATTTAAATCTCTTTCTGTTGATTCCTTCATTTCTCCAGAGTAAATTCTTCTAAGAGTGATCCTTGCTTGAAATCGGGAATTCCGAAAGAGAATGTCTTCACAAGGTTGGCGCGCATTCGAGAACGAGAAGTCTCGGTAACGTTGGCCTTCATGTTGAGAAATCTGCGGTACCGATCCTCGTAAGTCCTGCAAAACCGATATTTATGCCGAAGTCCGGTGAAACCGCTCCTTTTCCAGACCATGACAGAGATGATGCAAGCCGGCCGGACAAGGTGCCTCCCTAAGTGATCTTGTTGATGGGGCCGTGATGGAAATTAGCACCCAGGAGCGAAGTAGATATCGGGAGGAATGTAAGAGAGGTAACATCCGATATTGTTGAGGTGGCTCCCCAAGAACGTTCCGAGCAGGTTCCAATCAATAAGTTGTCGTGGTGACTTCTTCAAAGACCTCCTGCAACCGACAAGGCTCCTGTGACTGGGTGAAGTATTGGTAGCGCAGCCTCGGAGCTTTGTTCGATCCTCATTTCATTGTCCCTTATCCGTGGTCATGTGTTGGTTGGAGGATTCAAAGTGCAGCTTTCGGCCGAAAGGTTGTACACGGCGATATGGGAGAAGCACGGCCACATTGCTACCACTACGAAGCTCAAAAGTTGTCTTGCATTGGTCAACCGCGTTCGGGAAGCTTTATTTTCTATCCATGGGATGGGCGTCACGACCGGTCGAACAGGTTTCGAAGAGATGATTGAAGACTATAAGTGCCACCGAGATGTGTTTGTGCGTATGACTTCAATGCTCCTTGGTTCTTCAAAGGGTTCTCCGAGATTCAGAGCTCCAGAAATTACAAGATGAAGTCCCTTATGCAGATTGTGTTACTCGCCAGGAAGAAGAGGTTGAAAAGTTGTCTAAGGAGTTGAAGCTGAAGCAGGTTGTACTTCAAAGGATGAAAGTCTCTCTTGCCCAGAAGGACGAGTTGCTGCTGAAGGACTTTCCTTGAAGGATTCGTGTCATATACTTGTCTCTTCTTTTAGATGTTTTTCCTTTTGAGTGATAGTGAGGATTTCCTTTCATAATTTGACTTCCTGGTTTTGAATTAATAGTTGATTAAAATAGTTTTGTGAATAACTTTACGAAAGAGGTTATTTTAAATGGAATTTGCATATTGGTCATGAATGATTGCACATATCATATGAAATTGCAAATGTCGCATAAAAGGGAAGTATGAATGGAAACAAACATGGTGTTTGATCATTGAGCTTCTTTCTCTATGTGCGGGATACCAACTCCCCAGTGAATTCTAAAACTATCTTTCTTGTAAAATTGTTGAATAAAACTTACTTGCTTTTGAAGCCTCACTTGTATCAAACCGAAGTAGCCTCTTTAAGGAAATCGTCCGTATTAATCTCCCAGATAGGGAAAGCTATTCCTCTGAATTAAGATTCTTCTGAACAATACGTTTCAAAGCGTTGCATTCACTGGTAGGGTGGTGAAGGAACCGTGGAAATGACAATACCTCGGGTCCATTACTTCTTGATCGGTTGGTGGACGCCATACGGGGAGGTAGCTCCACCTCTCTGCTTGCACTCCACGCCTCCAAAGAACTCCAAAACCTTTTACATTGGGAACGGAAAGTGTAGGTACTTCGAGTCTAGCTCTTCCGTTTGTGGGCGTTGTGGTGTCTCTATATGGTTTCGATGTGGAGCACGTTTCGAGATGAAGTTAGAAGACTTGTGAGTGCCATCATATCCGCGGATCGCTTGCCCCGGTGACGGGTGTGGAAGGTATCGTAATATCACTGCCGAGTGATCGGATTGAACGCTCCCATCCTCTCGTACTCACGTGTTCCTTGATTTACCTCTCCTTCCTCAAGCATTTCTTCACTTAGTTGAGAGGTCGATGCGGATTTAACGTCTTTCCCGGTTTCGACAAGGGTCTTGAGATATAAATCTTCTAGCGAGGGTCCGTAAGCTGCAGGCTCCATTTCTTCATCCGGCAGACGTTGTGGTACCCCGGACAAGTCTTTTCCTCTATGGAGTTGCCTCGAGTCTTCGTTATCGGCTAGAACATGTTGTTCGTTTCTCTTGAGTCCCCTGTGATTACACGCTCTTTCTGCATCTCCACTGGTAAAGGTGTGACTCCTGAATGAGGATCCAAATTTCTTGCACCTTTCTCGAGTAGATGCCACCGACCCTTCTTGTAATTGTGTCAAGTATATCATTCAAAAGGAGGAATGTCTCGCTCTGTCTTCTAACGATACCAGCTGATTTGCCAAGACATCCTCCAACATTCTAGCTACACTTCCCATGATAACTCAACCACCTGTGGTTTCCAGTGAGGATACATCGCGAGATGAAAACTGAAAAATTGAGAATTCAATTTTTGTAACCGAGAGATCAACCTCCCACTGCGGTCGCCAATTGTTTATGGGTGAAAACTATTCCTGCCGGATTTGGTAATTTGGGGTGTGTGGATGAGGAATGAATCTAAACCCTAAAAATGCACTGCGCGGTGAGTGCTTGTGATTCGAGAAATCAATCTGTACAACTCTGGCCTAAACCAATAAATGGCCATTCCAGGCTTGCTTCGGTCACAAAGTGAAGGAGATGGGGTTGATCTTAGGGAGGGAAGCGAAGAAGGTGTTGAGATTGTGAAGGTGTAGGCTTGTTTATGACTTGTACGTAAAGGTGAGCAGGCTTACGATTGATGCAAGCAAAGCTTTGAGTATTTGAATACGTTTTGTATTAACACTTGGTTTCTGTCTTGTCTTGACTTGTTCTGTTGTTGGAAATAGGGAGGAGAACCTATTTATACAAGTCATTTGAGCCTTATTCACGTCTCTCGTTGGAAGTGGAGGAAGTGGAGTGATGGAGTAGTGGAGTTGTGTGTCGATGTTACACGACTAGTCTTGCCCACTTCTCCTGTCATCTCTAATCGTCCATGACTTCCGACACGTTCTTGTGATGGCGCATTGCACGCCGCACGCCAAACTGCCATACCAATACCCCGGTTTGTGACATGATTGATGTCTCGAGTGTGTGGATTGTGGGACCCACGGTAAAGTAGCATGTAATGCTAGACTAAATAACTAAATTATTTAGGAAGTCGATACTTGTAAAGTATCGTGTGTATTCTATGCAGTGTCCGCATCGAGTATATTCAGCATGTATGAAGCATTGCTGTTTTAAGGCTTACCGGAGTAAGTCACGAATTTAAGCGTCTTAAAATAGCATCATGTCCAGCCATCTTCGAGTGATCGTTTGGAGGCTATACAGGTAAGCCCTGACTTGACCGATCACTCCATGTGGAAGAGTGGTGGACGGTGATTGTGGTGACCCTTGCTGGTCTCTTAACTCCTAACCAGGGATGCTTGACCAAGTCGGTAGAGCTGGACTGACGAGATGATCTCGTGACACTCATCTGCGACCGTTGATGAAGTTTTAGGCTTTTGAAGAGGTGCGCAGTATCACTCTTCACTTGGTCGAAACCAAGCATGGGAGGTGTTTTGAAAGGACCGACCGGCATGCGTGTAGACGGCATGCCGGTGTACACGTCCGTACCTCACTGGTCTCATGAAGGTGTGATCTAGGCCACTCAATTTGACCGGCAAATGAGCGGTTGAGATCGATTTGCAACAGAAATCTGGTGCCGCAAAGCCGCGCATCATGCCCACTTCTGCGCGCGCGTTTCAAGACGACTAAGCCTGTCGGTCCCGGCCGATTGATTCGGCGTGTGGGTGGTAGGCCGGTGTTCACGCCGTACTTCATTACCTCATGAAACGTGGATCTAAGCCACCAATTTGTCCGGAGAAGCTGAGTGGTCGAAATCCGTTACGATTAGGAGGTGCGACCACGCCTGGTTTGGGCGTGCGAATCGAGGTGTACAGACCAAGTTTGGTCTTGGCCGATCGGGTGTGGAGATAGGTGGGCCCGCAGCGATCATGTTGATACTTACCGGACCTGCTAGTCTATTCCCGGACCCTTCATCCGAGAAGGAGAAAAGGGACGCTCGTGATCGCGACACAAACCCTAATCAGGTTTTGCCGTCCGTGTGTCATACCCAGTTTGGGACGCACGAATCAAGACGGGCCCACGGTGGGAGGGCCCACGGTGTTTGTGTTGACATGCTCTGGGCCCTTTGATCTACATCTACACCCTCCATCTATGCCTGCGAAGATGGATGGTTGAGACTGCTTTGCGATACATGTAATGTGCCGCAAACCCTAATTAGGGTTTCCCGTCCATACCGGTTTGGTTTGGACTCGCTTGTTAAACTATGCCACCGTTATGGGGAGGCCGACCATGCGGGCCCGCGTTGGGTTGGTAGTGAATATTCCAATACCTCGCTTGGTCATGGATTTAATCTAAGCCATCCAATCATGCTTTGGTGAGGTTGGATGGTCGTGATCGTTTCGAGACCGAAATGGTCGGTTCGATTCAAACATGCTCAATCGGCTAGTATAACACACCGAGAGTTGTAGCTTGTATGGGTATTTCGCACATGTTTTATTATTAATGCTTGGAGATTCATGTTGTTCTGCTGAGAACAACACTCAGTCGTCATGCCGCACCGATAATGAGTACAGGAAATACGAGGCTGGTCATGCATTAATTAATAATGATGTAAATTCACTGGGTATATGGGATTATTGCTACATGCTCCAACCTGGATGAATTTCGTGTATTTAATTCACAGAATGTTGGGGTTGTTGCCACATGCTCTATTCTAGGTGAATTAGTAAGGTGAAGACATATTCATCACTTATTAATGGCTTTATCTTTTTGCAAGATGTTAGCGCATAATTTTTGCTTTTACAATTTCAGCCCTTAAATGAAAATCCACCATCAACAGGTGGGAAACTAGATAATTACAGTTTATTATTAGTTTCGATTGAACTTTGATTGCACCTAGTTTATTTATGCTTGAGAATCTTCTCTTCTGATATAAGATTCACTCAAAATAGATCGAAGTTTCGACGGGGATCTTTAGACTGTTTGTAGATCTAAATACATCTTGTGATAATCCATTGTTAACAGACTCCGTTCTGTATGATTGATCACAAGAATTCAAGTTGATTGTGTGCAGGTGTTTATTGAAGATCTAAGAAGATTTGAAGACGAAAAAGATTTCTGATTTGGGTTCATAATCTTTGGTGTGCACAAAACTTGATCGGCTTGGGATCCAACTATAATCGGTTTATCTTTGTGATAGATTGGATTGATTAGTTAAGTAGATCGGCATCAATACAATTCTTTGTGATTCAAAGTATTGATTGCATAATCTTAACAATTACTTTGGTAATTGTTGAAAAGATAGATCTAAGGACCCGAGAAAGAAGTTTATTGGGATAAACGGAAGAGCCAACTCATATCACGTTGTTTGAAAAGAGTTGTTGCCGAACGTATAATTTGTTGTTCCTTTCTTTTATTTGGAATACGAACCAAAGTAATTGTTCCAAGTGGTGACTTACCGCAAGTTGGAGGCGTAGGGATACAGGCCGGAACTAGGTGAATTATAGGTTTAGTTGCTTGGTCTAAACTATACGAAGTTGGTTTAGATTTTGTATAGCGGCTTAATCATGAGAGTATTCAATTCTGGACAAGGTCCCGGGGTTTTTCTGCATTTGCGGTTTCCTCGTTAACAAAATCTTGTTGTGTCTTTTACTTTTCTATTTCCGCAATTATAATTGTTTTTATTATAATTAGAAGTAAAACACACAAACGTTAATTCCTATTTACTTGATAGCAATCCTATTGTGTTTGGTTAAGTCCGAACCTATTATCAAGTAAACATACTTCGTTGTTGTATTGTCTCGATCTTGTATCCATAGTCAATCACACAAGTTATCTTGTTATCGTATTATCTCGATCTCGTATCCATAGATGATCACACGAAGTGTGAATTGATTAGTTGTATTGTCTAGACTCAGTCCATAGACAATCACTTTCGGAGAAAGGACTTATAGGTGGAAAAGTTTTAGATTGAGGTATATTTGGGTACCCTCGTCTTATATTTGGTGTGATCCAACCTATAAGAATGAACTCGAGTTCTCATGAATCGACTTCAATTAACGTACCGCCAAGATTTGACGGAACAAACTATCTATGGTGGAGATCTGCTATGAGATCTTTTCTTCAATCACGAGAATTTCATACATGGCTATTAGTCGTCTATGGTTTTATTCGTCCAAAGATAAAAAATTCAGAAACTGAGTTTAAACGTTTAGTAGATTTTTCAAAAGAAGAAAAGGCACTTGCAAAGCAGAATTCAGATGGTTTGAACGCTATAATACATGTTGTAAGTTGTTATCTACAACATCATGTATCAACATGTCAAACTTCGAAAGAATCTTGGGATAATCTTCAGATCGTATTCGAAGGAAACACATCATAGAAAGAAGCTAGACTTCAAACTCTTACATCCGATTGGGAAAACCTTTGAATGGATGACAACGACACTTTTGAAGAGTTTCATATTAAACTCTATGAGATAATTAATGCTTCTTTCTATCTTGGAAAGACTATTTCTGAAAAGGATATAATGTGCAAAATTCTCAGATCGTTGCCATCTAGATACAATTCTAAGAAGCATGCAATCATAAAAGCAAATGATCTTTCAAAACTCTCACGAAGCACACTCGCTAGAAAGTTAAAGATCTTTGATCATGAATAACAGTCTATTCAAACAAAGGAATCGCTTTTTAAAGTCATAAAAGTGTCGAAAGCTCCAATGGAGAGGAATAGACGATGGATGGTTCGAGATGAACTGATTGCTAAATATTCATGATGAAATTGAAAAATCATTATCATTGATTACTAGACAGTTTCGATATCTCTTAAAGAAAAAAAAAATAAGAGATTCATAAAGGATACTTATCGTTCTTCTCGTCCACATGATCGAGTCCTTATCAAAAAGGATCGGGAAGAAGTTGATGAATATCAGCCTCAATGCTTCAAGTGTAAAGGGTTTGGTCATATTGCTAAAGACTTTCCCAATCTTAAGAAATACACCGAAAGCAAGGCTCGGGCTGTAACTCTAAATGAGAGCTTTGATTCATATGATTCTGAAGAAGATGAAACAACTTGCATTAGTTGTCAATCTTATTTCTTCTTCCTCCATTAGTGATTTACCCATTTTAAAAATGGACATGTCTTCCGATGTTATTAAATCATCTAATGGTAAAGGGAAAAATAAGACAAGATGCAAAAATTATCTCAAAAACATAATTGCTAAAAGTTGCATATGCAACTCCTGTCAATCTCAAGATACTTCGTTAGTTCGAGGTAACAAAAGGAGATCCTTTCATACTATACTAGATCAAGAACACTCTGGTTGTTCAAAATTCCATAATGAGAGAAAATCTCATACTAATACCAACTGATCGGTATTAGAATTCTTTCCTCACCACATGTGCCAAATCTTTGAGCGGGGAAGAAGAAAAATCAAGGCACTTATGTGTAGATTATGGGAATAAAATCTAGTAATTGAAAAAAAAATTTGAGATATTCGAATTTATATGAATATTAAATTTTCGGAAGTATGAAAATTATAAAAATATCCTTCTCATTCTTTGGTCATTCCTTATCCGAACCATGAGTCTGGATCCAACATCTTCTCCTGATAAGATGCTAGATCAGAAAGATCAACTTAAGAATAAGTCTGCATCTTCTCTTGATATTAAGAGTAAAATCAAAACGAGAGATTGGCTTAGCAAGAAGGAAAGAGAGAATATGCTGAAGAAAGATCAGTGTATTGAAGCATTGACACACTTTTGTGTTCAATCAAAGACAGAATTACATATTCTTGTAGAATCCTTCACGAAAATTTCTCAACTGCAAGAAATTCTGGTCAAACAACAAGGTTATCTACTTAAAGAATTTCACAAGCTGAAGACCAAAGTAATAATCTACCTTCCTCTAGCATTGAGATGAAGGATTGATCAAGGAAAATAGACATCAATTTTGATTTCTTTCAATATTGTATAAGGTCTATTTTGAATAAAAACTATCTTATTTATGAATAAAATTATTAATTTATAATTTTTCTTGTGACAGTTTTTCGTTTACATAGCCTGTGCTTGAATGCTTTATCTTATTGCTATGTATGTTTATGGGATGTTTGATTTCGGTTTTCATAACCTTAATATTCGATATCATATTGTGTGAACCCTTATGGTTTGGGTGATTTTTTGGTTTAGCATGATTAAGTTCTAGCCCATGTTGGTGGGCTTTATCAAAGGATCATAAGGGGTTCTGATTGAAACTAATATGTGAAAAACTCACAATATGTTGAATCGTTTTGGTTTAGCATAAAAGCATATGATTTTCTGGGTTTCAACTTTTGCATTGCATTACTTAAAACCGGTTTTCAACCTTTCTCTAGTAAAGGTTGGTCTTTGTTGTTGCTCTTTTGTTTTGCGAGAGGATGACACCATTAATAGGGGAGAGTTCTATCTTGAACTGGCGCTTAATGATATATCTTTCGGGAGTGAAAAGGATGCGGAGCTTGGGGTAACGACTTTGTTAGTTAATCATTTTTCGTTTAAGAAAACCTCAATTTTATTGCATATATTTATTGCTTTTGCTTAACAAGATTTCGGCACAATTGATGTTTATTCCATTGTTTATGTATGGATGTGTGTGTGATTCAATTGTTTCCCGTTAAGAAAAACTATTGTTATCTTGCTTTATTATTTGGTATTAATTGTTTAGGCATACAAAATTTCGGTGCAATTGCGGTACTTTAATGTCTATGTTGTTTCAATTGCTTCTGGTTGGGGTAAATAATTATGCAAGTTGATTTATTTGGTTTGTATGAAGTGTTTATGGCTTAACAAAATAAAAGGTTTTCGGGATGAATTGTTTAGTCCAATTCGATTCCGGATAAGAGAAACTAAGTTAATTCTGATCTTAGTTAGACTTATCAAAGTGGAGGTTTCGGTTATTCAAGTCTAATCGAATGCCTTAACAAGAAATGCTAGTTAACTAACCTAGTACTTGTATTGTTTAAAAGTGAAAGGTCTAAGTTATTATTTGAATAATTAGAACTTGATGAGAAAAATAGTGATAATTCTGATCTTTATTTTGGTTTTATCAAACAAGCGATTGTATTTGTGCAATCGGTTTAGCAAAGGAACTAAGGTGCTTAGTCGATTTTTGGTTTGCTAAACTATTAGGGAAAATTGCTTCGGGCAATTGTTTCATTGGTAACATATCAAAAAAATTACTTTGTAGTTTCGGTTTTGATATTGGTTATCTAAAATGCTGTGTGGAACCTAGTGCTTAACTCTTATAGGTTGCAAGTCTTTTGAGATTTGTAAGATCCTTTCGGTTTGTCTTTTATTTGCTCGCACCTTTGTCATTTTGTGACCAAAAATGGGAGAAATATATGGACTAAACAAGTGATATTGATATTGATTTGGTATCACTAAGGAAAGGACAATGGTGCTTAAACGTCATATCTAACGAAAGAGTAAAGCATAAACTAAGGGGGAGTAGCATATATCATATTGATACTTGTACTTATATGGACTACAAAGGGAATAACAAAGACGTGCGGATTAAAAATCTGCCTATCTTACCTTTAGGGGGGAGTATCAACTTTGTTATTATAATGTCAACAACGACATTTATGGATTGAATGTATACAGGTTATTGTGCTATTGAATTTGGGAATCAAGCGTATGTGTAATGAATTCTTGTAATTTGTTAATCCATATGATGTAAGAGTTTTATAACTAAAATTGACAAAGGGGGAGATTGTTAGAGCATAGCTCGGTTGAACCCACCAAGCGTTGGTATGTCAAGTTTGGTTGTCATATTTTAGTGAACCAAAACTCATTTAAAGAGTCGCTTGATTATTTACTAGAGTCAACTTCAGATAGGTTAGCTTGAAAGTATTAGGATATGAGACATTACAAGTATTACGTGAATACTTGAAGAATATGAATAAGTAAGTGTTGATCGTGGTTTTTAGTTCAGAGGGGTAAAACTGTAAAATCTTACATTTAATGTGCCGTCACTACTGCAAAAAAACGGAGGCATGTAAAGTGACGAGTGTTCAACCTCTCCACTGGCGTATTTATTGAGCAACTCAATATGTTCACATGAAATTTATCCAGACTGATGCATGTAAGCAACAATCCGCCATGGATTAGTAGGTGCAAAGTCCTACCCAAAATCAGAAAGCAAAGAATAAAGGAGCCGTGGAGAAGGAGCAACAACGAGAGGAAGCGTGGTCATGCCATAGGCCAGACGGCGCCACTTGGCCACGCCCCATGCTACCCAACCGGCCCTTACTCCTTTGTCGGCCTAATCAGTCGCGCTAAACCCACACACTCCCATGAGTTGTGGCTGGGCCCATACTTGCCAGACCTATTCCCCATCGACCAATCAGGTCGCATTAAACCTACCATGCGCACCATAAGTGTAGCCACACTCGTGCTTGGCCGGTTCCCTCTTTTTATTGACCAATCAGGTTGCTCTAAACCTGCCACAATATTAAAAGAAGTGGAATTGCGTCAAGTGGTCACCATGCCAAATTGGCTTCCCAAAGATTGTACAAACAACTGGGAACGTTTGGTAAACAATTTTAGTATGAGATACATGCAAAAGTTTCGTATGGATGTCTAGCATAACATACTAAAAATTCAATTCAATAGAGTAACGAGCTAAAAGATACAACATAGAAGGCGAGCTAGGTCATGGCTGAAAACTCCGTGAAATTCTTCCCGAGTTTCACCAGCTGGGCTGTTTTCACCTCCTAAACAAGCTCAAAACCTAAATAGTCATGAGCGGAGATAGGAAATTCTTTCTGATCGGAATGGTGGGGACCGTCAAATCCGAGTTCGTGCGAAATTCTACAACGATTTTAGTGAGGGTCCCACATCTGAATTTTCTGATTACGAAATTTCATTAGTTAACACAAATTTATGTGAATTATCTCAGCCATCAAACTTGTCTAGCCAACTTAAATGGTTTATATTTAATTTGATCCAATCATCTCGGCCATCCATGGCCACATGCCGCATGCCTTATGCTGCGCTAATTAGGTTTCCGGCATGCCAAACCTAATTTAGGCAAAGTTCTTCCAACCGGAGCCAAAACAATGTTCCACGGGGCATTGAGATTGATGTGCTCACTGAAACCGATGTTGCCACACCACATTTGAGTCTAACACCAATATGCCAAAATTTAGTGGCCATGGCTACGCCAGGCGCTACTTGCACCATCGTGCCGCTGGCATGCACAAACTATGCCAGCCATTCCACCGTGCCACTGGCATGCCCGAACTATGCCCAGCCATGCCGTAGTACCATCGACATGTGATAGACACATTTTTTTGTCTCGATTTAATCTCAATTGTATATTTTGTTAGTGCTCGATTTTGTATTTATTATGTTTTTTGTGTCTTTGTAGGTGTTTTTGGAGAAATAAACATGTGCGGCGAATTTGGCTAGAAAAGTGGTATTTGCACTCGTGGAGAAAATTACTATTCGGACACTCAATATGGATAAGGGTACACACTTGATAAGGGGTAGCCCATCGTTATTCTGCACCCCTTAAGGCACTGCTATAGACACACCCGAGTTGATAAGGGGCACCTCGATTACTATTTGCACCCCACTACTATCCGCACACCCGAATTGCTAAGGACTCCATCTCCTAGCATTTGAAAATCAAATTTGGCGGCAAATTATTTCCTCGCACTTGCATGATATTCAGGAAGAACTAGGACGAGTTTACATAGAGATTTTCATGGGTTTTGAATTGGAATGATATGATACTACCTTGGTGCATCGAAACAGGAAGGATGAAGGCTTTGGTTATGTGAAATAAGGGAAGATATTCTTTCCTTTTCAAAAACAGGGAGCATTATTGTCGGGATTAGTTTTGGTTACGTGAGACTGGAAAGAGTTCGACTCGATCTGGAGTTTTGGTTGGATTGCACTGCCGATGAACCAGATGGTTTGGGCCTGTGTGGATGAACCAATGTCGGTATGTGTTTTAGATTCGAAGGAAAAGCATGTTTCCATATATATCTCGGTAGAACAGGGGAATATCGGGTTTGTTTGGCTCAAAACTGGAAAGTACGTGGAGGAAATATACTCTGCTGGATTTGATCACATATTTGGAGATATTCATACGCGGAAAGAAGAACAGAAAAGGGAGGAAAGACCGAGACTTGAGGAGAAGGAAAAGATGGATAAACTCGGATTTAATCGAGTTATATGGAGAGGGGATGATATATAAAGCGCCGTTAGTATCACAAGGAGAGGGTCGAGACTTTGGGGGGTGGATACGGAGGTTTGGTGGAGTTCACGTGGAAGAACCAGCCCGATTCTGACGAGTTCTACACCCGGCGAGCGAGGAAGAAGAACCAGAACAAACAAGACTCAAACCCCGATCGCTGAAACCGTGACCTAAACTTTCAAACTCAACAACTTTGCAACAATTTTCCAACGCTTTCCAACAATTATTATTAGTTTGCAATTAATTCTGTTAGGGGTTCTTGTGTAATGAGTTACAGAACAATTATATCTCATTGCGAACTCGATTTTCTTCAATAAAACACCTATTCAGCCATGCGTTATTATTTTGAGCGTGTTTTTGATATGAGAGCTAAACCCCAACACCGGGACAATGGAGGAAGCCATTCTTTTCGCATGTGGTAATTCCAATTAATTCTTTTTATGACTTTTGCACTATTCTAAATTGATTTAAGATTTTCTTAATTGATTGTGATGTCGTATGATGATGTATGCTTGGTCTAAGTGCTTTTGATGCGTCATGCTAGTGATGTACAGTCAATCTTCTAAAATCTATTTTTGGCAAAATAAAGAGTCAATATTTTATAAGCTATAATTGTCTAGAATTAACAGTTGAACCATGAGTATAAGAATTGGTGGAATCCTCGAGTCTCGATTCTCTCGATATTTGTGACAAAACTTGTGTACATATTTTCTTTGTTTTTAGTATTTTCTTAAATCGAGTCTTTACAAGTCTGAGAGGAACGACATCTTACTACCACTTTACTACAACTTTTCAAAACGACATCAACATGCGCTAAAGGTGCCACCGTACCATTATCGGCGCCACAATGAAAGGTAGCCATAATCAACGGCTACCCTTCCTCATGAGATGCAATCTCAGCCATCCAAGTTCGCCACCGAACTGACAGACTTGTGGCAAGTTTTAGGCGACCAGCCGCTTAAATCTAGTGGCCATGGCTACGCCAAGCGCCACTTACACCACTGTGCCACATGCATGCACGAGCTATGCCAGTCATGCCGCGGTGCCACCGGCATACACTAAAAACACCACCGTGCCATTAGCAGCGCCAACGAAGGTAGCCATAATCAACGGCTACCCTTCCTCATGAGATGCAATCTCAGCCATCCAAGGGTCGCCACCGAACTAACGGACTTGTGGCAAGTTTTAGGCGACCAGCCAAGACGAGCCTAATAGCATCGCATGCTATTTTCCCTGCGGCAAGACTCTTAATTTTGGCTTGCCACACGTAGCAAAGTGCTACATGTTTTCCACGAAAACACTCGAGACATCAAACATGTCACAAACTGGGGATACTCATTAGGTATTGGTCGGCGGTTTTACGACATGCGACGTGCAATACGCCCGTTATAAGAAAGTGTCATGAAGCGGGACAATTAGTGGCGGCAAGAAGTAACGAGTGTTAACGGATCCACTTCCTTCATCATGGAAGCATGGGTTTACGACGGTTATAAGTTACTCCACTCTTCCATCACCCAATCGTTCCCACTTCCTACGAGACTAGGGTACGTTTAAATATGACTTGTATAAATAGGGTTCACCTATTTCCACCAAACAACAAGTTTTTTGGTCGGCAACATCACAGTATCCAGAAATCACCAAATAACTGATACCTTTCATTCCAGTTCCACATTCTGATACAAGTCATAAAACAACCACACCTTCAGAATCAACTATTTTGGTCTCAACACTTTCTTCGCTTCCCTCCCTAAGACCAAACCTTCTCCTTCACTTTGTGGCCAAGCAAGTCTGAACGACCATTTCTTGGTTTAGTCCAGATTGTATAGATTGATCTCGAATCAAAAGTAATCCGTGCAAGTGCATTGTTTAGGGTTTAGATTCGTTTCTCATCCACACACCCAAAATTACCAAAATCGGCAGAAACAATTTTCACCCACAAACAGTAAGGAGCTACAACGATGACATCATCCTTCCACCTGAGGTTAGTAATATTTGACTTGAACTGTTTCATTCCCTAACATATCTTTCAAGTCGTGCATATTGAAAACATAATCGCTAAAGCTGTGAATGATTATACTCTAGTTAGACGTAGAGTATTAAGGAATACAATACGATGTATAACGCTTATCTTTGAACTTCATATATAAGACATCATAATCGTATGAATTCTATTGTGATTATGTATGGGTATGGGTGAAGATTTCGTCCAAGGAAATAATGTTTTATATTCGTTTAAAGGAAGTACAATTCATAAACTTGTTTTATGAATCGAAAGGGAAATCACTAGGCTTATTGATATTGTTATTCATTGCAAATCTTTGGATTACCAATATGTATATTTAGTATAACTGCTCATAACTTGTTTATGTATCTTGGTAAACCTATTCACAATGCCTGACTTTTGTATTGGTATGACTTTTATTAGTGAAGCGATCTTAAGTAATCACCGAGATGGTATGATCGATTTATTGTAATTGGTGGCCAACTCTAGCCGTTGGGGAACCGATCCTAGTAAGAGGTGCAACCGATCACAAAGGGGAATCGCTCCTGTAAGAGGTGCAAAAAGTTTTTAGTAATTGGGGAACGGATCCTATGAACATGTGCAACAAATACAAGTTAGATACCATATATATGTGGGAACCGATCCTAGTACCTAGTCAACCAAGTTTTGTTAACTAGCGTGACTAATTCTAGTACCCACATGGAGGTAGAACCTAAACTTGTTTTCGTAGAACCGTGAAACCCATGATTGGTGATTTTATAGGATAATCAATCACATAGTTCTTGGAAGTCGATGAACCAATTCTAAACTCGTTTGGAAGTGTGCAAATCGGTTCCAAGATTGTAAATATGAAAGAGGATTTCCAAAGTAAAGATGCCGACATACTTTGAACATGTGCGTAACGCCTATCTTTTATTGTTCGTGAGATATTCCTTAATAGCTAAAGGAGAATCCCGGATCGAAATAAATTGAGAATCTTTTAATTAAGGTTTTTAGTTTTATATGCTTTTAATTTCCAAGCAATTAAAATGCATATCTTTAAGAAATAAAAATTGGTAATCTGCATTTACTAATTGGAGATTTTCTACTGAGATTTCAATCAATATTTGGACAAAACATTTCCAGGAATTATGGAAACCGAATTTGGAAATATATTGCATATCTTGAAAATATTTTCGGTTTTGGAAATTCCTTGGCGTTTAAACTTCCTTAGTCTATAAATATTAAAGTTTGCATTTTGAGCAAACTAATCCTGAGAGGAAACAAAACTACCTTGTTGTGTTGTTACTAGTGGAGCCGTCTATTCGGAGAGGAAAATAACCTAGTTAGGCAGAATCTCTTACGACCGCTCGTTTTAAAGACTTCTTTGGGATTGGGAAGCTCTACGAGTACCATTGGTGGGAAACTAGATGATTGCGCTTTATTATTAGTTTTCGATTGATTTGATTGACTAACGGTTGTTGAAATTTGATTGCACCTAGTTTGTTTATGCTTGAGAATCTTCTCTTGATATAAGATTCACTCAAACTAGATCGGTGTTTGACTGGGACCTTTAGACTGTTTGTAGATCTAAAGACGTGTTGTGATAATCCATTGTTAACAGATCGCGCCTGTGTGTGATTAATCACAAGAGATTCAAGTTGATTGTGTGCAGATGTTTATTGAAGATATAAGAAGATTTGAAGACGAAGAAGATTTCTGATTTGGGTTCATAATCTTTGGTGTGCACAAAACTTGATTGGCTGGGGATACAACTATAATCGGTTTATTTTTGTGATAGATGGATTGATTAGTTGAGTAGATCGGCATCAATATAATTCTTTGTGATTCAAAGTGTTGATTGCATAATCTTAACAATTACCTTGGTAATTGTTGAAAAGATAGATCTAAGGACCTGACAAAGGAGTTTATTGGGATAAACAGAAGAGCCTTTTTTCAAACTCATATCATGTTGTTTGAAAAGAGTTGTTACCGAACAGATTTGTTGTTCCTTTACTGTTTGGAATACGAACCAAAGGAATTGTTCCAAGTGCGTGACATACTGTAAGTTGGAGGTGCAGGGATACAGATGGAACTAGGTGAACTATAGGTTTAGTTGCTTGGTCTCAACTATATGAAGTTGGTTTAGATTTTGTATAGCGGCTTAATCCTGAGAGTATTCAATTCTGGACAAGGTTCCGGGGTTTTTCTGCATTTGCGGTTTCCTCATTAACAAAATCTTGCTGTGTCTTTTACTTTTCTATTTCCGCAATTATAATTATTTTTATTATAATTAGAAGTAAAATACACAAACGTTAATTCATATTTACTTGATAGCAATCCTATTGTGTTTGGTTAAGTCCGAACCTCTTATCAAGTAAACATACTTCGTTGTTGTATTGTCTCGATCTTCTATCCATAGTCAATCATACAAGTTATCTTGTTGCCGTATTGTCTTGATCTTGTATCCATAGACGATCACACGAATCCGTGAACCGATTAGTTGTATTGTCTCGACTCAGTCCATAGATAATCACTTTCGGAGAAAGGACTTATAGGTGGAAAAGTTTTAGATTGAGGTATATTTGGGTACCCTCATCTTTTCAGATTCAGATTCAGATGAGCAACCTTTGTTAAGTCCTTGCAATAATGGTAAAGTTATTTCAACTCTGGACCACAATAACGATCACTCGCTTATTCAAAAGGAGGAGAATGAATGTGACATAAATGTTGTTACAAATGGTGTAACATACTTGAATGAATATTTTAGGATTTACACCGAAGAAAATTATCTTGAAGAGGACTATGATTCTGATAATGAAAGTACTGAAGAAATGATGATTGAGAATGAAACCGAAATTGATTGATGATTTTGTGGAAGGCCCAGTTTAGCTAGCCAAGGATTATAATAATGCTTAGACTTTGGTTGAAGCAGAACCGAAGAAGAATGGTTAAAGGGTTTGATAGAGGACGACACGATACATATGAGGTAAATACTTCATTGCAATTATATAATAATGATGAGGATACTATAATACAAGATATTGTGGAAGGTTTGTCTAATCCTTTGCATATTTCAAAATCTTTTGACTATATGTGCTACTAATATTCTTAAGGATTATGCTACTTCTAATTATCCACCACCGGATGTATTTGATTCAAGCATTGTGCAAGTTTTATCGAGAGGAACCTATTGAATTCCCTTTGAATTATGTTATCCACTTCGAGCGCAGAAAAAACTAAGTGTGGAGGAAACTTCAAAAATATAACAATTTCATTAATTATATCTTATGCTAATCATTGTGTGAAGTTTTTATAAGAACTGCAGATTGTTGTCTAGGTAGACTACCAGATTTTCAGATTGTTGGTGTACGTCCGATAACCAAGTGAGTCGATGAGACGTTAAACTAAGCGATGAATGGGAGGCAACTCATTGGTTTTGTATTTCTATCTTTTGCTTTTATTTTTCTTATTTTGTATATGATTTTAGAATTTTTACTTTGAATGACTAAATCTACATGCGGACAATGTAAAGTTTAAGTTTGAGGCGAGTATTTGTATATTTTTCATATATAGTTTTTAGTGTTTAGATAGAATTTTTTCACCTTTTAGGTATAATTTAAATTTTTTTTTTTTTGCATAATTTAGAAACTTCGTAATTTAGGATAACACTAACCAATCTTAGTGGATGGAAACCTCTTGGTTTCAGCAGTTTAGGTACCCATCTAAATGGTCTATTCATAAAAGCACATAGCTCAAATGTCAGAATTAACACGATAGTTGTGACCCTATCTCAGATATTATGTTCTGGTTTTTATTTTGCAACTTTGTGAGTTTCTCTAATTGATTTGGTGGGGCACTAGTACGCCTTTGTTGTCGCTGCTAGATGAAGTAGAGTGATTGAGATCAACCACCATTATTGTATTTTATTTATTTAGACCAATAATAATTTTAAAAATCGAGTATTGACACTTGTATAACAATATGTGTGTATTCTCCCAGTCTTCGTTGCCTAAGCAAATGTAGAATGCAGTTCTGAACTATCATGTAATCTGCTAACAAGGAGCATGCGTTTTGTTTTTGTTTTTTTTAAAAGAGTAAAAAAAAAAGAATTTTTTTTATTACTCAATAAATAAATCGATCACCTGACCCTTAAATATACCAAGTGAGTTGATACAAGAATTAATACTAAAACCAGTATCTCAATCCATTATGATTCATTTTGGCATTGACATTCATATAACTATTTTTGGAAACACAGTTCACCGTAGTCAACATTCGCAAAACATCTATCTCTATATCTACCTTCTTAATCTATTGACATGTGAATGTGGTTTGTTGATTCTTAATATTGATGTCTATTATGCGACCATCTGAGTGAAGCTCTGTTTACTTATATATGAATTTTAGTACGCTTGAGTGCAAACTCGTGTATAGATTTTAAAGCGAGCAATCTTCGAATGCAACCGTCATGTTGTCATTCGTTGGCTAATCAAATGGAAGAATCATTCTTCTGATGATGTTATTTCTGAAGATGCGAGATGACGTGATTCTATGTTTCCCGAATTTTAGGCTTGAGGACAAGGTCTTCTTTGTAGGAGGGTGGGATGTTGGGACACCGACCCTACGCCTTGCGACATGCCTAAAATCGCTATCATGTCTTATACACCCTAGTTAGTAATTTGACGAATAATTCCCGAATTATTCGCGAACATATCTGAACAGAATCGACCGAAGTATCCGAACACCGAACTCGGTTCGCGCGCTATATATGGGAAATTCAAGTTTTTCTCGAACAATCTCGGACTCGCGATTCTTCCGTATAGCTCGGACAATTGAGTAGGTATTGACTCGTCATGACTCGCCGATCCGAACAGTTGGCCCATTGACTCAGCGATCCAATACCATTTACTTTTATTTATTAGAGTAATTAAAAGGATTTTAGCAGATGGGAATCGAACTATTTGTTTGTTGTATATTTTTAATATATTATGTATATGACACAAAAAAATCTTGATTTCAATCATGCTTTTAGTTCAATATAGCCTTAAAAATATACAGTAGTGATGCTGATCAGTGCTGTCTAGTGGCCGTGACTTTGAAAAGTTCTTATCTTCATAAATTTAAATGTATAAATTTTTTACAAAAAGAGATCGCCTTCTCTCCTCCCCCAACGGCTATTTTCCTTCATCTTCTCTTTTCTTTCTTTGATTTCCTTTCTCCTCTTCTGCAATGATCGCTGAGTAATCCCCCATCTGGATTTCGTCCAACGCCAGATGGGGATCAAGAAATGGGATACTTAACATCAATTGTTAACTCGATTCTCGCTCAATCCTTAAGCCCGAAAATCTGCATCCTTTTTTACATTCATATTTGTATTTATGCTTCGCATCCTATCTCATCCTTGCATATTTTCTTTCATGTTTCATATCCTTTGTGGTCCTCTTTTGCCTGCTTATCATTTATCTGCTAAACTTGTTTTTTAGCTCCTGTGTCTTTTTGTCTTTAATTTCTTATCATCACCTGGATGAATTTGTGCATAAATTTTTACAAGGTAGTCTGTATTTGTGATTTGCTTATTTAGGTTTTACCCATTTGATAAAGTTAAAAGTTGATTCTGTTGACAGTCATGTTATTTTAAGAATCTAGTAACAAGAAAGAAATTTCATTAGAGTCTGAAACACAACCTCCATTAAACAACTAATAACATTGAAAGTAAGACAAACTAGGTACTAAGAAATCTTGAAGGAAAACTTAAACTAAAAAGATAGATCGCCAAATGTTTCTTCTAATCTCGCCTCTTCTCCTTAATCTTCTTCTTATGAATCATTCACTTCTATAAGTTCGCCATTTCGCTCCTGATGGTATATTGCAGATTTCTCATGAACATATGCATAGTCCATTTCGGGAGGATACTCTGTTAGAAAATAATTAGCAGTCACCGGAATACTGCCAGCAAGCCTAGTGTGGAGATCCTTAATATCTTGCTTCCGTAGTATCTCTTTCACTTCCTTGCCCAGATTGCATAAAGCTAATTGTTGAGCTTGTCTTTGGATACATGAATGCTTCTTGATTACAAACATTGCAATGATAATATTCCATGCGGTGGAGTTGTCCCTCCTAAGCGAATCACCATAGTAGAAGAAATTGGTACTCCTAATGGTATTCTAAAGTGGTTACTGGCCATTGTTCTATAAAACTCTCCTTGCTTTTTCTTCTATCTTTTTCTTTCTTTGATCTGTGGTGTTGTCTTGATATGGGAAAGTGAATTTATAGTACAATGCAACCCTCGAGTTTCTTTTCTCGTTAAATGCTCCTCAATCTCTTTACGTTTGGTTTTTTCTAATCTCATACGTCTTATCTTCTTGTGTTCTCGAATCTCTCGTAATGGCTCGATTAATGACTTTTTTCCATTAATTAGATGCAGGATAATGTAGACTTCTAGTGGCTCTTTTCATCTTCTAAGTCTTGACATTAGAATTGTAAAATAAATATCAATGTTCTGTCATCTAGGCTTCTTGTATTCCTTTGAGTGGTGGGACTTCTTAGCTTTAGGTTCCTATAATTTCTCTATTCGCTGACCTAGTTTAGAAACGTATGAACTTTCTTTTCTGTGCATTTAAATCTCTGCTACTCTGCACTAGCCGAATGGTTCTTGTCACAATTTATTGTATGATTTATGCTTATTCCTAGGAATTTATAGTTATTTGTCACCTTTTGCATGATTTATCTTAATTAGTGTTGTCAAAATTTGATTGGTGGAGGTTTCTTTTTTTGAATTACTTTTTCCTTTGTTTAAGGTTAGTTTTCCGAGAAATGTTGTTGTTGGCTTTGAGCAAGCACAACATTTAAGTCTTTCTTAAGCTGAGCTCTTTTATCTCTTTATTATCTCTTCTTCATTCCTCTGATGGTTCTTGATTTCTTACCTGTTTTCTTCTTTGATTCTTCTTTATTCCATCATGAGTAATTATAATCTTTACAAGCATTTAAGTGGTCTTTCTATGGCTCAAAGATATGCTAACTACACGAATATGGGAATTTTACCAACTCCTCCAGCCTTAATGAGGGAGTTCGGCATTAAAGACAATAATATCTTAGCTAGGATTTTCTCAACTGAAGTGTATAAAATCAAGATATAAGAGGAGTTCTACGCCATTTTTGGGGCTTAATATTGGTTTTCAAATTCGAGAAGTGGATCCTAATCTTTTTATCATTTCTTTCCGTTCTGCGGATGATCTAAAATGGATTGCCTTGAACGGCCCTTGGTACCCATATGGCAATGTTATGTCTACCAAGATCAACTTTCCAAGGAATGCAAATATCTATTGAAGTAGTTAAAGAGATTCCTCTTTGGGATAGTATTTCAAACTCAAGGAATGAACATAGGTTTGGAGAAACGTATCGGTCTTATTGCTAGCGAGAATAGGTGTTGTAAGTCGAGTTGAAAAAGGAAGTGTTGGACTGAACCTAGAGTTCTAGTTTGGGTGAACATTGAAAAACCCCCTTGTAATGAAGCTTTTAGTTAAGGTCGAGCAATATCCTATTAGAGAACTCATCTTCACTTACCATAATCTCCTTCTAAGTTCTGCGCTCATTGTTATCGTTTTTTGGTCACAAAATTTCTCAGTGTGTCGTCCTTCAGATAGGCCTTTGGAAGATATCTATATGCACTCTCCTGGTCCGGCCGATGATATTTTCTGGCTCGATGACACCCCTATTCAGATTTGGAACCTCAAGATAATACGGATGCACACTGAACCATGGAACCAGTAGAACCTTTCTTAGATATCCCAGGTAATAGAGATACCTTACGTGAGTTGTTTGGAGAAGAATATCCACTGGCTGGATAACAGAACAATGCTTCATCTATTGCCGATCATAATTATGAGGTTTTGGGGCCGGTTACTTATGATGAAGAAATGCCGGAAGCATCTAACTCTATTCTAGGAAAGAGAACCTACAAATTTAATCTGCCAGAAAACTTCATTCCCATTCATGGTAATAGATCTGAGTCGGCATGATCGGGCAACTCGGATACGCGTCGAGTTCTAAACTCAATGGTTCAATTAGAAAACAATTCGCCTTTAGATGCAACTTTAAATCCGGTTCTTCCTAATCAACCCAATACTAGGATAGAAATCGAACCTTTACTAGTTAATAGAAGATTTTCTTTATATTCTCCTCCATATAAAGATGCTCAGGAAAATCTTTCTTCTTCCATCTCCTTTGAATCAATTGCATCATCCATTATTGCATCTCATGATAATACATTGCATTCATACCAGCATCCTTCGCATTTAATGTTGGCTACTCCTTTAACTCAACCAAATCTGCATTCAAGTTGTTGGTCCCAGATTTTCAATCATCTTCATCTTCAGAAGGCCTCAAAATTTTAGTAACTGATTCAGACAATCAGTTTAATATTAACCAATATGGCTCCAATCTCAAAGAGCAGAATCGGAGTAACAGATGTGACTTCACCAATCCCATTCAATCTTGAATCCCCATCCGAGCAAAAGGATGAAATCCCGGTAACCCTAAAATTTCTTAAAATCTCAATTTACTTTGTTATATTCCATGATATCTATACCTTTGTTTGCTTCTTGATAGTCCCGCTTTTTTTCTCTAGTTATATTTAGTTTAATTTCATTTTTTACCATGAAGATTATAGCCTGGAATGTTCAAGGGTGTGGTAACCCATTTACCCAAAACCATCTTAACCAACTTATCAATGGTGATAGACCAGAAATCCTTTTCATATCTGAAACTAAGTCCAAGAAATCTCTGTTGGAATTTCAGCTTCATAATCATCATTTATTAGACTTAAACATGATCATATAAACACTTATCTTTGAGAACATTCTTAACCCTAGTATTAGCATGCTCAACAAGCTAGAAAACACCTTATGAAGAGCTATTAGCACATACTAAACAAGAATGGATCACCAAGACAGTTCTGACTTGGCTATAACATACATATGGCTGTATCAATAAGAACAATCAATACATGGTTGCTTCTGAATTGATCGAGATCGATTATGACAACTAACAACATGATACAGACACAATGAAAGTTCAGTAGAAGCATTACAGAATTAGAATACGTCAATTACTTAGCTTCTACTTCTATTTCCTCTTCCTCAATCAATGGTAAATCAGAAATTCTGGTTATATATGAAAGAGGCTAGAAGAGGGCTTAGTCATTCCTCAAGAAGTTGTGCGTCATCCAACATGTCCATCATTAGTTGGATGACACCTCACTAGGTGAGTCATGCTTAGACAACATGACACCTCAGCTAACATTAAGCTAATCTAATTCATATATTTAACTCTAATCAATTCTTAATCTAGCATATACTTAATCCAGCTTAGATTAGAACTAAACATAGATTAGCTTAACCTAAGCCTAATTTGTTGCTAAACCAACATAAAGTCTAACATCTCCCACTTTGGTTAGCAACAAATTCTTTACTGAAAACAACAAGCTCAAGTTAAAAGCACGCTAGCGTTCGACTATAAACATCTATACACCATTTAGAAGATGCACACGCCATTTCTATAATCGTAAAAACTAGACGTACAACAATCTTAAGTGTAAGATATTGAGGATTCTAAATAATCTCAGAAGAGACTGATTTTCTCAATTAAGAGACTTCTTTATAATCATAACGAGATCATAATATCTCATTCTAGAGATATTATCATAATCTGAAAAGAGATTTACCTATGAGACCTATAATAATCTCAAGTGAGATTGTATCTTATTCAAGAGATTTCTTTGGTCTTTTTAAAAAGAATTCTTTTGCGTCGAAATAGTTGTTTACATCTCCCTTAAGAGACTTTACGACCTTAACTAAGATTTTCTCCAATGTCTCAATTAAGATATTATACAACATACAAATATTTCTTTATGATCTCAAAAGAAATCTACACCAATATCTCGATTAAGAGACTACGGCAAACGAAATTTTGGTTGACCTCAAAGGATCTACTTATGTCTCGATTAAGAAACTACGTTGAACTCTTTATGATTTCACTTTAGATCCACTAATGTCTCACTTAAGAGACTACGGTGAAATTCCTTATGATCTCAATCGAGATCTGCTAATGTCTCACTTAAGAGACTACATCAAAATTCCTTATGATCTCAATCGAGATCCGCTAATATCTCATTTAAGAGACTACAACAAAGCTCAAATTCCTTATGAGATATGTCTCCGAAGAGACTTTCTTTACTCTATACGAGCCGTCTTTGTAGAGACTTTACTGCAGCTCAATATGAGCTATGTCGACTTCTTGTACTCAATATGAGCTTTGACGACTTTCTACTGTACTCAATACGGGACTTCTTTCTAATCTCCAAAGAGATTTTCTGTGCTCAACATGAGCTGTCTCTTTAAGTACTTTCTGTTGTCATTCTGACATAGTCTACGAAAAGACTTTTCTGCACTCATTTAACAGCTATCTCCGAAGAGACCTTTTTGTACCGTTGTCAATAAAATATAAACAACAAGAATAAGTGTAAATGATAAGAGAACAAAGTTATCATGCTCCCACTGTTCTTTGGAATTCTGCCGCTACACAATATTGTTCATACTACATCATTCTACTTATGTTCTGGATAGTATAAATTGCTTACAACAACAACTATCTCTATTCCGATGACATGAAATACATTGTTAAAGTAGCAATCATCTTTTCAGGAATATAGCACAACCCCTGTTACAGCTTTCGGATTATAATACCATTCAAATTAAACATTAAAATAGATTCAACACTATCACAAGTCACCTTTGGATAAACCCATGATACAAGAATCTCCAATTGCTAGGTAAAAACTTTTATATATAGCAAAACAGTGTATAAAATATGATTCATTTCAAATGTTATTACTAAATATCTGAAATGTTACACCATCGAACTAAAAACATACATGCTTTTTATGAGTCAAACAACTGTACATACACACGAAACAAATAGCATGTATTCCATATGAATGATATTAACAATTATAGCATATGAAACTTCATATAACTATAAATCAGAACTAACAATCGTCAATGAAACCTCATGATAGCAAAATTCTGATTTCAGACTACAACCACAACTTCACCTTTGGTTAAACTTGTGATATACCAAGTCTAAAAAAAAAAAAAAAAAAACAAGACTAGTCAGCTTATACATAGTACTCAACGGGACCTTTAAACATTTGGGTCGAAAAGACCTATCATTTACTATGTATAAATAGATCACCTTGCTCCATTACAGACGTCGCAAGTATGATTAACCTTTGGGTATCATCATACGAACAATATCTGAAATGCAATTTTACATAGTCCTTTCATAACGAAATATGTAGCTTTTATCAGCTCCCGAAGTATCACTTTGGCGACACATGGAAACGATAAAAGTTAAATGAATACTACTACAATCATCACTTATTCTCATTAAATTTCTTTCATTACTCTCAAAGTATTACTTTGGCAACGCTTAGTCGAGTATTGGAAAGGTACAGATTGCATACAATCACAATTTTGAAACTGAAATCAAAAACGACATAGATGCAACAAACTTGTATACTACAAAGTTCAAATCTCGATCGTAAGGAGAACGTGACCCTGAAGCTTGATGTTGAACATACCTTCATTATAACCCCGATTCCAATGATTGCTTTGTTGTTTATGGGTGAAAATATATCTCTGGTTTTGGTAATTTGGGGTGTGGGATGAGAAATGAATCTAAACCCTAAACAAATGCACTCGCACGAGAGTGCTTGTGATTCGAGAAATCAACTGCATAACTCTGTCCTAAACCAAGAAATGGCCGTTCCCAGACTTGCTTGGTCAAAAAGTGAAGGAGATGGGGTTGATCTTAGGGAGGGAAGCAAAGAAGGTGTTGAGATTGTGAAGGTGTTGGCTGTGTATGACTTGTATCAGAAAGCTGAACTGGCTTGCAGAATGTAAGCTATCAGTTCTGGTGTTTGGATACGATTGTATCAACACTTGGTTTTCTGTCTTGTCCTCTTTTTGGAAATAAGGAGGAGAACCTATTTATACAAGTCATTAAGCCTAACCCACGTCTCTCATGGGAAGTGGAGGAAGTGGAGTGATGGAGTAGTGGAGTTGTGTGTTAGTATCACACGACCGCCTTTCCCACTTCTCCCATCATCACTAACCGTCCATGACTTCCCCGACACGTTCTTGTGATGGCGCGTTGTGCGCCGTCAGTAAACCGCCAAACCAATACCCCCAGCAAGTATCCCCCAGTTTTGTGACACGTTTAATGTCTCGAATGTGTGGATCGTGGGACCCATAGAAAGTAGCATGTGATGCTGGATTAAATAACTAAGTTATTTAGGAAGTCGATATTTATAAAATATCGTGTGTATTCTATGCAGGTAACGCATCGAATATATATTCATCATGTGTAAAGCATCGCTGTTTTAAGGCTTAACGGAGTAAGTCACGAATTAAGCGTCTTAAAGTAGCATAACGTCCAGCCATATTCGAGTGATCGTTTGGAGGTTGTATGGGCAAAGCACGCTTTGGCCGATCACTTCATGCGGAATAGTGGTGGACGGTTATCGTGGTGATGCCTTGGTGGTCGCCTAACTCCCGGCCGGGCTTCCTAACCAAGCTGGCGAAGTTGGACGGACAAGATGACTTGCGACCCACATCTGCGACCGTTGGGCAAGCACCCACTTTCAGCTCAATCGACTTCGAGCTTAGAGGGCGATTTTGGAGGGACCGATTGGTCCTGTATGGAGGTGGTCCACCGGTGTTCATTTCCGTGCTAGCTCATCTCGTAAAGGTGCGATCTAAACCACTAGATTCGTCCGGTGAAGAGGAGTGGTCGAGATTGGTTTGCAATTGGAAACCGAGCAACCATGCCTAGTTTGGGCGCACAAATCGAGGCGCTCGGCCATGGCCGGCCTTGGTCGATTAGTCACACATGTAGACGGGCCCACGGTGATTGTATTGACATGCTTGGGACCCTTTGAGTCTACATCTACACCCTCCATCTATGCATGTGAAGATGGATGGTCGTGACTGATTTGCGACACATGTGATATGCCGCAAACCCTAATTAGGGTTTCATGTCCACGCTACTTTGGCTGGACGAATTGTCAAGCTACGCTCTTCTTTTGGGGAGGCCGACCATGTGGGACCCACATTGGGTCGTGGTGAACACGGCAATACCTGTCTGGCGGTTATAGGCTTGATCTAAGCCATCCAAATATGCCGGTAAAGTTGGATGGTCGTGATCAATTTAAGACACTTAGTGGAATTTCCTGCGACCCTTAAAGCATCACGTCGGCCGAACTTTGGGCGAGCGTTTGCTCCTCCCTGGCATGGTCGTGAGAAAGTCGGTCAGCTAAGGAGAAAGTGGGCCGCCGGGTGCGTGGACAATGCTAGTCCAACTGGTCATGGGATGATCCACGCCGTCCAAACACACCGGTGAAGTTGGTCGGTCGTGACTATTTTGAGACCGATATTGGCGGCCTTGTTTGTGCGAACCTTCTCCAAACGGTTTCACCAGTTCTACCATCCTTTTCAGCTGGCGTTTGGTGATTGTTTTGGAGGCATGTCATGCGTTCGACCGACCAGAGCATAAACGGGCCCGCCGGTGGTCATTAAGGTGGTAGCCTGCTCCCGCCGAGATCGTCTAGGCTAGTTAAATCATGCGACCAACTTGCGTGGTCGTGATTATTTCCTCGACTGACATGGACAGTCCGATGCTCGATCGGGCTAGTATAACACACCGAGAGATGTATGCTCAATCGGGCTAGTATAACACACCGAGAGTTGTAGCACAGACGGGTATTTCGTGCATGCCTCATTAGTGACACTTGGAGATTCGTGTTACTCTGCTGAGAGCAACACTCGGTCGTCATGCCGCACCAATAATGAGAGTTCAATGGAACAACACAAAAAATTCAAGGCTGGTCATGCATTAATTGATAATGCTATAAATTCATAGGGTATATGGGATTGTTGCTACATGCTCCAACCTCGGATGAATTTTGTGTATTTGATTCACGAATACTAGGATTGTTGCCACATGCTCTATTCTAGGTGAATTAGTAAAGTGGAGAAGTATTCATCACTTATCGGTGGCTTTATCCTTTGCAGGATGTCACCCATAATTTTGGCTTTTATAATTTTAGCCTTAAACGAAAATCCACCATCAACATTAAGTCCCCTCGCCTAGCGCATAATGGTTACACTATTTTGGGGTAGGCATGAGATGGTGACATACATATGCGAGAAAGACGAGATAAAGGAGTTTAACCGGAAGAGCTTTAACCGACCGCTAGCGATTGTCCATGTGAACGCGCCGTGCAAGCATGGAATTTTTTGGTGGGACCGTTTTCCTTCCTTAGGCGTTTGAATCAAAAGAGGAATCCTTTTTCTATTGGGATTCTTCCAATTATTTGTTTATAAAATGGACCGACCCCTTTTCTTTTCTCACACACATATATATATTGGCCAGCTCCAGTCCACGACCTTGCTGCCGCCCCTACCGACGTCGCTGTCGTTGACGACGCCGGATTTGTCTGTCGCCACGGACTTTGTTGTCGCCACGGACTTCGTCGCCGCCCGTGCATGAGGTAGGTACTTCGTCCGTTCTTCCTTGCTTTCACGTTTTTTTTTTTTTTTTTTTTCAAAACCTAATTTCTTAGGTAAACTCTTTTGCAAGATATATCATGATTAGTTTCCCCACCGAAATTGATAGCAAAACCGCCCTAGGATTGCTTAGTAAAACAAGCCGTGAATCCATGAACATGTTGTTTTTGCTTCTTTTTCCACCGTTGCATGCAAAACCTAGCTTTTAGGTTATAGCTTGAAAAACCCTTGGCTTGAATTTCGTAGACACGATTCCCATGAATAAAGAAAAATCGTGATATGATACGTGCGAATAAATGCGGGCCCGCCATACATGCTTGATTGAACGTGGGTCCCACCGTGTATGCCTGATCGAACATCGACCTTATACCAGCCTCTACCTCGACCAACACCGGCTTCGTGACCTTGACCGGCCTTGCTTACTGACGTGGCCCAATACCGGACTTGTGACCTTGATCGGCCTTGACCAATACCGCTTTGCTTGGCCCTGACGTGGCCCAATACCAGAATTGTAATCTTGATCGGCCTTGACCAATACCGGCTTGACGTGACCTAACACCAGCCTACTTGACTGACATGATATCAGTCTTGCTTGCGTGGCCCAATACCTGCTTGACTGACGTGATATCAGTCTTGCTTGGGGATATTAGCCACAGTAATCTCGACCAACACAGGCTTCGCGGACTCAACCAACACCTGCCTCGTTTGGTGACTTGGCCTAATACCGGCCTTGTTTGGACCCAATACCGGGCCTTGCCTGCTTTGCCCAGCTTGGTGTACTTTAACGTGAATGTGTGTCCTGCTTTGGTCGGGACTATACATTCCATGATACGCATTTTCGTACAAGTACTAACTCCCCGCTTCTTCTTTATTATAGAATTAACAAAAAGGCTCATGCTAAGATGTCTTCCGGGAATAATGTTGATGCCAAGTCGGGGAGTGTTGATAGCTTCAAAGATATGCCGAACATAGATGATGAGTTGTTCACACATTGCCTTTTCCGAACATTAGAAAGCATCCTTCTCACAAGATAGTCCTGCTCTCTCGGTTCGGAAAATATGGAAGCTGATCCATCCTCTTCTTCAGCACTTGTGATGAGATTCTGTCTTCGGAGAAATGAGTATCCACCTTCACCTATTGACTTCAAGATTTGTCATACCCCGCTGGGTCCTTATGAAGGATGGATGAGACATATGTTGAATAATAAGAGTATTAAGGCTAATTTGATCAAAGCGCAAATCCTTGATGCGGTCATGGCATTCGCCTCTCTTCAAGTTAAAAAAGATGTGGCAGGCTTGATCACTTTCATTTCTCGGTGGCATCCATCTACTCATACAACCATATGTAGATGAGGAGAGATGACCATTACTCTGGAAAGCGTGGCTGCATTAATGAACCTGCACGTCGCTGGAAGCTTCTTTTATAAACTTTATGATGCAGAACGTCGCGATTATAATGCTATACTTCGAAAGGCGGGAGAATTTGATGACCTGGAGAAGGAGAAGAAAGATACGAAATGCTTTTACACTTGGTGGGTGTCGGAGTGGTCTCCTGCAGACCCGAAACCAGATCAGGAGTTGGAAGACGAGATCATCGTGATTGCACTTCTGTCTTTGTGGCTATCCGGAGAGACATATTTGACGATGGTTATGGAAGGAAGACCATAAGAGGTGACCTTCTTATGTTTTCTATAAGGCTGGCAAAAGGTGAGGTCCTTCCCCTAGGTGCCTTGTTTCTTGGATCACTGTATTCTCATCTGGACGCCTTAGCGACGGACATGCATGCTTCCAATGGGTATAAGAAGTTGGAGTCGCATATCCACATTGCTTTTCTTCAAGCGTTTTTGTGGGAACATTTCAAAAGCTATGCTCATGTTCCCGCAACTTCACTCAGCAGTTTGTATGGTGGTTCAAGAATACTTCGTTGGTAGAAAAGACGTCCAAAAACCGATGTGAAGCTTGTGGATGTCTTCTACAATGTGTCCTCCATAGATTTTCGTCCATGGGGGCCGATCCATCCTTCCATTGTTCAGCCAAAGACTTTTGCTACTGTTCCTGATGTCGTGTTGCGTCATCGATGCCGGAACCGCAAGTCTTGGAGAACTTATTTATTTACTGAAGTTGTACTCGGGATATGTCCCGTCTTTATTTGATGAAGAATTTACTTGTGACTCCGTATAATATTGATAGGCTGCTCGGCAAATGGGATTTGACCAGGGTGTTCCATTTCTTCGTCGTTGAAGGCTCCAAAAGAATTTTTCCCGGACGTTCTTAATGCGACACGTTTTGTCGGTCAGCGAGCCTTCCTTTCTTTCCTATCGGAATAAATACGACGGTAACTAGCAGGTATAAGGAATTTTGGAGGGAGCAATTGTTAACCTTTCGAAATTCTCGGAGGAGGTTGTGATGATTCCCGCTGCGAACCATCTTCCGACGTTTTGAAGGAGCATTCTCGGTTGAAACCACTCCCGGGTAAACGAACCGGGAGCCGACGACGGCCCCCAAGCGGGAGTGAGGTCTAAGAAGCGGGCATGTGGTTCGGTGATCCTCAATTCCTCCAATATGCAGGTATTTAAATTTCTTTCTCGTTTGATCCCTTGGTTTCGTTTTCCCGAGAAACTTTCACTAAACTTAGTCTTTTGTTGGCGATCGGGGAATCTCGAAACAAAATTCTTTCGCAAGACTCGGCTCGTCGTCATAACGAGAGGTCCGCGATATTGATCTTCATACGGAGAAGTCCGGTGATCCTCTCAAAGAAGGTTACGGCGACACTGATCCTCTTCAGGACAAAGATGGTGCAAGCTCGACCGGACGGAGTGCCTCCCCAAGTGGTAGCCTTAGTGGGCTTGTAGACGAGGTCGTGACGGAAATCAGCATTCGAGTGAGGTAGACATGAGGAGGAATGCAGGATAGGCAACATATGCTATTGTTGAGGCGGTTCCTCTTAAAGATCTTCCTGAGCAGGTTCCAACTGATAAAGTATTCGTGGTGACTTCTTCTGAAAGGCCTCCCGATGAAGTAATGGTAAGGCAATCTGTTGTTCCTGGTGCTATCTTCAATCCTCCCTTCAATTCCTTTTATGCAGGTCATGTGTTGGTTTGGGGATTCAGTGTGCCGGCTCAGTTCGAGGAGTTATACACGGTGATATGGAAGAAGCACGGCCACATTGCTACCACTACGAAGCTCAAAAGTCGCCTTGCATTGGTCAACCGCGTCCGGAAGCTTTATTCTCTATCCATGGGATGAGCGTCACGACTGGTCGAATCGTTTACGAGGAGATGATTGAAGACTGGAAGTGCCATCGAGGCGTGTTTGTGCAGTACGACTTCAACGCTCCTTGGTTCTTCAAAGGGTTCTCTGAGATCCAGAAGCTTTTGGAAGACGAGGTTTCTTCCGCAGATCGTATTGCTCGCCAGAAGAAGAGGTTGAAAAGTTGTCTAAGGAGTTGAAGCTGAAACAGTCGCGCTCCAAAAGATGAAAGCCGCTCTTGCTCGGAAGGACGAGTTCTCACAAGGGCTTTCCTTGAAGGATTCGTGCCGCCTACTTGTGTTCTTTCTTTAGATGCTTTTGAGTGATTGCGAGGATTTCCTTTCACAATTTGATCAGGTTTTGAACTAATAGGTGGTTGAATTTTGAATTGGTTTACTTTTTGAGATAGTTTTGTGAACAATTGATTTTATGAAAGAGATTATTCTAAATATAATTTGCATCTTGGTTACGAATGATTATACATGTCACATGAAATTATAAATATCGTGTGAAAAGGAAACAAACATGATGTTTGATCATTGAATCTCTTTCTCTCGGTGTGGGATGTCAAGTCCTCAAGAAATTCTAAAACCATATTTCTTATAAAATTGTTTGAAAGAGCTTACTTGCTCTTTGGAGCATCATTTGCACGAAATCAATCTTCCCGAGCAACCTCTCCAAGGAAATTATCCGCACTAATTTTCGAGAGGGAAAGCTACTCTTTCCGAATTAAGCTTCTTCCGAACAATGCGCTTCAAGGCGTTGCATTCATCGGGTAGGGTGGTGAAGGAACCGGTGATAATGACAATATCTCGGGTCCATTATTTCTTGATCGGTCGGTGGACGCCATACGGGGGTAGCTCCACCTCTCCATTTCGTACCCACGCCTCCAACATCTCCAAAATCTTTTCATTGGGAAAGGAAGTGCGGATACCTTGATTCTAGTTGTTCTTGCGCTAGTGGACGTCGTGATGTCTCTATGTGGCTTTGATATGAAGTACGCTTTGGAGACGGAGTTGGAAGGCCAGTGTGTGTCATCATATCTGCGGATCGCTTGACTGGGTGACGGAATGCGGAAGGCGTCGTAATATCACTGCTGGGTGAATGAATTGAACGATCCCATCCTATGTACTCACGTGTTCCTTGATTGATCTCTCCCTCCTCGAGCATTTCTTCATTTGGCTGAAAGGTCGCTGTGGACCGAGCAGGTCTTCCGAGCTTCGGCAAGAGTCTTGAGATACAAATATTCCAAAGAAGGCTCGGTGAAGCTGCAGGCTCCTTTTCTATATCCGCAGACGTGGTGGTATCCTTGACGAGTCTTTTCTTCTATGGAGATATCTTGAGTCTCTCACGCCACTGGACCATGTTGTTCGTCTTTCTTGAGTCCCATGTGGCTACGCGCTCTCTCTGCATCTCCACTGGTAAAGGCGTGACTTTTAGATAAGGATTCAACATTTCTTGCATTGTCTGGGTAAGTGCCTGCCGATCCTTCTTGTAATTAAGTTGTTATATCATTTAAAAGGCGGAAGGTTTCGCTCTGCCTTCTAGCGATACCAGCTTGATTTTCCAGGACATCCTCCAGAATTCTAGCCACACTTCCCATGACATCTGAATCATTTATGCTTTTCGAAGAATCTAGCGGGCGAAGATACATCGTGAGATGAAAACCGAAAATGAATAAGTTAATGATTGAATCAAACCAAGATATATCCCCAAGATCGAGAAGGTTGGAATAAATATTGAGAATTCGATTTTGCAACCGAGAGATTAACCTCCCATTGTGGTCGCCAATTGTTTATGGGTGAAAACTATTTCTATCAGTTTTGGTAATTTGGGGTGTGTGGATGAGAAATGAATCTAAACCCTAAACAAATGCACTGCATGGGATTGATTGTGATTCGAGAAATCAATCTGTACAACTCTGTCCTAAACCAAGAAATGGCCGTTCCAGACTTGCTTCGGTCACAAAGTGAAGGAGATGGGGTTGATCTTAGGGAGGAAAGCGAAGAAGTTGTTGAGATTGTGAAGGTGTTGGTCATGTATGACTTGTATCGAAAAGTCGAACGGCTTGGCGGAATGTAAGCTATCATTTCTGGTGTTTGGATACGATTGTAACAACACTTGGTTTTCTGTCTTGTCCTCTTTTTGGAAATAGGGAGGAGAACTTATTTATACAAGTCATTAATCCCAACCCACGTCTCTCATGGGAAGTGGAGGAAGTGGAGTGATGGAGTAGTGGAGTTGTGTGTTAGTGTCACACGACCAGTCTTGCCCACTTATCCCATCATCACTAACCGTCCATGACTTCCTGACACGTTCTTGTGATGGCGCGTTGTGCGCTGCACGTTGTAAACCTCCATACCAATACCCCAGTAAGTATCCCCCAGTTTGTGACACGTTTAATGTCTCGAATGTGTGGATCGTGGGACCCACAAAAAGTAGCTTGTGATGCTGGATTAAATAACTAAGTTATTTAGGAAGTCGATATTTATGAAATATCGTGTGTATTCTATGCAGGTAACGCATCGAATATATATTCAGCATGTGTGAAGCATCGCTGTTAAGGCTTAACGGAGTAAGTCATGAATTAAGCGCCTTAAAATAGCATCACGTCCAGCCATCTTCGAATGATCGTTTGGAGGTTGTATGGGCAAACCACGCTTTGGCCGATCACTTCATGTGGAAGAGTGGTGGACGGTGATCGTGGTGATGCCTTGCTTTGGTCTCTAACTCCCCGCCGAGCTGCCTAACCAAGTCAAGGCGAAGTTGGACGGACGAGATGACTTGCGACCCACATCTGCGACCGTTGGATTAGGGTTTAGGAGGTGCGCAAGCACCCACTTTCATCTCAATCGAATTCGAGCTTAGAGGGAGATTTTGGAGGGACCGATTGGTCCTGTATGGAGGTGGGCCACCGGTGTTCATGTCCGTGCTAGCTCATCTCGTAGGGGTGCGATCTAAACCACTTGATTCGTCCGGCGAAGAGGAGTGGTCGAGTTTGGTTTGCAATAGGAAACCGCGCAACCATGCCTAGTTGGCGCACGACCGAGGCGCTCGGCCATGGCCGGCCTTGGTCGATTGGTCACATATGTAGACGGGCCCACGTGATTGTATTGACATGCTTGGGACCCTTTGAGTCAACATATACACCCTCCATCTATGCCTGCGAAGATGGATGGTCGTGACTGATTTGCGACACATGTGATATGCCGCAAACCCTAATTAGGGGTTTCATGTCCACGCTACTTTGGCTGGGACGAATTGTCAAGCTACGCTCTTCTTTTGGGGAGGCCGACCATGTGGGACCCACATTGGGCCGGTGGTGAACACGCCAATACCTGTCTGGCGGTTATAGGCTTGATCTAAGCCATCCAAACATGCCGGTGAAGTTGGATGGTCGTGATCAATTTAAGACACTTAGTGGAATTTCCTGCGCGAACCTTAAAGCATCACGCGGCCAAACTTTGGGCGGCGTTTGCTCCTCCCCGGCTTGGTCGTGAGAAAGTCGGTCGTGTAAGGAGAAATTGGCTCGCCGGGTGTGTGCGGGGACAATGCTTGTCCAACCGGGTCATGGGATGATCCACGCCGTCCAAACACGCCGGTGAAGTTGGTCGGTCGTGACTATTTTGAGACCGATATTGGCGGACTTGTTCGTGGGAACCTTTTCCAAACGCTTTCACCAGTTCAACCATCCTTTTCTAGGCTGGTGTTTGGTGATTGTTTTGGAGGCATGTCATGCGTTCGACCGACCGGAGCATAAACGGGCCTGCCGGTGGTCATTAAGGTGGTAGCCTCGCTCCCGCGAGGATCGTCTAGGCTAGTTAAATCATGCGGCCAACTTGCGTGGTCGTGATTATTTCCGAGACCGACATGGACAATCCGGATGCTCGATCGGGCTAGTATAACACACCGAGAGATGTATGCTCAATCGGGCTAGTATAACACACCGAGAGTTGTAGCTTTGTACGGGTATTTCGTGCATGCCTCATTAGTGACACTTGGAGATTCGTGTTACTCGATGAGAGCAACACTCGGTCGTCATGCCGCACCAATAATGAGAGTTCAAATGAGAACAACACAGAAATTCAAAGTCGGTCATGCATTAATTGATAATGCTATAAATTCATAGGGTATATGGGATTGTTGCTACATGCTCCAACCTGGATGAATTTTGTGTATTTGATTCACGAGAATACTAGGATTGTTGCCACATGCTCTATTCTAGGTGAATTAGTAAAGTGGAGAAGTATTCATCACTTATCGGTGGATTTATCCTTTGCAGATGTCACGCATAATTTTTTTCTTTTACAATTTTACCCTTAAACGAAAATCCACCATCAACAAACAAACCTATGGAACTCCCGAGCAGAGGAAAACCTTTGCTCCCACCGAACCAGGCGTACTCACGTCAAACACATTCAAGAATCATCCATCATGACTAACAATCAGAGACTCTCAAATCCAAGAACATTCAGAGCTGTTGTGTCTCAATGATCTGAGAATTATACATGGCAGAGGTACCACCGAACTTATACAAGGATGGAGGTTGGTAAACTCAAGCCAATTCTTCTCGCCAACCCAATAACTTGCTCTTTACTAGAATGCACCACTTACGAGACAGCATCCCGGAACAGAACAAGTCCAACAACTTCATTGTTATCTTTGATATGTTTTGAAGGTTCTGTATTGTGGTTTTTCCTAGTAAGTCTGCGATCAAATATTCTTTACTTACGTCTGTTTGTATTCCACAAACCAGATTCATGGTTCCTTCAACACTAGCATCAAAAGAATGATACTCTAGTAAGACCAAGAGTCAAAATCATAGGAACTAATATTCTAAAGTAATCCCAATCTACTAAGTTAACTCTAGTCCAAGCAGATCCAACATAATACCCACTTAGTTGTCCAGATCAGACATCCCACTAGCTTCACTCATTTTTTTGGGTAAGAAAACAAAGTGTCCTAACTATCAAGACATGAAGGACTATTAACCTCGAACCAGTATCAATAACTTTCTAACAGAACTAGTAGCAACTTGATAATAAGGAGCTTTGGGTTGAGCAGAAAATTTCAGGAATTTGATGAACTTGGGGAGCTTCAATAACCTTGAACTTAAGGGACAGTACACACCCATGTATTGCTTTTGGGTAAGACATTGCTTGTAGAAACTCTTGCATGCAGTCCGATCGGCCACGGTAAGCACAAATATTTGCAACTGTTGGAAACTTCCCACAAACTAGAACTAAATTTAGCGGCTCTTCTTATGAGAGTATGGTCACATTCTGGAGATCCAGCTGCTAAAATAAACACAATTAGAAGGCTTTCGTATGTGTCAAGGACATCCACATCCACTTGCACATTCTAGAATAGTCTTTACAAGCTCAGCACTACCCCTACGTAGAAGTCTATAGTGAAGTCTGTTTGTTAAGCTCATCCACTTCTCAGTGTTGTCCAATATACTTTCTATAGAACCATGCTTCAGAACACCTTTTCACAGTGCAACACACTCTACCTCAGCTTCAGATGCAACCTGAACTACTGGTAACCCATTTTTAGTCATCATTCTATTGCTTGGTAACCTTTACAGCTCATGTAGTAAGCTATTCGGTGTCTTACACAGTGAAAATATTACACAACTAATGAGAATAATCTCAAAACGAAAACTACACCAAAGACACCATTCCGCATACACCCTAGTTGAAGAACATGAAATAACTAGGTGAAATAGAAGTAGAATGTTGGAATTCAGCTTCATAATCATCATTTATTAGACTTAAACATGATCATATAAACACTTATGCTGAGAACATTCTTAACCCTAGTATTAGCATGCTCAACAAGCTAGAAAACACCTTATGAAGAGCTATTAGCACATACTAAACAAGAATGGATCACCAAGACAGTTCGACTTGGCTATAACATACATATGGCTGTATCAATAAGAACAATCAATACATGGCTACTTCAATTGATCGAGGTCGATTAGGACAGCCAATAACATGATATAGACATAATGAAAGTTCAAAGATAAGCATTACATAATTACAATACGTCAATGACTTAGCTTCTACTTCTATTTCCTCTTCCTCAATTAATGGTAAATCAAAATTCTGAATTATATATGAAAGAGGCTAGAAGAGGGCTTAGTCATTCCTTAAGAAAACTGTGTGTCATCCAACTTTGTCCATCATTAGTTGGATGACACCTCACTAGGTGAGTCATGCTTAGACAACATGACACCTCAGCTAACATTAAGCTAATCTAATTCCTATATGTAACTCTAATCAATTCTTAATCTGGCATATACTTAATCCAGCTTAGATTAGAACTAAACACAGATTAGCTTAACCTAAGCCTAATTTGTTGCTAAACCAACATAAAGTCTAACAATCTCTAGTTAAAAATCTCCTTAAGGACTATCCTAATGTCCATATAGTTGATCCTGTAGGACAAGCTGGAGGTCTAGCTCTTGCTTGGGTTGATGGTTTTTCCTTTGGTATTGGCTTATGACTTGCTTTTACGAATCCCTTACCCTCACAATTGAAAAGAGGCTTGGGATTTCATCTCCGAAATTTCATATCAAGTAGACAAAACTTCCATGTCATGGGTTCTGTTAGGGGATCTTAATATGATTTTTAGTCAAGATGACAAGCTAGGGGGTCTACCCTTTAAGAAAAGTGATTGTGAATATTTTCATAATATTCTGTCTAAAGCTTGTCTTTTGGATTTAGGATTTAAAGGTTATGAATACACTTGGAACAATCACAGAGAGGTAGGGGCAAATATCCAAGAGAAACTTGACAGAGCAGTAGCTAATACAGAATGGAGTTCCATGTTTGCTAAGGCTAAGCTTTCTCACCTAGTTGCAGCTGGCTCTGACCATTGCCCTATAGCCTTAAACTTATATATTAAAAATACCAAATCCTCTTACACTTTTAAGTTCTATGACACTTAGCAAAAGGAAAGTTCTTGTATTCAAACCATCAAGGATTCCTGGGATCTTTCTATCAGAGAAAATCCTACCGAGTCTTTGATCTTGAACATCCAAACCTTACAAACTAACTTAGATTTTTGGAAGAAAAACATTTTTGGTCTTCCTTCCAAACAGATTAAGCAAACTCTATCCCAAATTGATGCTCTGAATAAGTCTAGTTTTGTGTTCAAAAAAGAAGAAAAGATAAATGAAAAACTTTTGCACCTAGAAAACCTTTATGCTACCCAAGAAGCCATAGAAAAACAGCAATCCAGAGATAACATGGTTAACCTAGGAGAAAAAAAATACCAAATATACTAGTGGAAAATGCAAATAAAAAGTCTGTCAAGAAAAGCCTTAAAACCTCTAAAAACGTCTGCTTTTGGGAGCCCCAAATCTGTAATCTTATTTCCCAAAAGACTGCGCCTGAGATTCTTTTAATTTTTCAGATTACGTCTTCCTTTGACAGCCCATAATTTCTCTGATAGACGCAGACGTTTCTATAATTTTATTTTAAACCTATTTCAGAAAATCTGATTCATCTGCATTGTCTGACTTATTTCTGACTGAACATAAGATTAGAAACTCATTACATCGAAATTAGAAGCTCATTGCATAAACTGATCAAAACATTCACCATCCAATTTGAAGTTGAAATTTGTTATACAACATTAACTGAGTTCGCTTGTGAATTGAGTTAGGACTTGGGTCAAAACCCCAAAAAAAAACTACACAACTACTGAATTCACACCATTCTTAATAAAAATGTATGTTCTTACAATAGGTTGATAGCAACCTACAAACAATGGAATAAACTAAAACCAATCCATGCCTTGTTTATCAAAACATGTGTATCTTCCTTATCCAGGTTAACAATTTTCCTAACTGATCTGCAACAACTCCAAAGACAAAAATAAATAAATATCAGGAGTAAGCTACGCAAGGACATAATAATTCATAAAAACAAGCCTTGAAAAAGAGAACAGAGAGTTTCAAGTTATTCACCTTCATATGGGGGTATGTATAAGCCCGACGAGAAAAAGTTTACTGGAAATATGCAGTCAGACACCAAAAAAATTGCTCAGACAGCAAAACTATAAGAAGATAGAGGCAGAAATCATAGAATTAGACACATAAGTTTGATTTGATTCAGAATAGTTAAATATGCAAAACTAGAAGAAATTTATGAGTGTGAAAAGAGTAGTTGGTGAGGGAGAGAAGCTGGTGATAATAGTACAACAATGGTATTACAATAAAAAATTCAAGTAATCTACTTAAGCAACAATCAGAGAACAATGCAGTTTTAATAAGCTAATGGTGGTGCTTGTTAACTTGTAAAGAAGATATATACCTGAAGGACAATATGCGATCCTTGGTTTTAGCTTGTTTCTGATAACACGAAGAGGTGACCATGTGTTCAGCTAGATCTCCATGTACACATAGAAAACAAAAAGAAGAAAAGTTAAAGTATTCAACCAAGAATTATTACCTGATTCCTATCCTAATACTCATTGTCGCCTACAAATTTGTTGAAAATTAGTGGAGCTTGATTCATAGATGCGGATCTTCCATCTTCCTAAGCATTCGAGGCGTGATCGTATGGGAGATTCTAAACAAGATGTCAATGCTTCCTAGTCTCATCAAGTAATAAAAAACTTGGCTAGCTTCTCATAAACCTTTCAAAGTTGACGAACCTATCTCTGCATCCACATATGATCCATTTGTTTTGTCTTCAGCTTGGACCCAATCACAACCAAACAAGGGAGGTGGTGACTACATGCAAAAACAATTACCTTGGATATGGTGATTAAATTGGAAAATTTCCATTGAATCGCTAGAGGAAACCAAATATAAAACAAAATATCATCCATAAAATAAACCTACCATTCTACCACGAACCACACCATCTATTTTGTTGCAAGTGATTTAGTTGTCTCGTGTTTATTCAGCGTTTCCTAGACAGTTGCTTGGACCTTTAAAAACCCAAAAAAAAAAAATGGCATCAGATACTATCCGAAGCCTATAAGGACACTTCATTTAAACCCATTACAAAAAAAAAGGAGCACAGTGTACCTATTTTAATTGCATAACAGAAAATCTTACAATATCCTGGGGTTTATTCAGATACTTACATATCTTATATGGGAAGGACATATGTTATTTAAACTGGTGGGCATTCGGGTAAGCGAAGATAGAAAATCTTATAGAAATGATAATAATCTTAAGAGAACCAATTCTTGAATCATGCTTTGAAATTTCAAGATAATCATTCAACATATAAACTCCCGACATAATCCATCTTTTAAAACCCATTTAGGACTCATTACCGTTACTCTTAAAACTACGGGTCTCGGAACGTTAATCCATATTCCTTCCACTTACGTTCTACTTCTTTGCTTTAATAACCAGGACTTAATAAGTAACTTTAAAGAGTTCAAATCAACATAACCACTTGGACAAAATCCGAAGTAGTACTAACCACTTAGACATAACACCTACAACCAACGTTGTATGCACTAATATATTTCAATTTTATGTAAGAAAAATTGGCATATAACTTCCATTTCAAGCAAGAAAACAACATGGCTATTGTAATTCAATTCGGCAAAGGATTTGCATTAACATGTTGCGGCTGGAAATGAAAACATCATGTTATGTAAAAGGTATGAGAATGAATCCCTTACACACAATGTGATATCCAAAGGATGAACTGACGTAATCTAAAGACACTCCTAAAAAACATGTGACCAACCTTAATCTACACAAAATATCGTTTAGCTACACGTATTCACTATTCCACGCACCATTATGCTATTTTTCTAGTCAAAGGGAACAATCTAAATTGCTTGCAAATGCTAAGAAGTGAACTGCATAATCACATGGGAAACATGATTTTTACTTGGACCAAAAAATGTATACCAAACCATTCAAGAGGCAACTACCCTTGAACAACATGACATCAACAACTATTTTGCTCAGACAAGAGTCAAATATGCCTTTTTACCCATTTTCTCTTCTTTCAGGATTTCTATCAAGCACCTCGTGAGCATAAAACTTATAGTGGTAAAACCGTGGCAAAGAATGATCGAAAATCAAAACCATCAAAAAATTAATAAATTCTCAAACAATGATATTACCATCTACATTTATTTAAAAAAAGAAGATAGTACCATCTACATGATACACTAAAAATTAAACTTACAAGTATAGAAGGAAGAACCTAACCTCATGATCTTCGACATTCTCCCCATTCTCAGTATCCATGTGTGCCTTAGGCTTGTGAACACCATATCTGCATAAATAATAGAAGGTTAGCCAGACACCATACATATTAGTGATGTTAGAACTTTAAACAGGGCGCAATGCCGAACACGCAGAACAAGATACCTTCAGAATATCCTATCTTAAAACAGGCTTTGATGTACAAGACTTTACAATATCTAATATTCATGCCCATCACCACCACCTCTACCTCCACCAACAGCCTCTATTAATCCACCACCGCCTGCAGCACCAACAACAAAACCTCCCACCATACACACCAAAAAAACACTCTTGTAACATGATCCACCTCCCTCAAAACCTACCCACCAATACCAGATCCTCCACAATATCCTAATATTATACAAAAGAGATCAATACATTTGAGATACAAATTAGTAAATCCTACAATACAAACCTATAATGTAAGATTTGAGATCACGAAACATTATATTCAATCGAATTTTCAAGAACCCAAAGACCAAGTTAGAACATACCCTTTACCAGAACTGAATGTGAAGGACATGTAAACTAAGTCATACCCCTCCTCTCCAATAGATCTTCCACAGACAATAAGCTGGGGTCTCCTTCCTTGTTAAGATATCCAATGTAGAAACCAGCACCCCATTCCAAACTCCTGAAAATTAAACCAAGATACTTCAATTCAAATAAACAAACAAAATAAGAATCAGAAACCCTATTACTTGCTGATGCTAAGGAAAATGAAACAACAAATCCATCAAAACAAAATCAAATTCGGTAAACACTATCAATGAATCAAGAGAAACACATCTGACCTAGATATGCTCAACATACAATTTCTCGAGCAACTATTCTTGCCCCATTTTCTCCATATCCATGTCCATACCGATATGCTTCAGCGGCAAAATTAACAAAATCAATGAAGTATAAATTACGATTACAAGAAAACCGAAACTAGAAAAATTAGGGTTTTGATTTTGTGTCTCTTACCCTGCAATTAGCTGTTGGCAAATGTAATATTGAGAATTACCCATAACACAATGAAATCCAACACCAGTTAGGGTGTTCCTTTTGTGTTCTTAATCAACTCCATGACCTTGAATAAATCTGGAATTGAATGATTATTGGGGTTTTGAAATTGGAAATGTTTGGGTTTTTAGAGAGATGAGAGACCATGAGGAGATGAAGTAAAGAGTTTATTTAACGATGATGAACAGAGTTCAAAAGATGGGGTTTTTCGTTTTGAATGTGAAACTATTGCAGCTATCTTGTGGTTTTGTGGAGGAGATGAAGAAAAAGGTTCAATTTCTATGGTTGATTCTTCTGTTTCACCGTTATTGATGAAGAGGGGGAGATGAAGATGGAGAGAGTTAGTGTTTGTCGTCTGTAAGATAAAAAGAAAAGAGAGTGAGGTGAGTTTCGGATAAATGAGAGAGAATAGATGGAAACGAGGTAGGTTTATTCTAGAATTATGGAAACTAGTTTCTCTAGCGGTCTTAATTAAAGTGGGACCACAAAAATAATTTCCTTCCTCAGTCTTAATAGAAATCCACGTGGAATATTTTTATATTTCCTAAATTACCCCTTACAGTAAGTCTGCTATGGGAGCTTGATATGCTTTTTGTCATAAAAAAGACTTTTTTGGAAGAATAATCTATTCTATATTAATATTAATATATACAAAGGGAACACCCCTTCTTTTGTTCAACTACAGTCAAAATGAAGCTGCAATTTTTGAATAGACAATTTTGCCCTTATTTTGTGCCGACACAATTGATGAGACCTAAATAATCCGAGGGTATAAAAGTAAATTGATGTGCAAAATTTGAAACCCGAAATCGCCCTTAATTTGTTAACCCTATAAAAATTGTCATCTAAATTATACGAGGTTAAAAAGGTAAAAAGGAAAAACAAATCATAACTCAAGAGAGAGAATAAAAAATTAAAAAGAGTGGGTCATGTGTACGGGGTCATGTGTAGCAAAATGAAGTCAGCAAATTATGTCTTCCAATATTACCCTTATCTTCACACGATACACTTGAAAATGGAAATAAAATTCAAGGGCAAAATGGTAATATCACAGTGCAAAATGGACAACCAATAAGTCCCAGCGCCCATAGCCCAACTTGCACGTGCCAAAGAATCTAGTATATAAAGAATTCCAAGGGAAGTCTTATTTATAAATCTCAATCGACTTAAAAAACTCATTTTCCACTACTTTCATACTAAAACTATGAATAGAAGGAAGTGGAACAATATTGAGTGCCTAAAGAAGAGTGATAATGTTATTACCTTTAAAAGAGAAGAAATGCATAAATCCTTACATGGATTATTTCTCAAATCTTTTTTCACTCCCTCTCCTCCCCTAACTCCTAACCCTTTGTTATTTAGAATACTAATCTTGTATCTCCCTTGAAGAAAACATTTCCTTAAACTCCATTCGTTATGTTGAGGAAATCAGTTAGTCATAAAAAAACTTAAACCCAATAAGTCTCCAGGACCGGATGGATTTCACTAGCTTCTTTAAAATGAATTGGGAAACCGTAGGTGAACAAGTGGTCCTAGCTATTCAACAATTCTTTGAATCGAAAACCTACATCATGAATTCAATAAAACTCTTCTCTTCTTAATCCCTAAGAGTAAACACCCCAAAGATCCTAGTGGCTTTAGACCTATTGGTCTATGTAATACTATATACAAAATTATAGCTAACATTCTTTCTAATAGGATCAAGCCTCTTCTTAATTCTATCATCTCCCTTTCCAAGTCAGTTTTTTTTTTATCTAAAAGGCAAATTTCTCGATAACATTATCATTGCCCAAGAGATAATTCACTCCTTTAAAAAAAAAAAGTGAAACATGCCTTTGGAATGGGTATCAAGATAGACATGTCAAATGCCTTTGATAGAGTAGATTGGGAGTTCTTGTTAAATGTCATGAAAGATTTTGGTTTTAACAAGAACTTTTGTAACTTAATTCATCAATGTATTTCAACTTCATCCATTGCGCTTTACTCAATGGTAACCACGGTGATACTTTAAACCTTCTAGGGGGCTTAGGCAAGGGATCCTCTTTCCCCTTACCTTTTTATCATTTGTATGGAGATTTTCTCCAGGTTGCTTATAACTAGTAACCAAGAAAAACTAATCAATGGGGTCAAGATTACCCCTAAAAACAGTCCAAGTTCTCATCTTTTCTTTGCCGATGACTGTCTTTTATTCATCAGAGCAGATTTTAGGGAGTGTCATAATATTCTAGCTCTTATTGAATCCTTTGGCAAAGCCTCAGGCCGGCTCATTAATTTTGAGAAATCAGGGTCTTCTTTAGTAAAAAGTACAAACTAAACATCAGAGAATGATTAGTAAAGTACTAAAAATCAAGAAAATTAACCCTAAAGACTCTTACTTAGGAACCCCCTCTTTATTAGCAAAGCCAAAATTAAACTTTTTGAAAGTTTAGTAGAAAATATGGAACATAAGATACAAGGTTGGATGAGTAAAATTCTAGCCCAAGCTAGTAAATTAATTCTTAATAAATCAACTTTGGAAAGTATGGCTAGCTATCAAATGAGCTGCTTTATCTTACCCAAGAAAATTACTAATAAAATAGATGCCTTACAAAGGGATTTTTGGTGGGGCAAGGAAACATATTATAAGGGTTATTACCCAAAATCTTACTCTTGTCTTTGTAAACCAAAAAGTAAGGGGGTCTAGGCTTTAGGAATGCTCATAAATTTAACATTGCTATGATAACTAAACTTGCTTGGAGATTGCTAACAGAGCCAAATGCCCTGTGGGTATCTCAGTTAAAGCCTAGATACTTTAGAAATACTACTGTTTTTAAAGATAAAATCCCATCAACTAGTTCCTGGATATGTAAATGTATAAGCAAGGGCATCCACCTAATTGAACAAAATAGCATTTGGGAAATTGGGGACTGAATAAAGATACTAATATTTGGAATGATAGATGGATACCTAATTTGGAAAGTAACATTGGGAGCTTAAGAACTCTTATTAACTCTTATTTAACACTTGTGAAGGATCTGATTGACCCTTACACAGAGAAGTGGAATTCAACTTTAATTTTTGAAATGTTTCATGTACACATTGCTAAGAGGATCATCAATATCAGAATAGCTAGTAACAAACCAGATACTCTGAGATGGCTTCTTACAACCTCTGGTGTTTATACAATGAAATCTATGTACAATAAACTCATGAAAGAACAGCAAACCTCTATAACTTAGGACAACGTGTTTCTTTTTGGAACAATTTATGGAAGCTCAATGTGTCACAAAGAATAAAAAAAATTGCTTGGAAGTGTTTACAGGGTGCTCTGTCAACAAATTCACAACTACCTAAATTTATGGAAGATGTGCATCCTAACTACTCTTTTGGTTGTAATACAGCTGAAACCATAGAACATCTTCTGATTACCTGTCCTTATGCCAAATCTGTATGGGCTATAGAGCCAAATCCATAACCAATAACCTGGATAACATATCTTCTTTTTAGAAATTTGCAAAACAGGATATGGAGATTAGATTCTCGACATACCTATTGAAATAATCTTGACAAAAGCTTGGTTTATTTGGAAAGAGAGATGCGTGAGAGTTTTGAACAAAAACAGCAAACTAAAACTCAATTAGGCTCAGAAATACAAAGATTCTCATACTTCTGGTACAAGAATAATATGCCATCAAGACAGTTCACAATGGTAAATTGAAGATACAAAACTGGTCTTTGCCTAAAAGTTCACAGTTGAAGCTAAATATTGATGTTGCCTGGATTTCCTTAGATTTACCTGCAGGTTTTGCTTTAATTCTTAGGAATGATGCAGGAGATTTCGAGCTTGGCAGGGCAGGATCGTTCGCAGCCTCTTCCCCTGAAGAAGCGGAAGCCATAGGATTACTACAAGGTGCAAACTGGGCAGTCGAAAAAGGCTTGTCAAATTTCACAGTGGAAGACGACTGTAAGAATCTGTTCGATTACTTAAATGGGAAAGCTTCTCAAATAAGTTGGCAGAATAAAACTATTATGGATGAAGTTAAGAAAAAAAATTCTCAGTGTCAAAATTTTTTGGGTTTTTATTTAGTACTTAGAACTGCAAACAAAGTAGCGGATGTATTAACAAAAGAAGCTAAATCCTTTAAGAACGTCTTAAATTGGAGAACTATTCCTCCCTCTTGTATTAACTATGCTATAGCAGTAGATAAATCAAATGTTATGGGTGTTTCTACTAGCCTAACATTAGATGGCTCTACTCAATCTGCTGTAAGGGATACTAACTCCCTAAATTAGTCTTTTTGGAATGTATTTAACTTACAAAAAAAAAAAAACCTTAAAACGAATTATACACTCACATATGCCGTTCCGAACTATTGCCGAACAACAAACTGTTAGACCGGATTTTATCAACCCCAATCAGTATAATTCTCGTTCCCATACGTATGACGTCCCGAACACCCCAGTACCCTGAATTGCTAACTAGGTTCTACACCGACCCTACGCCTACGCCTTGCGTATGTTCTTCTTTTTTTTTTTTTTTTTTTTTAAGGCTATTATTGGGGCGTCACATTCCATTAGAGGGGCGTCACCTAATAGGACAAAACGGGTCACCCGTAAGTAATTTCAAAAATCTCTCATCTCAAATAATTGTGTAACAACCCTTGTTTGGCTTTAGTTTAATTAATTAAACCTAGCTACGTCCTAAATTACGCCTGAAAATCAACTAAACCTAGGCGTAAAATTGGAATTACGCACTGAAATCAATCGAACCTAGGCGTAAAATTGGAATTACGCCTCGAAAACAACTAACTAAACCTAGGCGTAAAATTGGAATTACGCCAGAAAAAAACTAACTAAACCTAGGCGTAAAATTGGAATTACGCATGGAAATCAACTAAACCTAGGCGTAAAATTGGAATTACGCCTGGAAATCAACTCAACCTAGGCGTAAATTGGAATTACACCTGGAAATCAACTAAACCTAGACGTAAACGACATGCAAATCAAAGTTTACGCTTGAATTGAACTAAACCTAGGCGTAAGTTCTTCAAAAACTAAATTACGATTGAAAAATCTAATACCGCACTCCAGGGCGTAACACTAGCGGAAAGTAAATAAAATCCTAATTTTACTTCGATTTCATTCGATTTAAGCACAAAAACGGGTACAAAAAGATGGGTTTGTTTGATTATTACCTTACACACACCATGGGTTGTTGTTGAGGAGTTTGAAAACATGATTCTTCAATTGATTGAATCGGTGGAATGAGTTGAGGATGAAGTTGAGGTTGATTGAGTTGTTGATTACCATCACTAGGATCAGTTTGCTTCTTCCTCATCTATTTTTAGTAGTTTTAATTGAAGGGTAATTTTGACAAATTGCTATGGAATCAAAATATCCCTTAACTTGATTTTTGGTCACCAAATATCCAAGTGAAGCCCTTCTAATGGAGTGTGACGCCCCAATAATACCTGGCTTGATTGGGGTATACCCAAACTAATTGGGGTATACCCAATGAGACAAAATAGGGTCATTTTGAAGTAAAGCCAAGCCACCCCTTAACCTTGTATTTTCAAAATGGCTAATATGCCCTTGTTTAATTAACACTAAAAAATTGATTAGGTTAATTAATTGAGTTTAGATTAAAATTTTGAAAATGAAAATCCAAAGAGGTTAAACCTTTAATCCGTCTTATGAGTTCGATTTCGATCAAAAAAATTGGTTTTCAAAAATGTCAAAGGCTCGGCAAGATATACGTTTGAATAAGGTGCCGCTATATATGGCTAAAGCATGGTCTTTGTTTGAATAAAATGCCACCAATTTTAGCCAACAAGGTATTTAAATGAAGAACATGCCGACTTTATTTTTTTTTGACACATAGGAGATGGCTATTGAAAAATATTAGCTTGACAAGGTCTAAAAAAAAACCCCGCCGGCGGGTGAAAAATACCACGGCCATGGTATAAGCTCGGCAAGGTATTTAAATGAAGAACATGCCGACTTTTTTTTTGACACACATGAGAGGGCTATTGGAAAATATTAGTCAGCAAGGTCTACAAAAAACACCCGCCGGCTGTTGAGAAAAATACCCCGTCGGCGGTTGAAAAACCCGCGTGAGATAAGCTCAACAAGGTCTTCAAAATACCTGCCATACAGTAGAAAAAATTTACAAATGTCGCCATGGATGTTATGAAAAGCTCGGCAAGGTATAGATATGGATATCTTGCTTTAATTCTCGTAATTGCTAAATTTAGAGATGAAAAGCTCGGCATGTTATTCAACCTTATACCCTATCGACTATATTTTGGTTTGAGTCGACAAAAAATACCCCTGCCGACTTTTGGTTCGTTTTGATTCTTCATTTCACATGTATAGTTAGAGTGTAGAAAAAGATTTTGATTTTTTTTTTTTTTATATGTTTTGGCCGGCAAGGTTTTTTAGTATGGGCAATTTGGTCTTTTAACACCTTTAAGACACCCCTTAGCACACTCCTTTGGATGGGTACAAAATGAATATATCCCAATTAATCCTGGATACCCCAATCAAGGCAGGCAATAATAGCCTTTTTTTTTTTTTTTTTTTTTTTTTTTGTGTTTCTAGTTCGTATTGCCTTATTCGATATTTCCTTTTATTAGATGTTTTCCTTTTTAGTTAATGTTTCTTTATTTAACTAAAACTATAAGCTATTTAAGCTTCCGCAGTAGAACTAAGTTGATTATCAATCGATACAGCTATTTCACCAATCAAAGGATTAAGGTGGCTGATCCCCAATCAACCGATCAATATTTGTGTTTGGTGTAGTAGTTTCCTGTTTCCTAACACAAAACGAGAAAGAATCGGAATCGTAAGCGCTAAGTGAACCCTAACACACACTCTCGATCGAAACGAGAGAGAATTGGAATACAGCGACGAATATAGCGGTAAAACTTCCATTTCCTGGCCTGAATTATATGCTTTGTTTGATTTTCATTTTCTTTTCTTGTTGCTAGGATTAATTTGAGGAACCCCAACTTTAATAATATTCTCTGAACTGAAAATAATTAAACGGATTTAATTTTAATGATCGATTGTAGTTGTAGTAGATTTAATGGTGGATTTGTGGAAATGATTCTTCTTTGAATAAGGTGGTGATTGTAAGGTGTTAGTCATGGATTTTGATTTTACCAATTTTTCATTAGGGTGAGAGGGGATAAGAGTGAGTTGTGGGGTTCTCTAGTTTAACGATGGTTTTGTAGTTTTACTTGCATTGATGGTTCTAGTTGTAACGATGTAATGGAAAATTAGTGGTGGTGGCGTCAGTATGGGTGATTTGTGTTAGTGCAGTATCTTAGATTTTTTTTCGTTTTTTTCATCCTGGAGTTAAGGAAGAGAATAGTGTGTCATGTTAATCGCAGGTGGACACTGTTTTTGATTTAGGCCATATGGGTCATACTGATATATATATCCTTCCTAGTGGGACGTTGCCAAGGGGCTAAGAGTCGTAGATATTACCTGATTTGGTTGACGGTGTAAATTGCATTGAGGTTACATTTTTTCTATGCGTTCTAACTTGAAAAAATTGTTGACTAGAATGTTACTGGATCAGTTTTGTCAGACTTCTGTGGAACCCATGGGGGAAAAAAGCGACCATGTTCACATCATGGCCTTGTCTGATGCGTTGGGTGTGCCCATCCGTGTAGTTTACCTGGACCACTGCTCCTGTGATGCTAAGGGTGTTAGTATAACTCGTCATGATATTATTCCAACTGTTGGTGTTGCTCAAAATACTAGCAAAAGCAATTCTGATTGCATGAAACCTTTCATCACCTTGCTTTACCACTCCTGCCCTGGCCATTATGACGTTCTGTACCCAAAGCAATCAGGTAAGATTTTAATGATACTGGAATTCTTTTATGTGATTATGCATGGAACCCATTTAGGCAGCTGTAACTCTAGGTTGGCGACTAAGAATAACAAAGCCATCCGCTTGATATAGAATGAAAAGTCTCATTGTAACAATGCCAGCTTCCCGTTCCAATCACAGATTCGTTGGTGAAACCTAAAAGGCTTGACAGGAATTCATCTGGCTATGAGGAAGTTGAAAAGGAAAACACTGAGGATGTTGACCAGCGCAACCTTTATCTTGCAAAGGTACATCTACCATTGGTTTGTTGACCAGCGCAACCTTTATCTTTATTAATAGATTGTAAGTTAAATTTCGATATGAAGTTATTAACCCTCCTTCCATGATTGTCACTAGGAGGGCGCTATTCGCAAAGGCTCGCCTGCTGCTGAAGGTGTTTCATTGAGTGATATGGTTAAACGCCAAGCGTAAGTAAATTTTACAGTGTTCTTGAAGTTTAGTTGGGAAAAGAAAAAGAATGTTAGGCTATAACTTGTATAACTTGTTAAATGCTATTTTTCAGGTTGGAAAAGAAAAAGAATGTTAGGCTTCAATCTCCAGACTTTTATGTTTCAAGAACTAGACTCGTTGTATACAATTTTCCAAACACAATCTCTGAGAAAAGGCTTAAAAAGATATTCGAAGATGCAGTTCTTTCCGGAGTTAGCGAACAAACTCCTATCATTCAAAAGGTACATCACAGAGAACATTTTTGGAACTGTTATGCACTCCTAATCTTGACCTACTTATATATGTTCTGAGAATAAGAGCTGCTGAAACTGGATAAAATCTTGACTAACAGTTTTAACATTAGTTATAAAATTTGAAAGTCAAAACTCTACACACTTATACCGCTGATTCTGCAGATAAAAATCTTAGGTCAAACCAAGAATGCAGAGGCGATCAAGAACTACCCACGTGGAATAGCTCTGGTCGAGTTCGCGGAACATCAGCATGCGCTTGTGGCCCTGAGAGTTCTTAACAATAATGCTGGTAAGTATTCCTGATATGTGTATCACATTCCCTGTGGTTAAGAGATCCCTGTGGTTAAGAGAATTACTTAAATATTTTTCTTCCTTTTTTGAGTTAGAAGCCAATTGTAATAGGATCATGGGATGGAAAAAATATAAATCATTAAGTGTGCATGTTTTAGAAAAAGTTGATTTTTTGTGAGGTGATCTAAATGATGAGTAGAGGTAGAACTTTCTCTCTGAATAAAATACCTAGGTACGCAGACCATTCTGTAACACTGTGCAGAATGAAAAGGAGCCAAAATGGAAATGGTTGATTTCTTTTTTTTAATCTCACGTGCCACTTGTCATCTGCAGAAACTTTTGGCCCCGAGCATCGCCCTATCGTTGTGTTTGATCTCGATAATATCCGGACACTGAGACCAGGTCAGAAGAAGCTGGACTATGGCAGGCCCGCAGACACAGAATCCTTGCCAGGACTCACTACAACACAAAGGGCAAGCTCAGTAAGCTTGACCTAATTCTCAATGACTTCACATGAAGATTCTCTATGTGAAGGCACAGAATCCTTGCCAGGACTCACTATAACAGATTTTTTTAATTCTTAGTTTCTTTCCAGGAAGGTATATATCCTATTTTCTTTGAGAAGAAGAAGCTTTGTTGCACTCTTGGTGCCTAACAGGACCAAGTTAGTTTTGTCGCCTCAGAAGATAAAAACTGTGTTCTGTTTTATTTTGGACTATTTCGGAAATGGACAGAATTACTAGAAAAAACGTGTGGATAGTCAAATTTCGACCATGTCAGCAGGGAATTTTACGATTATAAAGATCTCCCATAACTCTTTTCATAGTTTCTCGATAAAAAGAAAGAACTAGAGCTCAATTTTAAGACTATTTTGGTAAATGTTATATTTATTTATGGTCCAACAAGTGCAGCAAACTGCCGGATTCTTTTACATGCATTTATAAAGTAAAACCCTTTTTGTAGCATGTGAAAGAAAATTAGTTGAGGCACCCTATAAACCATATCATAATAGTCAGATGTTTTTACCTGCATTTGTCTAAGTAAAAACCCTTTCGTGGTATCTGAAAGAACTTTAGTCGGCCTACAAACCATATCCTATTAATGTAGTTAATCTCGGTCGCTTAAATGAAATTTTGAAGCTTTCTTCTCTTTGAACAAAAACAGATGTCCACTTGAGACTTAAAACACTACCAACGTCGGATTGCTCATATTTGTGTAGTAAAAGGTATTTGAAAAAACAAAGTACACGAAATATTTTGAAAATCCATGAGATAAACTTTAAATCCGAAAAGTAACTCGAGTTAAGTTAATAAGTTGATGATGTCACAACTCACTAATCTAACGGTTGTACACATGCTAATTCAATTTTCGCTTGCGCAGCACGCGATCAATTTTTTTCCCCAGTCTCATCAATCAGAGATTTTTCGGACCATAATGACACTTCGAAGGAACCTAATCAAAACAAAACGAGCAGAATATTCTCTTGTCAAGCGCATGGTACTTCCTCTGCCAACAAGTCCTAAAAGAGGAAGTGCAAAGCAAATTTTTCAAAACTGAAGTTGAGCAGATATCCAAGACTTACTGTTACGGCGTGCAATTTGTCAACGAAATAATGATGTTAGCACAACCGGCCAGTAAGAGGCTCAGCAGCTTATTCCCGTTGTGTCTCATCTTAAAATTGTTAAGTTCAAACTCAAAAGTGGAACATTCATTTATAAGTAATTCAAGGTGGTTAATCCCAACGAAGCTCTCCCTCTCTCCTCTGAATCGGGCGACAATGGTTAACCAATTCAGTTAGTGATATTTCCATTTTCCTTTAATTTCCGTTAATTTCTTTCGTTTCCTAAGATTCTCATCATAGTTTACTATGTTTCATCATATTGCTTAAACCTTTTACCCAAATTTTTCTTATGTTAATTTCATTTTCATGATTTTTAACTCACTCATTTGAATTTTAAACTTATCATGCATTGCTAAACCATCCTGCATTCTCCTAATATGTGTTTACAGCTTGTTGTTTCTCTAATGGCTTTTGCCACTTATATTGTTGTGTTCATGGCGTTTGCCGAGTTTGTTTTTATAAATCGTTTGGTTGTTTTGAAGATATGCGAAGGTTTCAATGGTGTTTGGTTGAGGAAGTTTCAATACCGTCTCAACTCGGAACCTAGTCAACAATCCCACTCATCTACCAATTCAAAAAACTTCAAAGAGTTCATTTACTACGTCAAGCGTAATTGCAGGCTTTTGCTGATTTTTAGTCTAACCATCTATAGTTGTAGTTTCCTTAGTCCCACCCGTCTCAAATATCATATCTTAAATGAATATATTTCCGGTAAAGGTAACAATGTTATTCGGAATAATAGTCAACTCTCTAAATCCATAGTTATCCCTTCCTATAAAATCACTCAACAACAACATAGTTGTTATAACCCTAAAACTGTCAAAACTTTCATCATGGAAGAAGAACGTACTTCTCAAGTTGGTGAACTGGTGAATAAGTTCAAAAAAGCCACTTTGGAGTTGGGTGACACAAATGAGGTGATCAAAGTTCAGAAGGAAAGTAGCAATGGAGAAGCTGGCAAAGAAGACTCATGGGAAGCTAGCGCTATTGGAAAGGTTATCATAGAAGGCGGGATGAGCCATGATCTTGTTCTCAAATATAATCAGTTTAATGGCCTTTCATGACGCAAGAAGATGTGAGAATTGTGGAGGTAGATCCAAATACCTTTATTTTCAAGTTCAACAACTGGGATCTGCTGAACACTGCCATCAATGAACGTCCCTGGAATATCAACAAAAAACTCTTGGTAGTTCATGACTATATTCCCGAGATGGTATACACTGAGAAGCATTGGGGGTTTCAACACTTTTGGATTCAACTAAAGTTTCTCCTTCCAGAGCATATGAATGTTGTTGTTGTTACAAAAATTGGAGAAATTATGGGAGAAGTGGTGGCTATTGAACCTAAAGATGCCATCCCAGTAGGCAGTGTTCCTGTCAAAGTTTGTGTGAATATTGATCTCACAAACCCCCAAGAAGAGGCGTTAAGACGATAACGAATCTTTGGTTTATCTCGATGGATCAAATTTTACTATGAGCGTCAACCACCTGGTATATGCACTGAGTGTTACATAATCCAAGCACCGTAGGGTTCTCTTCGCAAAGATGCTCGCTAACTACCTATCTAAGGCACATGAAAAGCCTTATTTTTTTGGTCAAGTAAGCAACCTGAGGAAGATGGTTAGTACCAAAAGCACTACTTCTGCTCCAGCATCTAGGGCCAATCAGAAGGCTTTCACCAAATCTACTGCTTTTGTTCCTCCTAAGGATGGCGTCCCAATCAACATGGATTTTTTTCTCCAGAAAGAAAGCGATGACTCTGAAGTGGAAATTAGGATAGGAAAACGTCTCAGAATTACCAGTGATCCTAACCCTAGTAGTGTTGAAGCTGAAACTTCCAATACCAACACCACCAATGATTCTAGATCGTAGATTCAACAAACTCAAAGGTGCACAACACGAGGAAAACAAATTGTGAACGCATTAATGGAGAGTCGGTATTTCTTACATCAAGTACCCTCATTTTTTGCATTCTCGTTACTTTCCCCCTCTTAAATTCTACAATCATTTATTTTTTGACTTTTGCTCTAGTCACTAATTCATGTTATTTACGTAGAATTTCATGCAAAGGAAAACACTCTAGGTTAGCCTTAATTTATCGTAGCAAGTTATTTGCTTCGCCATATACTACACTTCTTTTCTGGTTGTCTTAACAAATTTTTTCATCAGCATGAGAATTCTTTCTTGGAATGTTCGGGGTCTAAAATCTCATGATACTCGTAATCATCTAAGTGAGCTTGTCGAACCCAAAACCCCGATATTATTTTTTTGTGTGAGACTAAAATTAGTCAGGCTAAGAGTCAACAACTTTTAAGTCATTACCAATATCCTAATCATGCATTCATCGAGCCAATAGAAATGTCTGGTGGGTTAGTACTACTTTGGAAAAATGGGTTCATTTGCAATCTTCTAGAAACTAGGCTTAACACTTTTAACCTTGTTGTTCAACATGATCCTAGTAAAACTGAGTATCTACTTACTTGTATGTACAGTTATACCAATTATAACAAGAAGAAAGAACAGTGAGAGTTTATACAAGAAATAGGTGAAAACCATTCTGGTCCTTGGATGCTTATAGGTGATCTAAATTTCTACCTCCTAGATATTAATAATAATTCTTCTTCTTATGATGATGGTGTGGTCTTGAATACATTGGATTTGTAGGCAAAGATTATACTTGGTCTAGAAATCATCTAGAAACTGGTACTAGAAGATCTAGGATAGATATGGCACTAGGAAATGTAGATTGGAGTCACAATTATCCAAATTCCAAGTTATTTCACTTAACTCAAATAGGAAGTGACCACAAATCCTATTATGCTTTTTACAAACTCTCTTGATACCCAGTGCTGGAAGCCTTTTAAATTTTTTCTCACTTGGTTAGAGGATGCTACTTGTACTTCTGTCATTGAAGATGCATGGAATATTGAAATTAATGGTTCTCCTGGATTTCAATTGGTGAATAAATTTCAATCAACTAGAAAGAAGTTGTCTCTATGGAACAAAACACATTTTGGTAATGTGGATCAAAGAGTTAGTCAGCTGCAAAATGAACTTGACACAGTGCAATCATTGCCTCCTTCTAATGAGAATCATAACAAAATACTTTGCATCAACAAAGATCTTAATAAGTGGCAGAAGATAAGAAGTGAGTTCTACCAACAAAAATCAAGAGATCATTTTATTAAAGACATGGATAACAACAGCAAGTATTTTCATACCAAGAAAAATAAAAGAAGAGTAAGGAATAACATTAATGCTTTACAAGATCATGATAACAACTGGCTGCACACTAGAGAAGATATTTCACATCATCTTTATTCTCATTTCAAAGGCATGAGTACTTATACTCCTATTGTTCGTGATGAAGGTCTCTTTCTGATTCTTCCAACAGTAATTACAGCTGTTGATAACTCTTTGCTTACAAGAACTCCTTCATTTGAAGAAATTCATGTAACTCTTAAAAGCATGGAAAACTGGAGTGCTCCAGGGCCAGAGGGTTTTCAAGCTGTTTTTTTGAAAAGCCAATAGAACATTATTGGTAATGATGCATGTCATATGGTAGCTAGATTCTTGAGACTAAGAAAATGGTGAGGGAAATCAACAAGATCTATATTTCTCTAATTCCTAAGAAAAAGAAGCCCATTTGTGCAACGATTATAGACCAATTGGTCTTTGCAATACTTCATACAAGATTATTTCCAAAATAATTGTTTCAAGGCTAAACCTCTTATGGAGAAAATCATTTCCCATACCAAGCAAAGATATGTGTCCGGAAGATTGATAAGTGACAACACTGCCACTGCTCAAGATATTATGCACTCTATGAAGAAGAAAAGAGGTCAAATTGGTTGGTTAGCACTCAAGCTAGACATGTCAAAAGCATTTGACAGACTAGAATGGAGTTTCTTGTTAAAAGTTCTCGATTATTTTGGTTTCAACAAGGATTTTCGTGACTTAATTTATGAGTGCATAAGTACTTCTTCACCGTCGCTTATGCTAAATGGGTCTCCTTGTGAAGAATTTCACCCAACAAGAGGAATCAGGCAAGGTGATCATCCCTTATCACCATATCTCTTCATTTTGTCAATGGAATTCCTTTCTAGGCATCTGGTATCAGCACAACAAAACAAAACTATTCAAGGTATTAACGTGACTGCTAATTCTCCTGCCATCAATCATTTTCTTTTTGCAGATGACTGCTTGATTTTCACTCAAGCAAACTTATCTTCAGTTCATAATCTATTGAAGTTATTACATAATTTCAAAGTGCTCAACAGTCAAATGATCAATTTTGACAAATCTTCGGTGCATTTCGGTAAGAACACTAAGCCGATGTTGCTGAAAATCTCACTCACATTCTAGGTGTTAAAGTCATGAATTCTAAAAAAAGATATCTTGGATTTCCTTTACTTCTAGGAATTGAAAACAAGAGGCTTTCAAATCCATTGAAGAAAATTTCTTAGCGGATATTCAACTTGGTCTTCTACTTCACTCACTCAAGTCGGCGTATCCACAATGATCAAACATGTGCTTAATTCTTTACCAATTTATCAAATGGGTACTTTTAAGCTTCCTACTCAACTGCTCAATAGACTTACTTCTATTCAAATGAAATTCTTTTGGGGTTATAATTCAAATAGAGGAAACAATCCAATAACATGGCGAAGGTTTGTAAATCCAAAGATTTTGGAGGATTGTCTTTTAGAGATTTGGAGAAACCAAACTTGGCCTTACTTACTAAATTGGCATGGAGACTATACACTGAGGAGGATGCACTTTGGACCAAAATTATGAGCAGCAAATACTTCAAAAATGGCAACATTCTTCATCAAAATCTCAAAGCGTAAAATTGTTCCTATACTTGGAATGGTTTAATTAAAGGACTCGCAAGTTGTACAACAAAATTATTTTATGGAAATAAATAATGGTAAAAGAACCAAAATTTGGTTAGACAAGTGGATTCCAGGTGAAGATACTCCCCCTCAATGAAGGAATGATCTCGCATGCATTTTATCAAGATGTTGAAGATCTAATCATTCCAAACACCAATGACTGAATGTGGAACTTCTGAATCTCTTATTTGATAATCATACATCTCAGAAAATACAGAATTTGTTCCTAGATACCTCTAAAGAAGATTTAATGATCTGGATGCCAGCTAGAGATGGGAAGTTTTCAGTTAAGAGCACTTACAAAAAGTTAACCAATTCCAATACTGAAGTAATAGTAGATGGAAGAGTTATACAAAATACTGTTTGGAAGAGATTATGGCAAAGTGTAATTCACCTCATGGAATAAAGTTGTTTGTCCTGAGATGCATTCATGAGTCTCATTCAACAAGGAGCAGACTTGCCATACACAACAACAATATAGACACACAATGTGATATATGTGGTCACAATGAGGAAACCATGGAACATCTTATGTTCCATTGTAGTCATGCAAGATCTGGTGTGGAGAATGGTTAATGTTGATATTGATGAAGTCCGGAGGAGCTGTACCGGTGTCTCTATCTGGGTTGAGAGTTGGTTTTCAACCAACATTTCCACTAGTGATGAACATTTATTGGAAATTCTTATGGTAACTCGCATGGATCTTATGGAAGGACATATGTGAGAAAATATTTCATGGAGTAAATATCAACCCTTACTTTACTATGCATAGAATAAATTATCACCTGCAATCATATTCACCCTCATCCTCCATGAACATTAGTAATTCTAATCCTATTGTTTCCTCTCATTGGAGTCCTCCTATACAAAATGTTTTAAAATTTAATGTTGATGCTTCTTATGATGAGGATACTAATACGCTCGGAATCGGCATTGTTTTACGCACCCATGCAGGAACTTGCGAAGGAATCAAAGGAACATACTCAAATGGAGCACTAAGTGCAGAGGCATGGGAGTGCATGGCTATACGAGAAGCATTGTTGTGGGCTAGGGAAAAGAAGTACACAAGAATTCACATCGAAGAGGATGCACAATTAGTGATTCAATCTATCAATGAAGATGTCTCCTCATACAATGGGAGAATAGAAACATTTTAAAACAGATTAAGAGTTTAAGTGCTAGTTTCTTGCATTGTAGTTTTACTTATGTCAGTAGACAAAACAATAGGGTAGCATATGCGATTGCAAAATCTGCTCGAGTTTCTACTTGCTAGTTTGAGTATTTCAAATAACTTCTCTGAGGAAATTTGTAGTCTCTTGGCAGGAGACATTAACAATCCTCCCATTTAATAATAAAATCTTCTTTTGTATCAAAAAAAAACTCAAAAGTGGAACAAAGATGTTTTTAGACTAATTCAATCAAAACATGAAAACATAAACTTTTCAAAATCGAGTCAAACACTCAAGGCCTCCAGGATTCTACTGTCACAACTCAATCTAAACAACTAGGGAAATTGTACGACTCAAAAGAAGAGTTGTGGAAAGAAACCAAAACAACATTGACAAGTTAGCAGATTGAAATACTACAGATTTTCACACCTAATAGATCAAAATCAAGTAAAATCTATTTTAACATCTCATTTTTCCTTTGTGCCCTATTCTCTTGGTCCAAGGGACATCCTACCAGTCGCTCACCTATACATTAAGTGTATGACAGATAGTGAAAATGTCAAACTAATAGCCCTCCTGCTAGGGAGGGAAATTTTAAGATTGTTACCTAGATGATCATGGAGCAGTGGGTCCGACGAAATAAATTAGCAACCGAAATCCGTTCCTAAAGATTTTGTAATAGTTTTTAAGCGTCATAAAACTAGGACAATTATAAGGGTCGAATTAAAAAATCCATGGTCCGTCATAATTTTGGAACAGCCTGTTATTCTGGGATAAATTTGAAACATCAGAACTTCCATTGTCCATGATTATTTTTTTTTTTTTGAAATTCCTTTCGACCCATATAAACCACGACCATTATTCAACATCAATGATCCATGGATCCTCATTGGCGACTTTAATGAAATTATGGATCAACCGGAGAAAAAAGGGGTAGAGAAGTAACATATGCTCAGACTCAACCATTCTTTAACTTAATTGATCAAATGTGACTCATGGATCTGGGATTCCGAGGCGACCCGTTCACCTGGACAAACAATCAGGAAGGAGAACGACTCGACAGGGCTATGGCAACTCAACGTTGGAGAACGTCCTACCCGCATGCAGGAGTTAATCATCTACCAAGTGTTGATGGTGGATTTTCAACAAAGGTCAAAACCGTAAAATCATGATACCGCATGTTTTTGAAACGGCTTGAGCATGTGCCGATTCATATTTTACGAAGCCATGATGAACATGTCTTTCGAAAATCCTCCACTAGCCGAGCGTTCGATCCCTGGCATTTCATTGTGCCCTCTATGTAGAATAATAGAATTGGGCGGTCCTCCAATATAATTGTTTGTTGAGAGGGCTTAACGGCTTCAGGACGTCTGATACTCACTGTTCCCCGACTACATGAGAGCGACCCCCTCTACATAGAAGAACGATTGGGCGGTTCTTCGTAAGATTGAGAGCAACAGCGCCTTCCGGAGATGCTGACACTCACCGATCCCGACTATGTAGAGACGTGTATAGACTCGGGCGTTCTCGTAAGATTTGAGAACGCCTTAGGGATATTAGCCGTCTCCTGACTATGCACATAGATTAGTTCTGCCGTGACATTCACCACTGAATTCCCAGAATAATCTATTATTTCTCCTATTCCATGGTCGAATCCACGGCCTGATCCCATGGAATGGCAATAACAATTGCTCATATTCCATGGTCGAATCCACGGCCTGATCCCATGGAATGGCAATAACAATTGTTCCAATTCTATGATCGAATCCACGGCTTGATCTCATAGAATGGCAATAAACAACCGTATTATCTCATTACTCCGATTTCATAAATCCTATGGAATGGTAATAGATAAATTTATTACTCCGATTTTATGGTTGAATCCACTATCCCATGGAATGGTAATGCATGTTTTATTATTCCGAATTCATGGTCGAATCCACAACTGATCCTATGAATTGATAATAAATAACTACTCATTCTTATTGTTCAATTTCATGAATTATTCTACACTGAATTTCATGGATTAGCAATAAATACTCAATAACCGGCATCCGGATCATCACTTGAGTAAGCCCCACAAAAATGGTGTAAGTGTACTCGACAATGATGCACGATCGAGCACCGGATGCACGAACGAGCATCCAAAAATATGGACAGATGAGGAATCCTACGCAAAAACGAGAGAAAACAACAAATATTAATAAAATAATAAGGAGCGCCCGGGGCCAGGCCAACCGGCCGGCCGGCCATGCCCTAGCCGTGCTTCTGGTCCCCATGCTTCTTCCATTATTTTGCCCTATTTTGTTATTTTCATGAACTTTCCTTGATTTTAGCAACTTTCCTTGATTTTAACAACTTTCATGAATTCTCCATAACTTCATGGATTCATGAAAAGTAATATTATAAAATAGGGAAAGGTGTGCGGGATCGGCAACATAGCCGTAGGCCATGCCCAAGTCGTGGCCGGTCCCGCACCTCACAATCTCTAGCTTTTTATAATTATTATTCCTTAAATTCATGAAACTCCTCTGTTTCAACAAAACTCGTGGATTCTCCATAACATCACGGATTCATGAAAAATAATATTATAAAATAGGGAAAGGAGTGCGGGGACCAAGCAACATAGCCGGCCAACCATGCCCTAGCCGTGGCCGGTCCCACACCCCGTAATGCCTAGTCTTTTATAATTATTATTTTCCTCAAATTCATGAAACTCCTTGGTTTGAGCAAAATTCATGATTTCTTCATAATTTCTCAAATTTTGCTCAAATTATGAAAATTCAAAAGCCAACATGGTCGCATGACCGGCTAGCTTCTCACGACAATTTTGAATGTAAATTACTCTTATTTTAATATTTACAAAACACTGATCAATTGAGCATACATGCTCATTCCAACAAAAATCAAGAATTTCACCAAGATAAGCCCTTCGAAAATTCACAATGTTGCTCGAACGCACATCGAAAATACTCGGAACTCTCGGACGGAGACACGGACACCATGATAACACGAACATGCCTTAATGATCGACCGCAGTCATTCCTAGGGCTTGCACAAAACCGGTCCCACATGTTTTCATAATATGATCTAATTTGCTCAATTGATCATATTGGGCCCGAACTCTCTCCAACCAACCTGGAGATAATTGGTCCCGTGACCACCAAGAGCCGGTCCCATGCTCTCTTGGTCGGTCCCCAATCTTTCATACTTAGGTTTTGTCTAATGCCGAACCCAAAGAATATTTCAATAAATGATGAAACCTTAGGACATAATCATCATTCTTTCACCAACTATCCAATTGAGAACCACGGTGCACGCTCACTCGAGCAATTGGGTATCACATGGACGTCCATGGGCTCATGTGATCGGTCCCTCCTTTGCTCATGACCTATTTTCGCAATTGGCCGACTAATGAGCAATTCATCAAAAATTAGGGTTTTCGAACAAACGCTCAACAAATTATTATTCGAGCAAGTTCAAACACCAAATGAATTTATGTTGATTCACGGGGATTAATTATAATATCTCGGTAATCTACCAATATTTTTATATTTTATTGGGTTGCGTCACCAATAAATATTTCGCCGATTTGAGCAACTTTGTTTATTAATAAAATATTGATTCAGCTATCAATATTTAATAAATTGTTAGTAATTTGTCGAATTGAGCAACACTTGCTCAATTGCACGCCAAATTATCAAGATTCGTTAATTTGTCGAATTGGGCAATACTTGCTCAATTGCACGTCAAATTCTCAATATTCAATAATTAGGTCGAATTGAGCAATACTTGCTCAGCTGCTCGAATATTGACCCAAACTATCAATATTCAAGAATTTATCGCATTTCATCGAATCGATCAATACTTTATCGATTTGCTCCAATAATCCACATATATTCAAAGAACTCATCAATATTCAACAACTCGTTGAATTTATAATATTTGCTCGGACAAACAATATTAAAATTCACGAATCATTGAGCATTTGCCAAACATGCTCGATTCAACAAAACCTAGGCTCATTGCCTAATCACCAACAACCGACAAACTAAATACACGTCATTCATGCAGACTCCATGATTCGTGAGACATCAGTCACGCTCAAATTTGGGGATAATGTTGAGCCGAGAGGTTCATATTGTTCCTTAAGGTATTCCAGGATCGAAACGAAAACTAAACATTCAACGGTAGCTAATGCACATTGAACACACAAGACATAGATCTTTACGTGGTTCGGCAATGGCCTACGTCCACGGGCAAGCATGAAATTCATTTTATTCATATATCGTAGAATACACAATGCACATGACACTCGGCACCCGTTCTTCTTCTTCACATTCTAAACTCACCTTCAAATCTCCCCCAACTCTCCCCAAACTAAAATCCATGAGAGGATCTACATCTTGCTAATGGAGAGATTACTTCTCTTCTTTGTGAGTAGATGTCTACAACCTAAGGGTTTAGACAAGATTTATGTAGATTATGTAGATGTCTATAACCTAAAGGTTATGCCTCTTTATTTATAGGCTTACAATACTTCGATTAGGAAACCAAGCTTTACTCTTTTTTAGGAAACATAATCTAGCTAAGATAGGAAACTCTTGTTTAGATAGAAGTCTAAACATAATTCTAAAAATCACCAAAGACCGATTTAGGAAATCACATCGGGTGTTTCCTAAAATCGAGCCAATATCCAACAATTCTCCACCTTGGCAAGATTTCTAGGACAACTTCAACTTCACTATTCTCTCGAATTCTCCACCTTGGCATGAAATCTCGACATTCACCTTCCACGCCTTCATACTCTACATCGCCTTCAATCACCCGAAGGTGCCAATCATCCGTAGATGCTTCAATTCCACTAAAGGACTTCAATACTTCACTCACCCGTAGGTGTCAACCACCCGAAGATGTTTCACTTCGATAAAAGGACTTCAATACTTCACTCACCCGTAGGTGCCAACCATCCGAAGATGTTTCACTTTCATAAAAGGACTTCATTTCTCCAATCATCCTAAGATGTTACATCGGTACAACTCAAATGTGTCAATCGACACCAACACACCGTATGGTGTTTCAAATCCCTTTTAAGAATGCAAAGGTGCTTCAACATGTGCTTCACAAATTCAATCCCATAACAGGGTTGCAACCGTGTCTTAGAAAAAACACCAACATACTAATGCACCTAAAGATGCTGCAAACGTAAGTCATTGATTTAATTCAAGATGGCCAATCCTAAACATAACCAATTCTTTCGTAACTTTGCTGATTTCTCATCAATTCCAGTTATATATGAATTCTTGACGCGTCTTCAACTTCATAGATTTTCACATGCACATATTCTTCAAACTTGCAAGATTCAATTCTTTGCACATTTTCTTCAACTCGTAGGATATAGTCTTTGACTTTAACTCACCACTTCACTTGTCAAATATGAGCTCTTCCTTCATCCTACTTCTTCAAATTCCAACATTTCGTCTTTCAATGCGGAGTTCAATATTTTATCACAAGCAAATGTATGGTGTACCCCCATACCTATGAAGTTTTCTTCAAAAGATTAAATAATTCATACCTTACAAAGATGCAGTCTTTGTAAGTTCCCAAACATATGTGTGAACACATTCCAAAGATACCGTGTGATATTTTCATATCTTCAAACTGGAACTTTCTACTCCAAGCTTGATTCTTTCTCCACCTTCACACAATGTTTGCAAAATGCTAAATTGCATGATTATGCGTTCTTCAACTTCATGCCTTAACTGCATGATTTAGTCTTCAAATGTATTAGATTACGCACTATCTAATACTATTACTTATATATTCAATAATACAGATTTTCATTCTTCAATCCTTTTATCACTGCCACTGCATTGGAAAGACTTCTTCAATACTCCCCCGTTTAAACAACTTTAAACCCGACGGAGTCGAATGGATCTAATGATTTTAGAATCTTCTTCAAACTTCTCGTACACACCGAACAACTTCAAACTTCTCGAGTTGCAAACTTGAAACTTCTTTTCCTGTTTCCCAATGCTTTTTCTTATGACAAAAAACAATTTAATTCACATACCGCGTTCTTCAAATAGTTTGCGATTTCTTCGCTTAACTATATACTTCACATGTAGTATTGTACCTTACAGTTGTGAAGTGCCACAATGATACTTGTTCCTTGCAACCGAGTTTTCACCTCAAAAAACGAAACATATCTTCATGACCTATCTATTTTTCCACCACGGTCTTGTACTTGTACAACTTGATGACTTCAAAAGGTAACAAACCACCTAGATCCTTTTTCAAAAACAGTAAATCAAAGAGGTGCATGCAAACATTCGAATGGATGATTCAAAACATACCATATTTGTGGTGTTCAACGGTACCAAAAACTCTGCTCCTACATTGTGGTGTAAACAACAAAATCTTGCAGATATCCAATGCTTCATAAGCTAACTCTACAAGTAAGCTTCAAACTCAACGCATTCAAACAAACCCTTTCTCAATCATATGCCCAAAGTGCATATGCCAATAATTGCGTGGACTTCATCTTCAATCTCTTCTTTTCAAAACAGAACAAGAAACTACAACTCCAACACACATAATATCTCCATTTAGGAAATCCAATTACCGCGTCTTCGATAGATCATTAACAATGCAATATGCTTATAGCCACCAACTTCAAGCACTTATTCATGAAATCAAACTCTTCAACCAGAATTTAACAACCCTCCGCTAGTGCTCTCACAACACTAAGAAATGCAAATGGTCGATAATTCTCACATGAAACCTACTAATAGATTTCTGCAATCCTCACTACACCATGGAACTGAAGCAAACTTGAGTTTTGACTTCTTCTTCAATTCCTTCGACTACGTCAAGGACAACATGATCAAACTAATGACAACCAAGAACATTCACAATTGCTCTCCTTGGTATTTCGAACAATTCTTTACAATTTCTAAAATTCACATGGCGAATGTCGAAAAACAACTTTACACCATCTTTCCAAACAAAACTGTCGCACCTTTTGACCACAGAGTTTGAAATCGCCTGTAATCAATCTGCACACCCTTTGACCACGCCTTCGAAACTGCCACCAATCTTCCACCACGATTTTCTAATCACACGATTTTTCACCACAGTTTACAAAACTGTCAAGAATCTTCCACCACAAATTTTTGTCAAGAACTCGCCGTCTCGTCTTTGTGTTCTTCTTCGAATTTGACATATTCTTTAATATCTTCACATATCGTTTCTAACCCAATTCAAACGAGCAAAACCTAGATTTCAAGAACCTAGACCTAAGCTCTGATACCAGTTTGTTGACCACCAAGAGCCGGTCCCATTCTCTCTTGGTCGGTCCCCATATTTCATACTTAGTTTTTGTCTAATGCTGAACCCATCAATATTTCAATAAATGATGAAACCGACACATAATCATCATTCTTTCACCAACTCTCCAAATGAGAACCCTGGTGCACGCTCACTCGAGAAATTGGGCATCACATGGACGTCCATGGGCTCATGTGATCGGTCCCTCCTTTGCTCATGACATAATTTCAACAATTCGTCGACTAATGAGCAATTCATCAAAAATTAGGGTTTTCGAACAAACGCTCAACAAATCATTATTCTGAGCAAGTTCAAACACCAAATGAATTTATGTTGATTCACGGGGATTAATTATAATATCTGGTAATCTACCAATATTTTTATATTTTATTGGGTTGCGTCACCAATAAATATTTCGTTAATTGAGCAATTTTGCTCGGTCGCTCAAATATTGATTCAAATTATCAATATTTAATAAATTGTTAGTAATTTGTCGAATTGAGCAACACTTACTCAATTACACGTCACATTATCAAGATTCGTTAATTTGTCGAATTGGGCAATACTTGCTCAATTGCACGTCAAATTCTCAATATTCAATAATTCGTCGAATTGAGCAATACTTGCTCAGCTTGCTCGAATATTAATCCAAACTATCAATATTCAAGTAATTTATCAAGTATTTCATCGAATCGAGCAATACTTGCTCGGTTGCTCTAATAATCCACATATATTCGATAACTCATCAATATTCAACAACTCGTTGAATTTACAATATTTGCTCAGACAAACAACATTAACATTCACGAATCGCTGAGCATTTTCCAAACATGCTCAATTCAACAAAACCTAGGATCATTGCCTAATCAGTCAAATAACTGACAAACTAAATACACGTCCGATAAGCACGTAAGTGCTACATTTTATACCCATATTTATATTAGCTAGGACTCGATACCTTGGCTAATAACACTTTTTAGTGCTTTTGTAGAAAGTACAAACGAATTCGATCATTGGAAGGATAAACTGCTAAACAGAGATTAATGTGCATTTTACAATGAAAATAGCTGAATGTGGCTGGCTTGGTATTTTTATATATCAGCCGCACCTACTGGCGGCAGTAAAAGAGTCTGTAGCTGGTCTGAATGCACTCGGGCTTTTGACGGTTAAAAGAGAGTCTAAGCAGCTGTTTCCTTTCTAAAGCTTCATTAGCAATTCTGTTCGTTACCAAACGAGAGGGGGTATCTTTATCTCTTCAAAGCAGCTGCCGTAAAACAGGTGATGGATTAAGTCAGCCGGCATCCATTGGAATCAGCAGCTACAAGTTATATGAGTTGTACTGTGAACAATGGGTTCGACCGAAATTGGAGTTGATGGAACTGGCAGTGGTGGTTGTCTCGTTTATGCAATAGATCGGGTTTGGTCGTTGGTCTTTGTGGTTGAATAATTGCAGCCGATGGAGTGAAACCTGGCATCTCTGCTGGGTTGGATGTGGCATGGACGGAAATCGGGTTCATTTTGAGAAGTTCAGGGTATAAAGTGGTGCTGGCCAGAACATGAGACGAGACTCAGCCGAACAGATTGGAAAGAATGGAGGTGGCTCGAACAGTGGCATTTCGAGATAGAAACTTGAAGCTAGTTATGGGCTGTGTACGAGAAGGTGCTGAGATAGAGAAAAAGCATGTTGCTGCCATGTTCCTGGATGAACAGTTGAGAGCCACGGGAGAGTTTGGCAGTTGAGCTCGTGAAGGATGGTAGCTGCTGAGAATGAAGACGAGCTGATGTTGCGCTGTGGATGAAATATAAATGAACCAAGTTTGGGTTTTGAAGTTGGTCAGAATCTGGTGATGGCTCGAGTTTCGAGTGCAGTGAAAGATTGAGCTGCAAAGCTAAAGTTCAAGCTCGAGGTGGTGTTGTGGTCGGGCAACAGAAACTGCAGCTGTCGAAGGACATGGTGCTTATTTCAGCAACGAGACGATGGAGAATTGTGGGGTTTAGCTGTTGCTGCTTCCGCTGCCGGTGACGGAAGGTGTTTAACCGGTACAAGAGTAGAAGGTGTTACTGCCATGATCTGCCATGGCCGTGGACTAGCAAGGTTCAGTCGGTGAAGAGAGCTCGAAGACAAAGTGAAGCGATGAAGTAATGATAAGTTATGAAGCTCATGTTGCAGCTAGATGGAGAAAGGTGTCGATTGTTTTATTGGCTCAATACTAAAACGTGGTGCTGCTCTTTTCAAATTGAGTACTAGGTGCTGTTGTTCAATGGGTGTTTGATCGAGGCTGAGATGGAGTATGGCAATTTGGCCGAGACTGGGAAGTTCACAAGGCAGCGACTAGGTTGGACAGAGAATAGAAGTCGACAAGGAGGCCTGAATATGGACGGTGATCGAATGAGATTTGGACAGATCGAAACAGATGATGGATTCTGCTTATTGGACTGGGCCCGGCATTTGTTAGGTCTGAGTTGATGGACTTGAAGGATCGCAGCAGCGATATAATGATCTCGACAGAAAGAAAGAGGGGAGACCGGGGGGTTTGGAGGCGAGAGAAGCCAACAAACAGAAGCAGAAGGAAGGAAGCTGCGGCCGTGATTCAGAGCACAAGAACAGGAGAGGAGGAAGGCGATACTGGGTTTAATCTTTTCTCTTTTGTTATCATTTTTGATGGGTTTTAAGAAACTCATAATCATGTCTTGCTAGATATTTTCGTAACTAGGGTTCATGGAGAAAGCTACTTCAAGCATAGACCATTATGAAATAATTTAGATTAATTTGGTATTAGGCTATTTTGAATAAAATTGTCGAAATCCAATGTTTATGATTTATTGATTTTATAAATAATATTTGTTATTGTCTCACCGGCTTTGTACGATATAAAAGCCTAAATGCATAAATGTATTTCGTGTTCCAATTTTATTTGTTATAGTATTTGATAATCCATGCTTAGGTTAAATCATTTGATGGGTTATGCTTAGACGACGCAAATAGTGATTGTGTACCGATAATTATTTTATTTCAATAATCTTCTTGTCATTATAATTTGATAGTCCATGCTTAGGAAACTCTGATGGGTTATACTTAGGAGATGCGAGTTTATTATCGAAAGTTATTTTAATAATAGGTGTTGCAATTGAACAAAGAAACAAACTCATATTTGGAATTCGAATTCTTTTCGGTACTCAATTAGAAATAGTAGTGGAATCCATTGACCACAGTTCTTCGACGCTCTCTCTTATCATATCCATTTTAATTTAGTTTAATTTTATTATTTCATTTTATATTCTTAAAATCCATAAAAAATATTTCTGTTTAATCGATTAGAGATACTTTGATTATTAGTATTTCCACCGCTCCTTGTGGGAACGACCCGTACTTGCCTCTGTCTACTTGTTAGACACCGTGCGATCATGGTTATTATAATATAGGCATCTCCGGATCCTATCAATTTTTGGCGCCGTTGCCGGGGAGCGGCTGTGGAATATTGTAATTAGTATTTGTGATTTTGTATATAAAGTTATTTTATTTTTATTCATTTTATTCTGTACATATTTATTATTTTTCTTTTGTACATAGCTTATTTTTGCTTTTATTTTTATATTTTCTTTTAGTTCTTTTTACGTAGCTTATTTGATTTTTCTCAGGTACTTTTGTCTGAAGAGCGACGATTGGAATCAACAACTGGCCTAAAGTAAGTACTTGATATTCTCGCAAAGCTTTTGCAAGGTGAGTTATTGAGAATTACTTTGTATAATGGTTTCCAGCGAGTTGACTTCTTTTATAGCTTTTTGGAATCTTACCAAAAGAGCTGAGACAGAGGAGTCATCTGATATTTCACATGAGGAGTATGCGTATGCACCTTCTCATTATCAAGAACCTGCCGAGTGTGTAAATAATGATTGGAATTATTCTCATAGGTATGATCATTCCGGACCTTGTGAAGGTTATGATCATTACCAACCTTACCCAGGTTATGAGGCAAATTATATCGATTCCGCTTATTATTCACACACATATGAGTCACGATATGAGAGAGATGATCAATCTTACGTGACCCATCGGCATCACAACTATCTTTGTTAGAACGCCTCAATATTGACATTCTTTGAATGGACCACGACTAATGAGTTATTTTTTGCTTAGCTTAGTAAAGCCCATGCGATATTGTTGAACTTGCTTGAAAAAAGGCTGATCTATCGATTGCTCAACTAACGCGGTCGGTAGAAGATTGTGGTCTTACTGAGAAACATGTTCTAATTTTTCTAATACCCTTGACATTTATGATGAAACCGATTTAAATTGTGAATCAATGTGTATGGAGAATGATGATGAACTTGATAGTTGTGACCATAGGAATAGAGACATTGTCATACCAAGTGAAGGTGGTATATTTAGTCCAACTCCTGATCGTGTTAATGATCACTCCCCTGTTCAAAAGGATGAGTTTAGGATTGAGGACACCATTCTTTTAGACGGTATGACATATCAGTGCTATAACAATGATGCTTATGAAGAATGTGTTAATTCGAGAGGACACTTTGTAGTTAAGTCTAACGACTTAGAGACATTACACTCTATCTATAAGGTTAATTCTAATCATCTTTATTGTGATATTCCTATTGATTCCTTGGTTGATGATGATTATGATGATGATTTAGTACAAAGTTTACAAACCCAATGGAGAAGTTAATATACCTAGAATTGTTGGCACAACTTTTCAGAAGTTTCCTAATTTTGGATTAGAACTGCGTGCTTCTCCAGTATTACTAGATTATTTTGCATCTCGTGATTTCTCTTTTCATGTGCATGACTCCCAGATTGTTTCAGTTCCCATCCGCAGTGAACCACTTGAGTCGGTAATTCTTTTTACTGACGATATATCCTTTGCAAAAACTAGGTTTGAGGGTGGTTCTTTCCTTTTGATAGTCTCTATATCTTTACGTTGCTACAGCGAGAGTGTGAGATTGTCATCGGTTGTATATATTGTATTTTGGGTTGATCCCCAAATTTTCAGGTTGTTAGTATATGGAGAATCCTTTATGTATATTCCAAAGAGGTAATTCTATTTTCTTGTTTTATTTTTATTTGTTTATTTTCGCATATAGAATTTCCCATCTTAATTTTTACATTGGATGACTCAATTACATTGAGGACAATGTAATGTTTAAGTGTGGGGGAGTGGTTAACTTTTCGCTTTTATTTTTCAGGATTTTTCTTGCAACTTATGACCAGCTGTTGAGCGGGTCTGTTCTTTTTCTTATCAGTTTATGACCAGCTGTTGAGCGGGTCTAAAAAAATGATGACCAGCTGTGGAGCGGGTCTTAAAAAAAAAAAAAAAATTGAATATTTTGACCAACTGTGTAGCGGGTTAAAAAAAAAAAAAAAAAAAAAAAAATGATCAGCTGTGTAGCGGGTCTTTTGTATGGTATTTTCTATGACCAGCTGTGTAGCGGGTCAATTCTTTGTTTTGCTCGAGGACTAGCAAAATATAAGTGTGGGGGTGTTGATAAGCACGTAAGTGCTACATTTTATACCCATATTTATATTAGCTAGGACTCGATACTTAACTAATAACACTTTTTAGTGCTTTTGTAGAAAGTACAAACGAATTCGATCATTGGAAGGATAAATCGCTAAACAGATTAATGTGCATTTTACAATGAAAATAGCTGAATGTGGCTGGCTTGGTATTTTTATATATCAGCCGCACCTACTGGCGGCAAAAGAGTCTGTAGCTGGTCTGAATGCACTCGGCTTTTGACGGTTAAAAGAGAGTCTAAGCAGCTGTTTCCTTTCTAAAGCTTCATTAGCAATTCTGTTCGTTACCAAACGAGAGGGGGTATCTTTATCTCTTCAAAGCAGCTGCCGTAAAACAGGTGATGGATTAAGTCAGCCGGCATCCATTGGAATCAGCAGCTACAAGTTATATGAGTTGTACTGTGAACAATGGGTTCGACCGAAATTGGAGTTGATGGAACTGGCAGTGGTGGTTGTCTCGTTTATGCAATAGATCGGGTTTGGTCGTTGGTCTTTGTGGTTGAATAATTGCAGCCGATGGAGTGAAACCTGGCATCTCTGCTGGGTTGGATGTGGCATGGACGGAAATCGGGTTCATTTTGAGAAGTTCAGGGTATAAAGTGGTGCTGGCCAGAACATGAGACGAGACTCAGCCGAACAGATTGGAAAGAATGGAGGTGGCTCGAACAGTGGCATTTCGAGATAGAAACTTGAAGCTAGTTATGGGCTGTGTACGAGAAGGTGCTGAGATAGAGAAAAAGCATGTTGCTGCCATGTTCCTGGATGAACAGTTGAGAGCCACGGGAGAGTTTGGCAGTTGAGCTCGTGAAGGATGGTAGCTGCTGAGAATGAAGACGAGCTGATGTTGCGCTGTGGATGAAATATAAATGAACCAAGTTTGGGTTTTGAAGTTGGTCAGAATCTGGTGATGGCTCGAGTTTCGAGTGCAGTGAAAGATTGAGCTGCAAAGCTAAAGTTCAAGCTCGAGGTGGTGTTGTGGTCGGGCAACAGAAACTGCAGCTGTCGAAGGACATGGTGCTTATTTCAGCAACGAGACGATGGAGAATTGTGGGGTTTAGCTGTTGCTGCTTCCGCTGCCGGTGACGGAAGGTGTTTAACCGGTACAAGAGTAGAAGGTGTTACTGCCATGATCTGCCATGGCCGTGGACTAGCAAGGTTCAGTCGGTGAAGAGAGCTCGAAGACAAAGTGAAGCGATGAAGTAATGATAAGTTATGAAGCTCATGTTGCAGCTAGATGGAGAAAGGTGTCGATTGTTTTATTGGCTCAATACTAAAACGTGGTGCTGCTCTTTTCAAATTGAGTACTAGGTGCTGTTGTTCAATGGGTGTTTGATCGAGGCTGAGATGGAGTATGGCAATTTGGCCGAGACTGGGAAGTTCACAAGGCAGCGACTAGGTTGGACAGAGAATAGAAGTCGACAAGGAGGCCTGAATATGGACGGTGATCGAATGAGATTTGGACAGATCGAAACAGATGATGGATTCTGCTTATTGGACTGGGCCCGGCATTTGTTAGGTCTGAGTTGATGGACTTGAAGGATCGCAGCAGCGATATAATGATCTCGACAGAAAGAAAGAGGGGAGACCGGGGGGTTTGGAGGCGAGAGAAGCCAACGAACAGAAGCAGAAGGAAGGAAGCTGCGGCCGTGATTCAGAGCACAAGAACAGGAGAGGAGGAAGGCGATACTGGGTTTAATCTTTTCTCTTTTGTTATCATTTTTGATGGGTTTTAAGAAACTCATAATCATGTCTTGCTAGATATTTTCGTAACTAGGGTTCATGGAGAAAGCTACTTCAAGCATAGACCATTATGAAATAATTTAGATTAATTTGGTATTAGGCTATTTTGAATAAAATTGTCAAATCCAATGTTTATGATTTATTGATTTTATAAATAATATTTGTTATTGTCTCACCGGCTTTGTACGATATAAAAGCCTAAATGCATAAATGTATTTCGTGTTCCAATTTTATTTGTTATAGTATTTGATAATCCATGCTTAGGTTAAATCATTTGATGGGTTATGCTTAGACGACGCAAATAGTGATTGTGTACCGATAATTATTTTATTTCAATAATCTTCTTGTCATTATAATTTGATAGTCCATGCTTAGGAAACTCTGATGGGTTATACTTAGGAGATGCGAGTTTATTATCGAAAGTTATTTTAATAATAGGTGTTGCAATTGAACAAAGAAACAAACTCATATTTGGAATTCGAATTCTTTTCGGTACTCAATTAGAAATAGTAGTGGAATCCATTGACCCTGGTTACTGACGCTCTCTCTTATCATATCCATTTTAATTTAGTTTAATTTTATTATTTCATTTTATATTCTTAAAATCCATAAAAAATATTTCTGTTTAATCGATTAGAGATACTGATTATTAGTATTTCCACCGCTCCTTGTGGGAACGACCCGCACTTGCCTCTGTCTACTTGTTAGACACCGTGCGATGCGGTTATTATAATATAGGCATCTCCGGATCCTATCAACGTCTGTCATGCAGACTCCACGATTCATGAGACATCAATCACGTCAAATTGGGGGATAATAACTAGGGTTTTGGTCTGGCGGCCTACAACACGTGGATTCATCCACGACGAGAAATGTGCGTAAGTTGTGTCAACGGTTGAAGGAGTTAGCAAAATAGTGGGTGCACGATCAGTCAAGTCTCCACACGACATGGAACTGACTTTACCACGATCTTCCACTTTCCCACTCTTTCACTCATGAAACCGTCACACTGACAGGGATCAGTGGTTCATCATTATTGCAATATAAATAAGTCTAAATCGAGGACAATATTATGGTCGGCATCATCATCCTCCTTCAACAACTCGATTAAAACTTATTCACATAACTCAACTTCAGTAGTTCAACAATATTGCGAAACCTTCAACACACCCACAATCCTTGATCATCACCGATCCCACACAATCCTCGGCTTCCTCCTACAGATCAACCCATCTCCTCTTTGCGACCGAATTGACTGGAACGGGCTATTATCTTGGTTTAGGCTGGAGTCCTACGATTGATCTCTCGAATCTAAGCACCCCCTTTGCAGCGGTGCATCTGTGTGAGGTTCAGCAATTTGCTCGGTTGAGGAGTCTAGACCACACGCTCGACTCTTTATTTTCCTGTAAACCCAGCGAACCATTTTTACCCATCCACACCAAGAATAACCTCAGACCATGCCCCAATTCTACTTCAAACTAGAGCAATTGACTGGCAGGGGAGCAAAAACTATAAATTCGAGCACTTATGGATTACTACCCACAACTGCAACAAGTGGTAAATTCTACATGGACCATACTGAATGATGCAGATCCAACAGTAAACCTGCATCTCAAGCTCATCTCGACAGCCGAAACTCTTATTGATTGGAACAAGGAAACTTTCGGCCATCTCCCCACTATGATCAAGAAATCGACTGCCCAAATCAAAATGGCACAACATCAATGTGCTACTCGTACTGGAAATGACTCGACGTTTTGGTTTCTTTAGGAAAAGCAACTCAGAGCTCAGCACATGACATTGCTTGACTGTCATGCAACCTACTGGCAGCAAAGATCAAGAATTGAATGGCTACAATACGGCGATCGTAACACCACTTTATTCCATACTAAAGCAACAATCCATCAAAGTAACAACATACCAACAACTTCAAGATCAACAAAACAATTGGGTAGTAGACAAACAGTCCATTGTCATACTAATGATTGATCATTTTACCAATCAATATACGACGTCAAGTACGGTGATAGATGAAAGTTTATTTCTTGACATAACCCCAAGGTTAAAGCCTCGCCAATGCACCTCACCGACGGAAGAAGTAACTCCCGAGAAGATTAAAAAATACCTATTCTCTATTGGTTCTGAACGTGCTCCTGGTCCAGATGGTTATACTAGTAAGTTTTTCAAAGTCTTCTGGGAAACAACCCATTTACAGTTGATAGAAATGGTACGTAGCTTCTTCAACTCCATAAATATCCATCCTCTCATGAACCACACAAACCTAACTTTAATTCCAAAAGTAGATCATCCATCCAAACCATCACAATTTCGGCCTATAGGACTTTGTAATGTCACATATAAAATCATATCAAAAATTCTAGTCAACCGCATACGCCCTTTTACTTCCATTCCTAATAAGTCCTTACCAAAGTGCCTTTGCACCCCAAAGATCTATCCAAGATAACATATCAATCGCATGCGAGTTGTTTCACCACACCAGATCATCGGCCAACACCAAAGATCCCAAAATAGCTATTAAACTGGATATTCAAAAAGCCTATGATAGCACTGACCTGGGCTTCGTTAGAAAAGCCTTTTACCAAATTAGGTTTCCCAACAATTTTATAGAATATATCATGTTGTGCATATCAACAGTCACTTACTCTATCAATATCAACGACACACCACATGGATATATCACTCCAACTAGAGGAATAAGACAAGGGGACCCACTATCCTCATATGTGTTTATTATTTGTGTGAAATACTTTCAACAAATCTAGGGAATCTTGAGACACAAAAAGCGAGGCGGAGGATTGCGCATTTCACCTTATGTATGCAGATGATCTTCTCATAACATATAGGGCTTCATCATAGGGTACGAATAATCTCCAACACCTTCTCCAACGGTACAGGTACCTCAACCCGAGACAACACCTGCATAGAACGACGCCTCAATCTTCTTTCACTTCCACGACTTTGCTGACTTCCAGTTGGACTCATTCCTCCACCACTGGGACTCAAATGAGTCATCCCTCTATCACTGGAACTCAAATGAGTCATTCCTCTAACATCTTTACCACTGGGACTCATTCCTCTAACACTGGGACTCATTCCCCCTACTACTACCTGAACCATCATTACCCTCAAATCCTTGACTCATGTCAAACATCATGCTTTCCTCGGTTTTTGCAACTCATCCAAGTGAAATCTACAAATCCCCCGAACTAGAGCATGATAATCGTTCAACTGGTTCTGATACTGCAAATCTGTAACATTGATCCCCAAGTATGGATAAGTCTGATCAAGTGCACTAGAAGCAATTGGATAAGTAACAATCTCTCCAGATGTGCTGGATATAGTCCACTACCTCCCAAGAAAAAGGTGGCATGGTTGACGATGAACTTTGAGAAGGATATGCAAATGTGTCACCGCCTCAGGTGGAGGTTGGGAAGGAAGAAATTCATCGGAAAGTGGCATCCTACCTAAGGCTGGGAAATCCATCCGACCTAAACTTTGAGGTTGCATAGCAATATTGGGTTTGAAAATAGTGTTAAACCAAACTAGGTATTCATTTATGTCCATTGGCTCCTGGATCAGTTGATGAACTTCTTTCCAATGATGACCTTCCCTTATCAATTTTGAAGTAATCGTCTTCTGAAACCTCTGAACTTGGATAAGGGTTGACGGCTATCACTGATATTATTTGCAACAAAAGAAGTTGTCTTTCACCATAATACCAAACACCCTTTTCATAAATAGGGTTGTATAACACCATCCTTGTAAGGCTTAATTGTACCATTCTCTGAGCTTGTTCTTCTTCGAACTCAGGTATTGCTTCATAAGGCTGGGAGATAAGGTTAAGGCTTGTTCTACACAACTGCTGAATCTAATGAACAATATCAGTATGATTCTTAAGAGAAGGTTCCGGAACACGGAACCATGTATACCACAAATACTGAAAATAATAACATTATTGGTTATTAAATTTTTCAAGTGAAAATAACAAACAAATATTGTGAAAAATATTGGTTCTTACCTCCAGAACTCCCCAAAATGCATTAAAACTATCTTTGACACACGTCGAGCAATCACCGAGGGCCATGTAAATCTCTGATAAAATCGGAGACCCCAATCATATGTTGGTGCTTGCTCTAAATCTTCTAATGTTTCGAGAAACCCAATTAACACCACTGAGCTAGCATTTGGAAATAGACATTGGCCTAGTGTCCACAATACAAAATGGACGTTTGAGCTCCTCATAATGGTCGGGAACAAATATTCATTACCAACTACCCTGTTTTCATTCATTTTCCTAGCATAACGTATAAAAAATGCTTTCAACCCAGCCACTTTTAACTCATGCGCTTTTAATTGTCTATATGAATCATTTCCTTCTACATCATTTGAGTATAAGGAAGTCTTTGTTTCCATTTATCTTATGATAACCAATTTAGTTTGCTAAATGGAAGTAAGCTCCAAAGACATGGAATTCCCCGTTAACATATACAAATCTATCGATGTAACTCCTATTAACAATAATTATTCATAATTAGAATTTGTTGATTTTTATAAAACAAAACACATAATCTAAAAATTAAATTACTAGAAAAAATGACTTACGAAATTCAAAGTCCTTGAAAAAGAAAGTGTTTGTAGTCTTCCACCATCGTTTAATATAACTTGAACTCTTTGAGTCCTGTGGTTTCTAGGTTGTATATGATATAGATGTCGCAAGGATATCTTTTAACTCTCTCTTGAACAACGGGGGTAAGTAATTAAAAATCGTATGTAACTCGGTCCATCCACCTCTTAGATTTACCGAATTAACTCGCTCCTCATGGTCAGATAGGTGATTAGAGAGCATACCTTTATTGGATACTTGTCTGACATTATTAAACTCATAATTTGTATCCACATCAAAACTTATTCCACTGGCTTGGGTACTAGTACATCCTTTGACTTTTCTATTTCTTTTTCTTCTCTCCATATTGTGAAGGGGATAAGAGTTGAGAAGGGAAACGAAGAGTTGAGAAGGGAAGTGTGAAGGATATCTAAACAAGGTGCGGTATTTATAGGCGTTAGAATGTCGTGCAGCGCGATATTAATTATAACGCCAAAGGACCGAGTTAATAGACTTTATAACGCTCGCTAGAAACTCGAGTGTGCCGTGGTTTCTCATGATAGCACAATTGGTTTGACATGGCACCTGTATGCCAAACAGCTTTTTTTCTCACATTTTCATAGGATGGGCCTTAGTAAGATGAGATATATATATATTTAAAGAGAGCTCGCAAATCGGAAACAACTCGGGCGAAAAATCGGTTTGACTCATTTACATTAAATTCTTTGATCTACTTAGTTTACACTTATTTCCATCTTTAATTCGATTGTTTTTCAATTCATCATCAATGATTGGTGTTAGAAATACATCATTTCAAAGATCATTAATTCAGAAGTATGTCGGAATCACTAGGTCATAACCGTGAGTTTTCTGATCTACGTCAAATCAAGATAAAATTTTAAAACCCAATGAGGTTAATCAAAATTATTCAGAATTTGTTAATTATATTTCTGATGAGGATATTGATGAAAGCTTGGATGAATGGAAATATAGTCTGATTGGGCGATTAGACCCGGTTCAGTTAAAATTTGGTGTTGCAAAAGCATCTTTAAGGAGTAAATGGAAGCTTTCAGGTAAAGTTCAATTAATCCCCATTGGAAAAGGTTATTTCATAATCAAGCTTGAAAATGAAAATGATAAGAACTTAATATGGAATGGGATATGGGAAGTTGAATCACAGGAGCTTAAAGTTAGGGTATGGGAGAAAAATTTTAACCCACAATCTCATAAAACTTCTCGCATATGTGTGGGTACAACTCCCTGACTAAGCATTGAGTATTGGAAGGAGAAAATTCTTATGAACATTGGAAAATCTTTGGGGGAGACCAATAAGAGTAGATGAGGCAACACTTAAGAAGAAGAAGCAGGATTCTATGCTAGTATTCGAGTGAAATGGTTTTAGCGAAAGAAATTCCCGAAAACTATGTTAAATCTAAGTATGGTTTTAACGAAGCAAGCAAAGAAATATTACTAGTTTGCCAAAATTCCTCGCTATAATTGCAAGATTGTTGGTCATCACACCGCAGAATGTAGAAAATCCAAAAGGAAAGAGGATGCACCCGCTTAGTGAAGATGTCAAGGTACCAGAAAGTTTGGAGAGTAATGAATAAGAAAAAGACCCCACATCACAGCTGGTTTTGATATAACTCCAGAACATAAATCAGCTCCAAAACAACCTTCACCAGCATTGATTACAGCACCTACTTCTAATATTCACAGAATTTCGGATACACCTTCAAGCTCTTCTGCAGGAGTACCAACTCAAGTGGTAACACCTTCCAATACAATATCTAATAATTCAGGAAAATTTCAGTTACTGCATAATTTGAATGAAGAATTTTATAACTCTAATATTGAGTTTCCAGCTCCATCAGTTGAGAAAATGTTAAATGTCAGCTGGTGCCCGAAGTAACAAAGAAAAGTACAATCATTCCTCCAATTGGTAGGTCTATTATTGAGAAACCTAAAGTGAAGCAGAAACCAGTGGTAACTACAAGGCAAGCTGCAAATAGGGACTTGAGAAGTATTCCTTCCCAATCCCATCTTTCTAAATGAGAATTATATTTTGGAATCTCAAAGGCTGAGAAGATTAAGGGCCGAGACATAACTTAGGAATTTAGTTAAATCTTTTAATCCTTGAATTGTTATCATTGCAGAACCTAAAGTGCATTATTCTTCTGATTTTTGCAAAAATTTAAAATTACATGGTATTCATTTTTAAGATATTCACAACTCAATTAATGGGGGGAGAGGAAATATATGGATAATGTGGAGTTCTTACATTCAAAAACCTAATGTGGTGATGTCTTCTGAACAAGCTATAACTGTGGAAGTTGGAGATACTTTAATAACTGGAATTCATGTTGCAACATTAACAATAAAAAGGAGAAGCTTATGGAATGATTTGTCAACAATTAGCAAGTTGGATAAACCTTGGTTAGCCATTGGGGATTTTAATAATATTATGAGAGCGAGAAGAGAAAAAGGTGGTTCCAAACCTATGCTGATTTCAATGTTAGAATTCAACAATTGTCTTCACCAATGTGGTTTGATACAAGCTCCAAAAATGGTGTTAATTTCTCATGGTGCAACAATAGAGCTTGGAAAAAGAAGAATTGTGTGTAACCTTGACAGAGCTATTTTTAATGATAAATGGCTGGAAAAATTCCCAAGCTGGGGCTATAAGGTTGGCAATAGAGGTATATTTGATCATAGTGCTCTATATGGTGGTTCTGCTGATATTCCAAAACCAAAAAATACACCTTTTAGAGCTCTAAAAGCTTGGAAGTCTCACCTGAATTTTTGAGTACTATTTTTAAGTCTTAAGATAAGGTTGTTGAGGGTAATCCTGCATTTGTTTTTATGAGCAAAATAAAAAGACTTAAAGTGGATTTGAATGAGTGGAATTGGTCTGTTTTTGGTGATATAAATAAAAAACCGAAGCAAGCGAGATGAAGAAGTGTTAGCAGATCTTTAGTATCGGATAACAATCCTTCAGATATTTTTCTTTTAAATAATCTTGTTACTTTAAGGAGTAAACAAGAAGTTTTAATGAAGCAAAAAAGAGAGATAATTCATCAAAAGTCTAGAGTAAGCTGGTTAAAAGATGGGGTATCTAATTCAAGATACTTCCATATTCAAATGAAGTTAAGGCAAGCTCATAATATGGTTACCTGAAAGCTTGAAAATGATGCAGTAGAATTATCACGAGACCAAAAGAGATTGCAAATGAATTGGTGAACCATTATGAGTCAAAATTCGGATATCAAGAGGTTAATATAGATGAATCTTTATTTTCTTGTGTTCCAAAGATAATTACAAGTGAAGAGAATACAATGATAAATGATATTCCATCTCAAGAAGAAATTAAAACTCAGAAGTTGCTCTAAATCTGAAAGTGCACCAGTCCCGATGGGTTTGCGAGGTTGGTTCTATAGGTATGCATGGGAGGTTATTGGTTCAGTTTTCACAAAGGAAGTTCAATTCTGTTGGAGAAAGGGGTTCATCCCTACAGGGTTAAATGCAAATTTCTTGAAACTGCTTCCAAAAGTGAGTAATGCAAAAAAAAAAAAAAGCAAAACAGTTTAGACCTATAGGACTTATGAATTTCAACTTCAAGGTATTTACCAAAATTTTGTCTTCTAGATTGGAGAAAATTATAGACAAAATTGTGTCTCCTCAACAAGGTACATTTATAAAAGGGAGAACAATACAAGAGCAAGTTTCTTCCTTGGCATCTCGAAATGATAAATGAAATGGAAACAAAGAGAAGGGGGTAATTTTGGTCTTAAACTTGATATTACTCAAGCATATGATTCACTCAATTGGTCTTTCTTATTTCAAGCCTTGCATAGCTTTGGTTTATCTGACAAAGGATTGCACTGGTTACAAGTTTTGTTACAATCTGCAAGAGTTTCAGTGTTAGTTAATGGTGGGCCTGAAGGGTATTTCCAAGTTAGTAGAGGATTGAGACAGGGTGACCCATTGTCACCTATGCTCTTTATAATAGCTGAAGACATTTTGAGCAGAAACATTACAAGAATGATCCAAGATGGTAGCTTAAAAGAAATGGTGGAGAGAGGTGGAGTAAAACCTTCACATATTCTCTTTGCTGATGATATTTTTCTGTTTTGCAATGGTGAAAAAAGAAATGTGAGGAGATTAATGTGCTTATTTACTAAGTACCAAGTTTCATCAGGGCAACAAATAAATCTGGAAAAAAGCAAATATTTCATGGGTGAACTAGTCAGAGTAGAAGGGTGCAAATTTCAGAAGAATGTAATGTAAAGTTGGCTGACTTTCCAGATAAATATTTGGGGATACTGTTGACTCAAGGAAGTGTTAGAACAAACCATGTTTGGCAGGTGGTGGATATGATGCAGGAGAGTTTAGCTGGTTGGAAGGGTAAAATTTTATCTTTCCAAGAAAGACTCATTTTAGTAAAGCATGTTCTTGGTAGTTTTCCCATTTATTCAATGTCAGTGTATAAATGGCCTAAGAGGGTAATAAGGGAGTGTGAAAGAATCATGAGGAATTTTTTATGGTCAGGGGACCCTTCTACAAAAAAGATGATATCCTCTGAATGGAATAAGACATGTTCTCCAATAAGGGAAGGTGGTCTTGGTCTGAGAAGAATAGAGATCATCAATAAAGCTCTTTTAATGAAGCTACTATGGAGAATACAAAATGGTACAAATGATTTTTCAAGATTTTTTCAAGGAAAATACAAGAATAAAAAAGGTGAATGGATATCTTATTATAAGAAATCTTCAATTTGGCTTGAAATTAAATGGATAATTGATGCAGTAGAAGATCATACAAGATGGATTGTTGGTGATGGTAGCAATATTTCTGTGTGGAAATGTACCCTGACAATGCATATTTGTTGCAGTTTCCCAATATGATGGTGGCAGATCTTATACTTGATGGTGAATGGATAGTTCCTACAGAAATTATGGCAATGATAAACATCATGGAATTACCAACTCTTAGTGGAGGAGTAGACAGAAGAGTGTGGACTGGAACTATTACAGGACAATTCACAGTGAGCTCAGCAGTTGAAGTTTTGAGATATAAATTCCCAGAATTGCATTGGACCAAAAAGGTATGGCACAAATCAATCCATCCTAGCATTGCTAGTAATATACTGAAACTGAGTAGAAATGTTTGTGCAATTGATGAGAATATGAAAAGGAGAAATTTCGGCTTAGCATCTAGATGCATTTTATAAAAATAATGAAGAAACTAGAGAACATATGCTTTGGTTCTGTGATTACAGGTGAAATTCTTTGGAAATGGTTGGGAGGTGTATTTAATTTTAAAAATCCAAGAACTTTTGAAGACATTTTTCACTTAGCTAAAAACAAGAGTCCAGCTATCCAAGAACTATGGATATTAAGTGCTTTAGACTTGCTTATGAAGGAAATCTGGTTTTTGAGGAATTAATGTACATATGGAAATGGAAATGGAAATGTAATATCAATAGTTCTAAAATGAGAATCATGAAAGCCATATGTGGCGGTGAAGTTAGAATGAAGACTCAAATGTGGAGCAGTCGGATGACTTACAAGTTCTCAAGTATTTTGGATTGAAGACAAGAAGGGTGAAGACTCTCACAATCAAAGAAGTATATTTCCAGCTTCCAAGTCAAGGAAAGGTATTGCTCTGCTGTGATGGTGCTTCTAGAGGCAATCCAGGGATGGCTGGTTATGGAGTAGTTGGGAGGAAACACAATGGAGATTTTTTTATTGCAATTTCAGGAGGAATTGGAGTTTCTACAAATTATTATGCAGAAGTTTTTGCTATACTTATTGCGGGGAGAATGGGCAAAGTGGGTAATGGTTTTCGAAATTATCTTTAGAATGACTCACAATCAGTCAATATGCCTTCCAATACAACAAGATCCCTTAGTTTGTCAGTATCAAGATGGGAAAAGATATCTACTAGCTTGTTCTATCTTGGAGTTTTACCCATAGCTACGAGAAGCTAATCCATCTGTGACAAAATGGCCAAGAGGGGTGCTCTTTTGAACCTCAGTGGGTGAACAGAATCTATGAAGTGAAACTGCACTTCCCTGGCCGCCTTGAAAGCCCAGATCAAGTGTTTTTTTAGATTTTGTTAAAATTTTCCACGGGCCTTTGGTTTGTTATTTCTTATTACAATTTTTTGGTTTGTAATTTTTAAAACTTCTTTGGTTTCTAATAAAATTTTATTGGTTAGCAAAAAAAAAAAAAAGGCCTTAGTAAGATAAAACTAATGATTTAAATTAAAGTAAATGAATTGAGTCGAGATTCGCATTTCACCCAAATAAGTGTTTTACTGAAGTCAAAATCTTCCCATAAATGTTCATCAACGATTATCTCTTCTTTTCTGATCGGCCGTATTATCAGCAGAACAAGTAAAGTGCACGTGCTCTGCACGTGTGAGGCCAACACAAACGTAAGATTTCAGTGTTTTTGGCGAGCGTGCTCTGCACGTGGGGAGATGAGATCTAACGGATCTATTAGATACTCTTTCACGGGTGAGATTAAAGCGTGGAGATTGGCTTAACGGCTGAGATTAAATGTGCGGACGTTGACCGTGAACGAAAAAAGGGTTAGCAAAATATCCTAGCTAAATTGGGCCTATAAGGATTAATTTGGGCCTATCACTACGTGACAAAAAGAGACATTTTGAAGTAAAATGAAAAGCCCATTAACCAACTATTTTTTAATGGCTAATTAATTAGTGTTAATTCGGGTGATTAGTGGTAAAATATCATGTTAGATGTGAAATTAACTTGTGTTAATGAATCATCCGAACATGAAAAAATTTGAAAATTTGAAATTTTTTGAAGAACACCAACTTCAGAATCGGTATATGTTGCCATTGGTATCAACCGATTGTAACCTAAAAACATACATAGATTTTTGAAACTTGCTTCTACCCCAGAATCGGTTTATATGGACATGAAAATCAACCGATTATCCGAATCCGGTTTATATGGGCATGAACATAAACCAATTGTGGGTAAATTTTTTCTTTTTATCTCATGAATTATGTGTTTTAAACATCAAATAAAATTAAAATTCATTTTATACCCGAGTTAAGAATGAGTATGACTTCAGGTACTCGTTTTAAATCGTTTAAGTTGTACTCGTTTTGATTCGAGTACAAAGTTATACTCATTTTCAAATTGGGTAAAAGCATATAAAACTATTTTCATTTTCATTTTTAATCGAAATGAAATCGGTATGATTTCATACTCATTTTATGATCGAGTATTAACTAAGAAAAAATTTGGTTAACTTAATCGGTTTACACGATACATATATAAAAACGATTCCTAACATTGCATAATAGGAATCGGTTTTTATATATGTTCCGTCTGGATTCTAAGAAAAAAAACACGGGAAAACAATTATCTCTTCCATACCAGAATCGGGCTATGTGGGCATTAACGTAGACCAGTGCAGTTCAATTTCCTCCGACCGAGAATGCCATCCAGGACAATCGGTCTTTGTGGGCATAAACAACAACCAAGTTCTAAATGAAATCGGTTTACAAGTGCATTGACGTAGACCGATTGTTATAAACCCAAAAACTTTGATTTTAAAAAATTGGATTGTTCGAGTGATTACATGTTATTGAAACCTACTCTAGGGATTGGGTTAATAGAAAAGTACCCGATTCGAGCTAAAACGAAAAATTACCTATTTTAGTGAATTTGGCGATTATCAACAATTGTTTCGTTGATTTTGAATTCTTAATTTTGATGGAAATGTAAATGGAATAAAAATGATTTTGATTTGATTTAGTTTTTTTTTTTTTTTTTTTTTTTTTTTTTTGTTTATTTAATGAGGATAAATTGGAAGTATTAAAATTTTATAGAGGGTAAAATGGTAGTTTCATCAAATTTAGACACCCCTTATCATTCTTTATGGGGTGGCCGAAAAAATCTATAAACGCAATTAATCACCACCCGCAAGATTGGGGTATACCCAAATTAATTGGGGTATACCAAATAATACAAAATAGGGTCATTTAGAAGCAAATCCTAAAGCCCTTAGCCACATATTTTCATTAATGGCTAAATTACCCTTTTTAATTAGCACTAATAAATTTTGTTTAGCTTAATTAATTGAGTCATTAATTAGCATGATTAGAAATGTATGAAACCATGGTTTGGTAGAGTGAAATTATGGATTGTGTGGGGAAGTTTTTTGAGAAGAATTTTTTTTTCTTCTGTGAACGGAAAAGAAAACTATACTAGTCATAAATTATTAAAATGGGTTCCTAGGGGCGGTTTATTGGTTTCAACTTACTCGAAATCGCGGAAAAAAATTACACTTTCTAATCAGTATGAAAAAGTCGCCAATGTCGACATATATCGGCAATCATACATCATACGATCAGCGTTTGTGAAATGGGGAACTTTTTTTCTGGCCCAATTTTAGTTTTTTCTATATAAGAAATCCACCAATAAGATTGCATATATGAAAAGCCCAAAATTAGTTATAATAAGATTTGTTTACGAAAATAACCTTTTATATTTAATTAAGAAAATTAATAAATAAAAAATGAGAAGTCATATAACACCCTAAAATACCTCCATACGTAAAATATGGTGAATATCCCTTCAAATTATAATTCCTAAAATGACTCCATAAAATATGCGAGATTTGGTGATTTTTTTTTTTACAAATAATCCTAAAATAACTTGTGTAAATTCAGTTTAATTTTGGTTTCTGAAAATTACCATTTTTTACAAGTTCCAGACATGAATATTACCATTTTCATGGAAAATTCCATTTTTTACGGGTGAATAGTTTAGTTTTCACATAAATAATTTTTTTAGTTTTCATCCATAAATAATGTTACTGTTAGGCCGTGAAAATTCTTGTTTTCACCCGTGATCGGCATTATGTGCTATTGTTAGGAAAAGAAAGCCAATTTTCGTAGTGTGATTGATGAAAATTTTAGTTATCGAAAATTTCATTTATCACCTATAATAATTTCATACACTGTTTCACTTTCAATAGCCATCCACTAAATAGAATCAACCACATGAGGATTTGTTTCAAATTAATAGAGACATGTAATCCACTTCTACATATACATGCTTATCTCAATTTGCAAACAAATGCAACACACTTCACATAACAAAAGATGCTCCAACATGCCGTGATATCTGTAGTGGAGTACTGAGCGATGGATCAATATTCAAACTGCTGATGAGCAGTATATACGCTCTTCAAGACTTGTTCCTCGTATAGTCATGCAAGTGAAACAATCAAAGTCCAATATGAAACCCAATAAGAGTTTATCTCTAGAAGAAAGATGCATACTTTTCAACAAAGGCTTTCACCATCCTTCTCTTTTCATCTAGTGGTACACATTTACAATAGCTTTTACGTTTTGATGCATCAGATGGAACAAATGCAGCAAAAGTCCTATTGCGCTGGATGTTTGATTCCCATACTGCAGTTGTAATTTTTTACTTTTCTTAGAATCAGAAAAGGAAGAGTTCTTGGATAAAAAGGAGACTCGTCTTGCTGCCTGCATCACTTCCAGCCTAAAAACGAAAACTTCAAAACCATCAAAAGGGAACGGATAAAGATCCACATTATGCACCCTAGAAAAATGAAGAGATAGATGAAGATTAGAGATATATGAAGATTACGAAGGAGTGAGTCAGAGACGGTGAATTTTAGATCCATAAAATTTGGATCGTAAAATTTGCTAAATAATGCTAACAAATAACTCCCGTAAATTAGGATCATAATTATTTAATAATGGATAAAGGTTAATTTAGTACTACATAAAATGTGAAACAATCAATTCAATCTAAAACTATTAATCTTAACCGTAGATCTAGTAATTTGGGCTATAAATATATGACATTTTAATGATGGGTTTAGATAGAGGAACCAAACTTGGTTCTTAAATTTCACTTTAAATAATAACAATGCCGGCTAGAACATCTTTCATCAACAGCGGTGGTATACATTTATTAACCTGCCGTCGAAAAATGGTCGGTTGGGTATACATTTATTAACCTGCCGGCCAAAACATGGTCGGCTGGTATACATTTCTTAACCTGCTGGCCAAAACATGGTCGGCTGGGTATACACCTAGCCTGCCGGCGAACATTTGGTCCGCTGCATATATATATCTTAACATGGCCGGCTGGCCAGTTTCTCAAGTACATAATTAGATACGTGTACGTCCAGTACTTCAGAGTTTAGACACCTGTTAAAGGATTAGCATGCATTGGAGGATAGTTATAGTATTTTAGTCACAATTATTCAGCTCAACTCTTCATTATCCCGGTCCTCTGCTTCTCTTTCTTTCTCATTTAACACCTTTTAACACAACTTAATAGCAATAACAGTATGATCTTCGCAACAAAAATCACTACTAAACTCATATACGAATTGGATGTGCAAAGAACCCGTAGTGAACTACTAACTACTAAGATGGATACTTACAAACAGAATTATGCGAGAGGATTTGAGAAGAATCAAAAGATAGAATCATGGATTTTTGTGGTTAAAAATTAAGGTGGTAAACCAATGGATAACGAATTACGAATGGGTACTTTGTAGTGTGATGTAAAATGAATGACATTTTCTATGTCTTCCATAAATTAATTACAGTATTTTGATTATGATTTTTCATGTATTGTTCTAATTTTTTACAAGCATTGATTCTTCTAAAACTAATTTTATTTTGAGGGAAAAGTTCCTCTACTACCAATGACTCGAAGAAGGTTGATGTCCTGAACATTATTTTCCTCATCTTCCTGATTATTGTTTACTACATTGGGTGCTGCGCATTTAGGAACAACAGAGAAGATAATCTCTCTTTCTCACATGAATATCATCAGTTATATTACAGCTGTTCCATACTTCATTTCTCGAAATAGGTATATTTTTGTTATTTTGAAAACATGGTTCCGTGAGTTTATAAATACCTACTTGGATACGAGTTTCATTTGTTTCATTCGAAACATGATTGTGTTGTAGCAGTTGATTTGTTGATGGGTTTGTAACAAAAAACCATTGAGCACACTGATGGAAGTGCACAGCAATTAGCCGACAAGGTCGCAAAATGAAAAAGTGCCGACCAAAGCCTAGCCATTAGCGCCGGCAAGGTAGTTAGTTGAATACCCTGCCGACTCTATAAATGTCACATCTAGGTATGAAAGGTCGGCACGATGTTCAACCTATACCGTGCCGGAAAAATACCTGCAGATTTTCTTGGGTTTGAGTTGAGTGGTTTGTCCAATTTGGGGGTCATCTTTAGTAGGTTTTCTATAAGTTTGCTTGAGACGATAAAGATTTATCGACGATGGAATTTAAATTTTCGAACCGATAATCGACGAGTATTTTTGGGTTTGATGATGAAATGTTGACGAGAGGTCGGTATGATGGTAGGAGGAGGAGAGGAAGAAGAGAAGATGAATAGGAGGAGGAGAGGAAGAAGAGAAGATGAAGTGAAATCAGTTTATTATGTTAACTTTTAATTATAAATGTCAAGGGTATTTTCGTAACTTCGGCCCATTTCACCACCCATTAGCAAGGACACTAGATCCATTTAAATTTGGGTATACCCCAATTAATCTGAAAGATACCCAATCTCGCCACGTTAATCACCATAGGCCCCCCAATTTAGCCGGGCAAAATATCCTTGCTTCATTAAAGACGGGGAGATTCTTGATCAGCTGAGCTGGCAAACTCCGTCGGTCCCCAATCTTGACTCGTGTGAGAGTACGAAATGTATATTCTCTACAGATTCTATAGCAAGGAAAGAAGACTTTGTCTCAGTTTTATCCCGCCATCTTTCTCTGATATTTCGGACTTCAAAAACTCATTTTGAATTTCAATCTTTTCCTCACTACGGAAAAATGATAAAACCCTAGAAACTTTTATTCTGTGTTTTTTCTTCATCTTCAACAATTCTTTGTCTTCTTCCTTCTGCTAATTGGATTGCTGATTAATCACAGAAAGGGATTCTCTTCAACTTCTGCTAATTTGATTGCTGATCTAATCACAGAAAGGGATTCTCTTCAACTGGTATTTTTTTCTTTTATCTTTGCTTATTTGAATTTTTATCATAAATTAAGTTTTTATGGCTGAAATTTTTCTGAAAATTATGATTATATTCCATTTGTGTTATTTTTGGTAAAACTTTTTTAAATCAAGCTTGAAGAAATAGAATCGGTGAAGTAACTGCAATGTTTATTTACGAATTTTTAAGTTTTATAGTGGAATTTTATTTCATCAGATCTAATTAGGTTTTTGCCTTTTTTTTTTTCTGTGCATTCCAAATAAAAATCTGTGGAAATATTGTTCTCAGATATCCGCGGTTTTCTGTTCAAATTCATTAATATTATTTTGGGTAATACGTCGTTTATTTTTGAACAGAAATTTACATGTGAGGTACTGTAGTTTGTAATAGAGATTGTAGTATCCGATAAGAGAGAGGAGACTCAGGAGAGACTAAACACGGAATCAATTAAAGACTATATTATAATAATTCTGTGTGTGTTACAAGGAGATGACAAGATACTCATGCTTATAAATGTTGAATCCAGAGAACTTGTTGGCTGGATTGAACAAAATATAACGACCTCACTTAGAACATGGGCAGAGAGATTTATACAAATACCTTGATTGCAAACAAGATTATCTGAAGCTGTTTTCATGTGGTTTTTCCGGAGCTTATGATCCATTACAGAAGAAATACCTTCAAACAGTTTTGTTCTTGGAATTTGACTCATCAATAAAAAAAAAAGTTCTTGGAATTTGAAGCCATAAAAGGACCACCTATGATAGAGGAATGTGAGTGCATTTTCACTCTAACTTCTTCATTCTTTTGATAAGTTAGATTCAGTCACCAATAAGCTGGACTAGATTTCTATTTTGTTTGAGTATTACTCTTAAAAGTAGCTTTGATTCTGGATGGAGATTGATAAATGGAGTTTATATATTCATAAATGAAAGGTTTATGTTGTGCAGCTTCATTCAGATATTCCAATTCGGACAGCGAAGAGGTTATGATGAAGATAGAGTCGTACTGCAAATAAGAAACAAGGAGCAACAGTCAAGTCTAATGACAATACAGATATTACACGAATTCAAATGAGGTATAATAGTGAGCATTTGAGTTTGTTAGAGATTTCGGTTTGGTTTTTGCACTATATGGTTTCTAATACAGTGATTACTTTGCTGGCTGTGTTTAAACACTTTGTACGTTTTGGCAGGAGTCTTGCTTGTAAAATCATCCAAACTCTGGCTCGGTTGATGCGAGCTCTAGACCATATACCAGGAGAGGTAACAAATCTCATTAAGATCTTTATATGGAGGTTTTTAGATGTTCAAATAAGCTGTATGTCTATAAATTTTATTTTGTAATGTGTTTGAGCGTACAATTTTGATGAAGATTCATTGTAAGTTCCTTAGGCCTTGTTATCTTGTCCTGTATGCCTTGTACCTGGTTTTGTCTACATATTGTTTCTTGTCCGTATTTGCACTATTGTAGAAACAACACTCAAGTGTCCAGTTGAAGTAAAAGTTACACAATTTGCAGCCTAATATCTGCAAAGATGCACTTATTTATTAGATTAATAGTGTATAAATATTTTGATTTTGGATGGAAATACTGCTCTAACGTTCAAGTTATATTTTGGAAAACCTGCAGTTTATAGACCATGAACCCCCATTCTTCGGAGGATGCTCAGAACAAGAAGCTAACCATCCATGGCTAAACCCTCTCAAAATGGAAACTGGATATGTGAACAGCAAAAATTTCATATTAGCTCTCAAGGTAAATTGATAACAGCAAATCATGAATGAGTGAAATCCGTGGTTCTGATTTGTTTTATTTTTTGATACATCGACAGTTTGTGTAATCAATTTTGGGACTGTGCAGGCCAAAAGTATCCTGGATCCATGCCAAGATGATGACAATGACTTGGAAAATGATGAAGAGATCAGCTTTGCTGTTGATTCAACGCCAACAACTGATCCATTAGATTCAGATAGGGAGGTACACTTATAGCATTGCTTATTTGTCATGTTACAGCCATCATTCTCGAGAACAGAACTTTAAAAAATTGTGCAATGTTTCGTCAGGTGAGCCTAACAACAAAAGATGATGTGTACACTGTAGCTCCTGGCGGTATTATCTCACATTTCTACCTTTTCCGACCCCTGTCCTCTTCCAATTCATTTTCTCCCCTTTAAAACCAAATACTTACTTTGACAGATAAACCCCGACCTCATGAAAAGCTGGCATGGCTGATCTTGAAGGTAGATTCGATGTTTGAATGACAAACAACAGAGGCTTGTTATAGTGCTTTATTTCAGTTCAAATTTTTAATCGAGTGGTTTGCATCTATTACAGATGATACACAGGATGCTGAGGAGGACGAACATCAGTTAACACGCGTAAGGGACGAGATTGGCTCTTGCCTCATAGACAGCATTGAACCGACTAATATTCTTTCCAACTTCCCGGACTTATCAGTGGTAAATAGCACAAACAACTCATCTAAGAGTACTGTTTGGTTTTTTTATTAATGCTGTCAGATTTGTCTAAGTGACTTTCTTGAGTGCGATTTTGCTTCATTTTTCTTGAATCAGATTTTGCTTCATTTTGCAGATATTTGCTGTCCACGTGAATTCTATTGCTGGTAACACAATCTCCCTTGAGGTTGAGATGTCAGATTCTATCAACAGTCTTAAGTCTAAGATCTATGTTTTGGAAGGAATTCCCCCATCCCAGCAACTGCTAATATTCGGCGGTGAACAATTGAGCGATGGAGAGAGTACTCTCTCAGAGTGCAAGATAGACAAACAGTCGACTGTTTATCTTCTCCTTCGTCTTTGCGGCGGTGGTCGGAGTTCCCAAAAGCAGCAGCAGGAGCATTGGATTCGTAGAATATGGCGCCCTTGGTGTGGGAATCTATATGATTGTATCCACAGGTCCAATGAATTGGGAGAAGAAGAAAAAATCCAGCAGGCCCGCCAGCCAGAACAAGAAGAAGCAGATCGTCAATTGGAGCAGGCGGCAGAAGAAGATCCCTCGACAGTAGAATCTACTCTAGACAGCTCTTATCCCTTTCACGTCAGTATGCTACTGATGCCATCCTTTATTATAATAAATACATTAGGTCACCACTTCTTGTCACCTAAATATCCCGTTATTCTCTACTACTAACATGTTGAACCTTTCGAGTTACTTGCAGGAAACATTCAGCTTTGATGTAACTTTCAATTTTGACATTCCTGCCGAATATGATATCTATCCAGATGAGCTGGACATAGATGAAGAGGAAGATGAAGAGATCGTTTATAAGGGAAAGTGCCAGAACAAGTAGATGAAGAAGATAGGTTTATAGTGTATAGTAGATTCAAATCATGTATACACATATAAAAAAATTAATCACGTCATTGTATTCTTCTACCATAAAATACATACGAAGGTACTGTTGTTCTTACTGGATTCAGTAAGTTCCTATAAAATTGCCATCAACGGAAAAACAGTACTTTGTTCGAGTCTCTTCTTCTTTTATCTACTTTGTTGCCGGCTCATCAAAATTCTGAGGTTTCCACTAGTAGCGGATCTCTGTGTCTGTGATATGTTTTTTTTTTTTATCAATGCAACAAAAATTCTATAAATGAAGGAAATGATGTAAAAGGCCAAGAGATTCCAAAGGGAATTAACTCCCAAGCAAGAAGGTAGCAGCCTCACCGAACTGCACAATAGGTGAGAAAAAACAACCGTTGTTGATGATCTCAGTAACTAAGATCTTCAACCAACAGCACCACAAAAGAGTGCCCTAAGCCTATAAAGCATAAGTTAGTGGACCTATTTCAACACAAGAGCCCAGTTGTAATGGAGATTTTGATAGAGATTTTGATAGGTAATTTTGTATAATTTGAGTACGAAATACTGGCTCCAGAATGAAAGTTGTAGGCCAAAAGCTTAAATTCTAGAGCTTCTGGCCCCGACCAATAAGATTTGAGGATTGTGAGATTTTTTCGGTTATTTTTGGCGAAATGGGCAGGTAAATACCAGAGTTACAATAGTTTCCTAAAACCAAACCCTAATTCTAATTTTTCGATTCTCTCTGTCTCCACTCCCATTGATTCTATTCTCTTCACTTTTCTGAATCTATTCTCTTCCGTTTCTATTATACAATGGTGTGTAGCACTGCTTCATGAGAAAAGCTGACATTAGATGAAGCCTATTATTGGGGCGTCACATTCCAATAGAGGGGCTTCACCTAATAAGACAAAAATGGGTCATTCATAAGTAATTTCGAAAACCCCTTATATAAAATAATTTTATAATGACTAAGCAACCCTTATCTAGTTAATATTAATTTTTTTTAATTAGCTAATGATTAATGAACTTACTATATACTTGGAGAATTTTGGGAGTAATTTCTTTTCATGGGAAGAAAAGTTAGAGAGAAGTAAAAAAAAAAAAATTGGAGATTTTTTTCAAAACCTAGATTTTGATTTACTCAACCAAAATGAATGAAACCAATTTATCACTTTCACCTAGTTTGCATTTTAGACCGATTTATAGTTAGATTTTTCCCTTCATAACCAACCATAAGACTAATTTACTGTTAGGTGGTGATGAACTTTTAACTGAGAAAATTGAAAAACCCGAACCATAAACCAGTTCACGGCCGGGTTCTTAGTATCTCGGAGCCAACCGTAATTCATTATGTCAATTTAAAGTGTTTTCGAATATATACGGCTAGATTTCTAATATATACTTATTAGATTTCTAAAATTCTTGGACACCATCCATTATCCTTATCCCTAACACTCGACATAAAATATTTATTTATCCTCCTAATACCTAATTTGAGATCCACTTTGCCATTAGTAACAACTCCGGAAGAGAAAAAAATAATAGACCGTTCGCCACTTTCGCAACACCGTCTCTACTTTCTACTGTTTAGTTCTTGCTACCACTTCTTCTTTGCTCGTACTGTTCCTCCTTTCCCTCTCTCTTCATCACCAGTTTTAGATCTCTTCCCCCAGCAGAGAGAAAGAATGATTGGAATTATCACAATCAAAACTGCAAAACGTTTGGAAGTAGGAACTTTGCTTAATCCCACCTTGAATGCAGTTGAGGTGATTAACTTTTCTTTTGTTGCATTTGTAATCTGATATTATCACTTGAATTCAATAAGTGCTGAAGGAATTTGAGGACTGTAACGGATTCTATAGAGGCTAGTTCAGTTTCATATTCACACTAAAGGATTGCTTGATTTCTGGAAATTTACGGTTCGGTTTGGGTCTTTGTCGAAACCAACCGTAAATGTGTTATGGTTAATTTATTTAAGATCAAAACTAACCGTAAAGTTAGTTTGAAAATCTCAAAAAATATCTAACACAGAGATTTTTACGTTTAGGTTTCATGTGCGTGGCGAATTTGGACGTAAATTCAATACGGTTAGGAGTTTTCTAGTTTCTAACCGTAATGTGATTCTGAGAAAACAAGTTACTGTTAGTAAATTAACCATAAGCAAATCTGCAACCCTAATTTTTTTTTCTCTTGATTTCAAATCAATTTAACCTATTTAAAACACAAAAAGGAGAAGAAAAAAGGTGGGGCTTTTCGAATCTAAAATAATTAGGTTGAGGAGAAAAAGAGAAAGAAGAAAGGAAGAGGAGCAATTTTTTTATTTGAGTTAGAATAGAAAGATTAGGTTTTTAAGTTTTTAAATTTTTATTTTTTACTTGAAGGGTAATATAGACATTTTGTATTTGTATTAGGATATCCCATAATCACTTTTTTGGACACTAAGAATCCAAGTGAAGCCCCTCTATTGGAATGTGACGCCCCAATAATAGCCTTCTATTAGATATTGATTGTAATTTATTAGGGTAAAGCTTTTTGATTAATTCACGAAATATTATTTGGCAAATATTCTTCATTTATTTCTTATATTCTTAACTTTTTTGTTTGTTGTTTTCTAGCTACGATTTTTTCTGCTCTGGATAAACCGCAAAATCCTGTCATATGTTGGTAAACCTGAAACCCTACTAATCTATTTCTTTTTTGCGATTTTCTTCACAAGTATTATTATTATCATGTAGGATTTTCTTCACAAGTATATATATTCAACACGATTTATTTTTCGGTGTTGCATTGTTCATACGAGTTCTTTAAATCGAAAGTTTCAAATGGGTTCTCAGCACTTACACCTGGGTGGGAGATGAGTACTTTAAACCCTAGATACTTTGTCATTCGTCTCCTCTCCCTATCCTTTTCCCCCTGTTTAATTCATTTAGAAATATAACAATGACAAATACTTTGTGAGAAAGAAGCATGAGCGAGTCAAAATTTCAACATTCAGTTCTGTCGTTATAAGTTTTTTGTGATAACATCGTTTTAAAATGGAGGCGAGATTGATTGCAGAAAACATCACTATCTCAGTACTTTCTATCTAATATACAAAAACCCTAATATTTTTTCTCCAAACCATTATCAACTACTGCCTATTTTGATCTTCTATTCTTTTCTACTCTTTCTAACGATTGTTTTTTCTGAAATTATGGTTTGGATTGTTTGTTATTTTTCAGGTAATTTTCTTATTGATTTGAGCTGATTCTCTCGGTTATCTTTCAGGTAATTGTTTTTTATTGATTTGAGCTGATTCTCCCAAATTGTTGAATTCGAAGTCATGGCCAAAGTATGACTAGGGAAGAGGAGCATCTGGCCGCAGGTATTCTACTTCGAAGAATCGAAGAAGGAAAGGACAAGAGGAGGAGTTCGATGGGTTTGCTAATGGGGCGAAAACACTTACTTGAATTCAGATTCAACTGATTTAGAAGTTTTCAATAACTTTTCTAATAAGCCTTAATCTTTTTCTCAATATACAAAACCGGCCCTAATCTTTCTCATAACACTTAATTTTTATCTAATATACAAAACCCCGATCTTTTTCTCATAACCGTGATCTACTACTGCCTCTTTTCCTCTCCCAAGTGTAATCTACTACTGCCTCTATTGTGTGTGTGTGTGTGTGTTGCAGAGATTAATGTTGGTTGGTAACTAATCTTTATGCATCAAATCAATTTAACAAGGTATTGTTCTTCTAATTGTTTTACAATATGAGATAAAACACTTCGCTAATTAAATTGAGTATCATGGTGGAGGCCTTGCAGAAGTGATATATGGTCAGATATGAATCATCTTTTATGGTAAGCTCATAAATTCCTGATTTTGGTCTTCCCTTAATTTTTTTTGGTGATATAAATTGCCTGTATAAGTCGGATAACCATCTATGTATTATATCTCATTCTATCTCGATGTAAGATACTGCAATGCAATATCTTTTCCAAAAAAAGAGCAACTCTAAAGGACTAAATTCAATTTAGAGGTGTTGTATAAGTTAATGTTAAACATTTTTTTAGGGATCAAACATAGCATGTTGCAGGTGCAACTTTTATATGTATATATGTGAAGGTTCAACAATCCAAGTGCTCATACAAGGAAAGTTGAGTTCAAGGAGAATATTGGGCATTCACAAAGTAAGTATGACATTATCACTTGCTGTACATTTCTTGCATTTCCATTGCTGAAACTCAAAGAGCTCTAATATTTTATTGGTTCTCTCCATATCTGGTATTGTGGAAGAACAAATGTTTAGTGCTCTAGGCTAACTAAAGCCACAAATTAGTCCTCTACCAATTTGACATTAATTAGCCTATTAAATCTCAGTTATTTACTTACGAGGACACAGCAGTTTGTTAAATTCTAGGTCTTCTGATTACCAAGTATTTACTATTTCTTATTTATTTGAGCACTAGCTATTAGAAGTGCTGAAACGAGTTCTATGGATTTATTTCACTCAGGCCATTAATTATATATGTCATAGAATAATGGTTCCAATAAACCACTGGATGGTGTGACCTCTGACGCACCAGTTGCCATTGGACTGTCCAGGGTTCATTTTCAGTGATTGTGGGGGATAGCAGGTTCGCATAAGCATGATTCCATTGCAAAAGCTTAAGTCCAACATAAAGATTTTGTGTAATAATCAAGTAAGAACATCTGCAATGTAATTTAATATCGATATACAGAAACCATTTGTTATGAAAAAATAATTCCTTTATTCAGGTCTTAATACCAGAAATGAGTTTCTACAGTTCGAGCTTATATGTGGAAGAAAATCCGAAGACTTGATCCAAGACTTCAGAGTGGTAGAAAAAATAAAAATTATTAGCACAACATGGTCGTGACTGGTGAGTCCCAATTGGCTACATTGATAAAAGTTTATTTAACATGGTTTTCCAATTAAAAGTTGAGTCTATATAGAAGTAGACCAAGTTGGAGTATTTCAGTTAATTTGTGTATAAGTTGGGGTACCATGCAAGCAACAAGGTCAGCACAATCCAAAAGCCGGTATGCAACTTCACCCATTAATGTGATCATCATATCATACTCATAGTGATGGAGATGTTTGGGAAAAATAATAACTTTGAAACGCTGGGAAAATGATAACTATGAAACTGATGTAGTGTTTCCACACAGTCAGACCGATGGCCCAAATTTGGCTGATGCTGAGCTGATCGAGTTTTTCTTTGTTATTGCAGGGATAGGCCTTATGTCAGGCAAATATATCTCTCTCAATAATTTCTAGAATACTATGTTGCATTATGTGTCTGTTAAACAGTCATATTCATGTTAAATGTTCACCACCTAGCCACTTGGTTACAATACTTTGCATGCCACATCCACAACTTGGAAGTAAATCTGTTGTTTTCTTGATAGAATCTGTATACACTTTCCTGCCAAGTTTATTTACTAAGAAGCAACTGACACAGAGGTGAGGAAAATATCCATGTAGTCGCAAAATGTTGAATTCAGTTACTTTCAAATGAATATCAAGTAATTGTTTCTTAGTAGTTTTTTCATTATTTGAGTACTTAATGAGAAGGAGGTGGTGAATTATGTAGCATTCCTGATGCCATTACTTAATAGTGCTAAATGGTATCTATGCGTCAGCTGTCAAATGCTTACTGAAGATTGGCAAAAGATCGGCCTTTTTGTATATGTGGGTTCTATCACTTCTATCCGATGTGCTAATACTCTTCAATCTCTGCACAAATAATAATACAAAGAAAATGATCGAGCTACATCAACTTATCACGTGCAACGCACGGGCAAGACTAGTCCCTCTAAAAGAAATACTACTTGTGAAACTCCACTAAAGCAACAAAAGTAGAAGTTCCACACACCCCTGACAAAAGCAAAAGGTAGGAAGTTCTACAATAACGATCCATTCTCAGTAAGCCCTTGATCCAGTAGCTTACGAAAAGGTCAGTGATATTGGTCAGTGATATTGGTCAGTGATATTGTAGTTTGAGTCGGGGTGAGCATTTGGCGCGTAATCCGTGGATTTAACCGGACCAACCGTTCATTTGCGGATGGATATCCGGACCGTTCGTTAATGGGTTGAATGCGGATGGAATTTTTGAAATCCAACGGATAACGGATCGGGCCGGATGCAACCTTGAAAATCCGTTGGACATCCATATCCGTTAAATTAAGAGTTTATATAGTTCTAGAAATATTATGGATCATTTAAAAAATTTAAGATGTTTGCTTGGGGTGTTATACATGGCATTTTTATATTTGTATACATACGTAGGATATGTAGGTTTTATAAAGAGTCATTTATGTTAGCTTTATTTTCTTTACTATAAATTTTAAATAAAACAAATCCATTGGATTATCCGCATCCAACTGCGTTCATCCGTCATCCATTGGATGCAAATCGGTGGATATGGATTGGTCGATGCCAAATTTGAGATCCAGTGAGCGCAATGGATTGATGCGGATGAGGCCAAGCAAACCGGTCCATACCGACCCATGCTCACCCCTAAGTTTGACCCCAGTCCCGAGTTCATTAATCCAGAAACAGATGGTTCATAGTTTCAGCTTCTTTTTTTATTAAAAAAAACACATCTATTTGCCGAAAGGCCCGAAATCCATCCCCTTTTTCCCCGTGATGAATGAGCCACACAAAAAAAACAATTTTTGAAGGTATGGCATTCCAAATTTTTGAATAAAGGAAAACGATACCTGAGTTTTGTCGCAGCCCCTGTAGCTTGATTGAACTGAAAACACCCCATTTGGATCTCATCCAAGATCTGGAGTCAACTGTAGAGTTTAAGATGATACCATCATGTAGATAATAAGAATAAGGCTTCTCTTAAATATAACCCATGTTTTTATTAACTATAGCCCAAAAAGTTTAAGTTAAAACAAAAAGTCAAAATTACCAAACGAGGTCTTAATTTTATTTAACTAAGAATCCTACTTCTTCTCCAAAATCAAAATATAAACCCTAACTTTTTTTTGTATAGATCCAAACTAAATTATTCTTCAATTTGATATCAATTGATCTTATTACACATTTCCAAACTTTAATTTTTATTTTTCCCTCAAAACACAATAAACCCAATTTTTCATATTTTCTCTAAAATGAGATTACTTTTCCTAAATCATGATTACAGGAATATCGGTATATCGATAAGGTAATATATTCTAATTATTCCCTTAAGAAATCTCCACAACAATATCAATCAAAAATCGAAATCAAATCAACTAAGGTTTTTATTCTTTTCCTAAAGGGTTATTTGGTTTTTGGTACTCAATTTTGACCTAAACTAGGGTTTGCTCTAATATTTGTCCACTTTTTTGCGTTTGGTCTAAAGACCAACGTTGACCCTCGTTGACCACGTTAAGTACATTTTTTCTCATTAAGTAACCACACGTATTCTTCACACGCTTTAAAATTCTAACTTGACTAACTCTCCGTCCATCTTCTCTCTTCCATGTACCCTATTAAAATCAAGAGAAAAACGTTGTGGTGAAGATAAATATGATCGAGAATCACTAATAATGATGAAAAAAGAAGACTAGTTCGATTATTAAACAAAGAGGAGCAAGATATTGATCCGATGATGTTCGGAGATTGAAAAGTAAATGATTGAGGGTTTGTAATGGTGGTTGAGATCGAGAGAGACGCAGGTTCAAATCGAGAATTCATGTGATGAAGATTAGACAGAAATCGCTATAAAGATTCGATGAGTTGTCGCTGATCTCCGTTGTTCGCCAGATTAGAGGGAAGACGATGAATCGATGTTGTCAATAATTGGATTTGATGGTGGTTACAATTGAGAGCAGAGATCGAATTGGTGAAGTTTCTCAGGTTAGTTGGAATCGAAATGCACGGGGGATGAAGAAGAAATTGATGATGAATTTAAGATGATTAAAGGAGAAGAATATCGAATTATTGTTGATTTTGAGCACTTGAAAGAAGAAATTAAGGGTTTGTGATAATTGATGATGAAGATGTGGATTTGGGTACAGTTCTTGATGAGATGGCTAATGTTGGTGGTGTTGAAAGGAATTTCGAGTTTGAAAAGGTTAATAAGAAGATATGGTTTGAGAAAATAGAACGATGTCTTATTGAATCGAGAAAAGAGATGGTGGCACCGAGTTGATACTATGCAGATGAATTGATATGGGATTGGGTCGTCTTTTTTTCTTGAATCGCATTCTCTTGCCTTTCCTCGCTCGCCCCGAATTGAGTTACATCCGGGTGGACTAGGATCTGAAAATTAGATGGAAAAGCGTGACGAAGATTGGGTGGTAGCAGTAGGAAATTGTTGTTGATGGTGCAGACGGCGTTAAGTAAATACATTTTTTTTTCTTCTTTTTTTTAATTACTAAACAGAAGTCGGCATCTAACTGAGTCAACGCGAGTCAACGTTGGTCTTTAGACCAAACGCAAAGGATGGACAAATGTTAGACCAAATCCTGGTTTAGGTCAAAATCTGAGTACCAAAAACCAAATAACCCTTTCCTAAAATCAATTTTTTAAAACTCCATAAGCATTATTATTGTATAAAAACTCTAAGATGATTTTTTTTTTCTCAATCATGATTATTGATTACATTCAACTAAGTACCCTTAAAAATCATCAATTATGTCATAGATCTAACGTAAATTGTATTACCAAAATTATATGATTAACTTTATTTTTTTGTTTATTTTGGGCTATATATAAAAATTGTGTATGATTTTATGGGTTATGTTAATAATCTTAAGAATCTGTTTGGTTAGATTAATGACTTATTTATGTGGGCTATGGTTAATAAAAGCATGTGCTATATTTAAGAGAAGCCAAGAATAATAAGAACCAGCTAAGGTCCAAATCCCACCCAATGCTCGAGTCGCCACTTATGATAGCTAAATCCCTGACTTAACCATGTTGTTTCTTAGAGAGATTAAATAATCTAGGAAACCTATCCATCAAGACCTCACCTCCAAGATCTATCAAAACCAAAATTTTGTCCTCCTTCCATCCCCTACTTTGTTAATTATCCCAAGTTTGAACTTGCTCATCCTATTACTGATTCCCCTCCACGAGGCTCATGTCGTAGGGTAATGTTATTTGTTTGGCATCTCATCCATTCTTGTGACAATCATACTTGTCGATATTATTCTTCTCCATAGGCTTGATTTCCATCGAAAACGCCAGAGCCATTTACAAAGGAGTGCATAATTCATAACAGATAAATCTTTGAACCCCATGCCGCTTTAGGCGATTTTCTTCCAAGCTACAAGAGCAAATCTCTTTCTCACCTCATTAACACCGCATAAGAAGTTTCTTATGACTCTTAGAATTTTCTTTGCAACAGGTGGAGGAATAGCAAAAGCTGACATGAGATAGATAGTTAATGAACAAAGGACACTCGTTATTAGCACTAATCTTCCACCGTATGATAGATACAATCTTTTCCATCCATCTAATATTTTCTCCACATTCTCAATCATGGGATCCCACATTTTCTTACACCTATAAATATGTGATCCTGGCATTCCCAAATACTTAAAAGGCAGCACCTCAAGACAATAACCAAGAGAGTCCTCCACAAGATTATTTTGGGTAGTCTAACCAATGCTTTTTGATAGTTGTGCTATTAGAAAGGTTGATTCAGAACCCTGAAACAAGTTAGAATAACTTGAATAGTATAAATGTTGTGAGCTTCGTCCCACCGAAAACGGGAGTGTCATCGGCAAAGAGTAAATGAGATACACACTGGACCCTTTGACGACACCCTAAAACCCGTGGAAGCATATTTTCCTCACTTAGCAATCATTCAACAAAAATTTCCATCACTAAAAAACAGGGAATGGTGATAGGGGATCTCCCTGCCTAAGGCCCTTTGAGTTTCTTAATTTTTAAACCCGTATCCCATTTACCAAGATAGAAAAATGGGCATGAGAAATGCAAGAAAGGATCTAATTTCTCCAAGTGTACTGTTGATACATGAAAATAACCATCCCTTGAGTAGATGGCCCCTTAACCTATTAAGGGTTCCTTTTAGGATAAAGGAGACTAGGGGACTAGGCCTAACCCATTACGATGGCCGATGGGATAGTTCTAGTCCATCCAAGACTACATTAAGCTTGGTTGGGCTTTATCCAAGAAGAAAAAGCCTCTTAGGGTTTAGTATTAACTTAAGGAAGGGAAATGGTAGTTTAGTAATATGTTAATCTTATGGGCATTTATCCATAAGATGGTCATTATAAAAGGAAAGAGGGCACACTTCTTGAGATATCATTAATTCTCCCATTACTTCCCATAAACCCCTCTTCTCCTTGGGAGTACTTTACGTGATTAGGGCTAGTTCCTCCTTCTCACGTTTTACCATATCAACATTGCGACCACAGAGGGAGGTTCTTAGCCTCTTTTCCAGCATGATACTCCCAAGTGCGAGCCAGGAAGCACCAGCATGAGGAGCACTCCCGAATCCGGACCATGTTGCTGTGGAAGATGTGCAAAGAGAAAGCGACGATGAGATACGTTTTCGAGCGGTGGTTACTACGCCTATTGCGCAAGGAGCGGGAGCGGCCCACGACGCAGGAACGTCTCAAAAGAAAGGAGATATGCTCAAAGAGAAAGCTACAACTGAGACAAGCGAGCAAGAGATGTCTGAAATACAAGAGGAGCTAGACGCATCCATTAAGAAGCATCAGGAGTTGCGCGGACGTCTGAATCGAGCGAGGGAACAAAATATGACAACTACTAAAATGATCAGCACGAAAGGTACCAGTCCAGGAATGACAGAAGACGCGATCGCAAAATAATTAGAAGCTAATTACCGAGTAACAAAGCACGATGCTTATGATTCGTTGGAACCACTGTATTCCGCAGAGTTTGTTGATTACTTATACCCCGAGGATTACACATCACCAAAGTTTAAAACATATGGTGGAAAAGGAAATGCGCGAGAGCATGTGAGTCGCTTTATATCAGCAATGAACGCATATGCTCGGGATGAAAGCCTTTGTATGAGAGAATTCCCGAAGTCACTCACGGATAACACTTTTACTTGGAATGATAACTTGAAACCCGGAAGTATTAGCTCTTGGTCCGCCATGGTGCAACTATTTTTGAAGAAATTCTATTCTGCACAAAGAAGGGTCAAAACAATAGATTTGGGAAGATGTACCCAACGGGTAGGAGAAGAGATCGGCAAGTATATCACTCGCTTTCGAGATTTTACGCTAGAAAGTCATGAAGACATTCCAGAAGAGCGTTTGGTGGAGATCTGCATCCGAGGAATGGACGCCATTTTTCGGCTAAACTTGACGAATTTCAAATTTCAAACCTTTGTAGAGGTCGAGGAGGTTGCAGCCCAGATATCAGATTGTGCGGACGTTATGAACTTTGGAGTGAGCGGACATACTTTGAAACTACACTCTGTTAATGCCGCGTCCATACCAACTTTTAATGATCAAGGAAGTAATAGAGGGAAATGAGGGGCTGCTTTCGGCTCTTACCGCGGAGGACAGTCCGGCAGAAGAGGAGGAAGAACGGATGGAGAAAAATCTAACCCGCCACCACCATTGCCATGCAGTAGAGAACAGCTAATAGGGCTTCTGGAGCAATGGGTGGCAAACAAGGAAGAAACTCTACCACCCGTATCCACAGAACCTACCGCGACTGATAAGATGCACGAGCAATACTGCCACTATCACAGGAGAGTTCATCATCCGACTGTGGAGTGTTTCTCCCTACGTTACATTGTGCAAAGAAAGCGGGCCAGAGGTGAGTTAGAGATAAGGGAGTAAAGCATCAAGAGCGATCCGCTCCCTCAGTACCAGGTTATGATGATCTCACATGAACCTACGGAGGGAGAAGCTTGGAGGCCTTAAGAGGATGTGGAAGAAGAAGAAGCGTGCGAAGCTTCTGAGACAACCACCTTTTCGGACACGAATGGAATTTCTAGCAAATTTTCTCAAACTGTTTTGGCTCAGCAGTTCTTTGATTCCCTTGGTTTCAGTGAGAACCAAATCCGCGAACCATCCAAAGCTATCACGGCAGTTGCATCCGGAAAAGCATACAATCCAATACCCAGAGAAGCTATCACCTTTACGGATGAAGATATATGTTATCCGGGAGAGCACCTTCGTCCCTTATATCGACGCTCTTATTACCAAACAACCCCTCAAGCGAGCTTTTATAGATGGCGGAGCTTCCCTCAACTTAATTTCATTACATACGTTGAAGTCCTTAGGAGTATCAAAAATAGCAACTAAGATGCGCGAGAAGCTGAGAGGATTTGGAGGACAGACTCAGATGGTGATTGGGATAGTACATTTGATGATGAAAATCGGGCCCATCAGAGCACTTACTCCCTTTTACGTGCTTGAGGACGATACTACCTTCCATGTCTTACTTGGGCGAGGATGGCTCTTGAATCACAAGGTAGTAGCGTCGATGTATCACCAATGTGTCAAGACTAATATTGGAGGAAAGCAATTCTGGATCCTAGACGAGCAACCCATTCGGATCGAAAGAAGCTTAAATGGCAGATGCAGTTTTCTATACGAAGCCAGTCATAGATCAAGGAGAACAGTCGGAGCATCTAACACCCCTTCCAAAATGGGAAGAATTCCAGCCCGAAGAGCAAGCAAAGGGAAAGACTAAGTCGGTCTTTAGTCTATCAAGGATGTGATCTGTCACGGGAAATAAGAGAGCTGTAGCCGAAACAAAGAATATCAGTTCAAATGCTTCTCGCGGATGGAAGGTGGACATGTCTATCGGTTATAGCAATTATCCCGGGAAGCCTACCACTGTCAACATGACTGTGCCATGTCATTGGCGAATGAAGAAATGGCGGAGGCAACCCTAGTAATTGAAGATTCACAGGAAGAAGTAGAGGCTCCTATTTCAGAAGAAGAAATAATAGAAAACTTGCCTGAAGAAAGATAAAAGTCAATCCGACCCTCGATGGGTTAGAAGAGATAAACCTTGGCTCGGAGGATGAACCCCGCTGCGTACGCATCAGTAAGCATTTAGAAGGGGAAGAGAAGTTGCGGATGATTAAGCTACTTCGCGAATACCCAGATGTGTTTGCATTTACATATGATGAAATTCCTGGTCTACATAGTAGTTTGATCGCGCACAACCTCAACGTCTCACCCGAATACAAGCCAGTTAAGCAACGAAGTCGTAATTTTCCGGAAAAAATAGAATTGGCGATCAAGGAAGAGGTAGAGAAGCTATAGAAACCAAATTCATTAAGACGATCCAACACCCCGTGTGGCTAGCTAATATCTTTACGGTAGCAAAAAAGAATGGAAAAGTCCGATCTTTGTGTTGATTATCGAGATTTGAATCGAGTGTGCCCTAAAGACGACTTCCAGTGCCGAACATAGACATAATGGTGAATAAAACGTGTGGATATGGTATGTTTTCTTCCATGGACGGGTTTAGAGGATATAACCAAGTCAGGATGTCCGCGGAAGATGCGCATAACACGACTTTCCAGGACCCCATATGGTAATTTCTATTATCTTTGTGATGCCGTTTGGGTTAAAAAATGCGGGCGCGACTTATCAACGGGCGATGATAGCCATCTTCCACGATATGATGCATCAAATTATGGAGGTTTACATAGATGATGTTTTGGTAAAATCCCGAGCACGAGAAGATCACTGGATCACTTAAGGCGTGTTTTCAACGGGTGTAGAAAGTACCACTTGAAGATGAACCCTCTCAAATGCGCTTTCGGGGTCACTTCTGGAAAATTCTTGGGGTTCATTGTTACAGACAAAGGGATACAGATCGACCCGGATAAGGTTAAGGCGATAACCACTATGAGGTCACCCGCAAATGTGAAAGAGCTTCAAACTTTCATAGGTAGAGTGTCCTACGTCTGGAGGTTTATTCCTGGACTGGCACAACTACTTTCCGCATTCACACCGTTATTAAAGAAGAACAAGCAATTTGAATGGGGAGATGATCAAAAGCGAGCCTTTCAGAAGCTTAAAGAATGTCTAGTCAGTGCACGAGTCTTACGACCTCCTGTCAAAGGTGAACCCCTTTATCTACACACAACATTTACCAACTTGGCGATTGGAGCGTTATTGGCTCAAGATCTCGGCAATGATCAGTTATGCCCGATCCATTATATCAGTAGAGGGTTTATAAACGCGAAGTTCAGATATTCGAAAGCAGAGCAAGCATGCTTAGCGCTCATATATGCTACACAAAACTTACGATCTTATTTGCTCGCTCATGAAACCATAGTGGTAGCAACTGCTAATCCAATCGCCTATCTAGCAACAAAACCAGTTTTGTCCGGCAGAACATCCCGCTGGTTGCTACAGTTATCTGAATTCGAACTAAAGTATCAGCGGTCTAAAGGAGTACGTGGGCAAGCATTTGCAGATTTATTGGCCGCATTCCCAGGTATGGACATGATGGAAATTAGTGATGATATACCTGGAGAAGTCGCAGAAGTCGAGGAGGAAGAACGTTGGTCAATGTTTTTCGATGGATCATCATATGGATCTTACGGAGGAGCGGGGATAGTGTTTGAGACACCCAAAAGAGAATTGTTATAATTTGCTTTCAAGCTATATTTTGAATGTAGCAATAACGTGGCAGAATCGACGTTGATTCTTGGATTGCATGGTGAAGAGCTCAATTTGGGAGCAATAGATATCAAAGGAGACTCGAAGCTAGTCACAAATCAAGTATCAGGCGACTTCCAAGTAAAAGAGGCGCACTTAGCCCCCTACCGAGCGGAGGCCCAAGAATTGATAGCAAAAATAGAAAGCACTATTATTGAGCATCTTTGGGAGGTACACCAACAAACACGCCGATGTGTTAGCTACTTTAGCGACAACGCTACAATTAAATGAAGCAAACGAAGGAACAATAGTAGTGAACGAAGGGCATTACCGAGCACATGGAAAGAGTACACAACGTTCGAACAAAAGGACGATTGGAGAACGTCATATATCGAGGATCTAACCAAGGAAGCGGATGATCAACTGTTGCCCGTTAAAGTGTTAAAACAATTTTCATAGTCCGAGGAACGCTATACTATCGAACATCCAGAGGTGCATTATCGCGATATGTGGGAAAGATAGAAGCGCAAGAGATACTTTAATCGCATTCACGAAGAATCTTGCGGACAGACGGGGGGAATCCCGTTATATCGCCGATTCCAGAGGATGGGTGTATATTGGCCGAACATGGCAGTTCAAGCGGCGATAATACAGGATAAATACGAAGACTGTCAAGCGCCTCCACAACAAACAGAGGTATGTTATGCGAAATAAAGGATCAAAGACAACCTTACATAGATTTACTTGACGCATGAACGCTTACCACTAAAAACAGACAAGACGCGCTAAAAATTCAAAGGAAAGCCGGACGCTTCTTTATGAGTGAAGGAATCCTCTATAGAACGAGTTTTGTGGATAAGATCTTATTATTGCTTATCACAAGAAGAAGCGAAGATAAGTATGGCTACAACTCATAATGCGGAGCACCAAGGTATGAGGAAACTTTTCCAAAAATTATATGAAGAAGGGTTTCTTGGCCTACGATGGAATTTGATAAAGCCAGAACATGTGAAGAAGTGCCGGTGAGTGACGAGCCACGGATCACTTATCCGTGCCCCACATACTCTGCTACACAGTGTTGTCACTCCTTGGCCTTTTCATAGTTGAGGGACTTGATATTATTGGACAAATAAGTCCAACCTCATCCGGACGACATAAGTACATCATCACTACAACCGAATATTCCTCCAAATGGGTATAAGCAATTCCACTCCGAGATTATTCGGGTGCCACGATCGTACATTTATCAAAGAACATATCATATGTCGATTCGGCACACCCATGATTATCTGCTCGGATAATGGTACCTCTTTCGTTAATCAGACTGTCAAAGAATTGTTGGATCAATATGGAATTAAGTTTCATACTTCGACTGTCTATTACCCTCAGGGGAATGGACAGGCAGAAGCGACTAATAAACATTGCTAAGGATATTGAGCCGCACAGTACATGATCATCATTGGAGTTGGCATGATAAGCTACCCCTCGTACTCTGGGCATACCACATCTCCAAGAGAAGTTCGACTGGTGCCTCCCCTTATTCCTTGGTATACGGAGAAGATGCAATATTACCAGCGGAGATTGCTATTTCTTCCGCACGGGTAGCCATGGCCAGCCTCACTACCCCGGACGAGGTTAGCCGATTTTCTCACCTTGATATTTTAGAGGAACAACGGGTCAAAGTTGAGCGATTCGCGGAAAAGTATAGGCAAAGGACGACAAGATATTATAACCGGAAAGGTAAAAGAAACGAACTTTGTATAAACGATATAGTCATGAAGATCGCCCCATATGTTCAATGAATGAAAAGGCGGAAATTTTTTTTTAACGAATTGGCAAGGCCCCTACATGATTAGTGAAGATGCGGAGAGTGGATACTATTATCTCAAGCGAGATGAATGGCTCGCGAATCAATACCCCTATCAATGGTAAATGGCTTAAAACTTATTATGCATAAGTAACTAAATGTGTTTTTGACGATCGATGAATAATAAAACAACTATGTTTATCTTAAACTTTGAATCATTACGAATAGACCTAAAATGGCTAGGTTACCGTGCATGGCCTAATGAAGTGCACCAATAGCCCCGAAAAGGGCTAGGTTACATGCATGACCCAATGAAGTGCACCAATAGCCTTGAGTCCTAGCTGGGTTCTCAGGCATGACCCAATGAAGTGCACCAATAGCCTTGAGTCGCTGGGTTCCGTGCATGGCCCAATCAAGTGCACCAATAGCCACGAAATGGCTAGGTTCCGTGCATGACTCAATGAAGTACACCAATAGCCTTGAGTCCGGCTGGGTTCCGTGCATGACCCAATGAAGTGCACTAATAGCCACGAAATGGCTAGGTTCCGTGCATGACCCAATGAAGTGCACCAATAGCCACGAAATGGCTAGATTTCATGCATAACCAATGAAGCGCACCAATAATTGTAAATTTGGTGAGTCACTTTTTAAAACATATTAAGATTTTGAAGGATAACCATAGACACAACATCGATAAATATTAGCCTTGATAAACTCAAGTGACGATTACATTTAAAGGGAAAAAGCAGAGAAAATGAAAGTATAGAATAAACATAACCCTACAGAAACATTGGTGCCTCATAAAGATAACATAAATGATATATTCATAAAACACTCGGAGTGGTACATGAAGCGGATGAGACAAAATATTCCATCAAATCAAAGAGCTGAAGATAACACTGAGTTTGCGTGTCTCAATCGGCGCGCAACAACCAAGTCGTTCTCTTTATGTTCCATGCGGGAGAGAGCATTACAAAATACTTCAAATGCTTCGTATGAATCCATGACATTCTCTACTGAAGGGTCAATCCGGCAAGTATTCAATCGATCCACATACAAGTCCATTGCATCAAAGTATTGCGTTTGACTAACTTCAAACAACTTTTTATACTCACGAGCAAGTCGCATTTCCGATAACAATAGCTCGTAATAGTTCAATCTTTTGTTTTCTAAGAGACAAACATAAAGCATCAATTGCTTTTTCTATAGTTACTAACCATTTCTTATCTAAGAACCTTTAGGCTTTATAAAAGAAAGGAGAACTTTCCAAGATGATTCAATTAAAAAAAAAAAAACGGATTGGATTTTTTAAGATGATTCAGCCATAAGCATACGGCAATGTGCGATTTCTTATTGATCAAAAAAAAAGTGTGATTTCTTGTTCCACATCTTCCATCATTACAAGTGCTTCTTCACATTGAATAGTAGCCATAGCTAGAGCAGCTCGCATATCCCCTAGCACTCGGTCTACTTCGTACATGATCTTCTCGGATGCATTGTTCTGGCGCGCGAGCCATGATAGAAGTCTCATTTTGCTCCTCGAAAGCTTGGCGCGCATTATCCTGCCGTTGATGGTGGTTTTTAGCTTAGGTTAAAATCGTAAAACACTAAACCCTAGCAGACAAATACATGTCACAACATTTAAAGTAACAAGCATTTACTAGGCACATTTCACCGAAACCTTTAATGTGTCCCTAAATAATTACCGGTATCTTTTTCAAATTAGGGTTCGACAAGCCAAACCCTAATTCCGCGATGCCAATGGAAAATCATACAGCCACACCGACCAGCGCCAAAGCATGCCAACCTTGCTAGCCGCACCTCTGTGCCAATGGCAAATCATGCTAGCCACACCAACCGCGCCAAAGCATGCCAACCATGCTAGCCGCACCTCTGTGCCAATGGCAAATCATGCCAGCCACACCGACGGCGCCAAAGCATGCCAACCATGCTAGCCGCACCTCTGTGCCAATGGCAAATCATGCCAGCCACACCGATGAGCGCCAAAGCATGCCAGCCATGCTAGCCGCACCTCCGTGCGAATGGCAAATCATGCCATCCACACCTCTTTGCGCCATGCCAAACGCTTCCGCCATGGCCCCATGCCGCGCCACCATAATCGCCTTCACTACGCGGCTATCAAAACGAAGGCGTGCAACAATCAACGGTTGCCCTTCAATCCCATGAGCAAATCCTGGCCGTCTAAGGTTTCCAAACGACCTTTGCCCCAAAACCCTAGCTTGGTCACGCACCTAGCCCAAGCTAGCTACGACATGCGCCTATGGCAAACCCTTGGCCCCACATGCCAAGCCAAAACCGCACCTAGCTGATAGGTGTCTAAAACACCTAATTTACTATTTAGTAGTTACGTTTTATTTGCTACTTTTCTTGTAAATTATGTATCTTATGAGTGTTTTTGAGTTATTAGGTACTCGGAGTCACACGGAGGAAAAGAAGAAGAAATCACTTTATTTGAGATAGAAGGGAAAAAGTGTCATTTCACAGGCATGTGCTATCTGGAGCCTAGTCAAGCTTAAGGGGCAACCCTATTTGGAGGAGTACTAAACACAGTAGAGCTAAGGTTAAGGGGTGGTCATTCAGGGTATCCCTTATCACTTATCAGAGGGTGCATATATCCACAGCTATTCCTACACAAGACCTAAAAATCAGAGAAAATCAATTCTCAATTCTTTCACTTAATCCACCTGAGAGAGACAGCGGCACCACAAATTTCTGAAATCCCAAAATCCCAAAATAAAATGGGGATCGAATTGGAGTCATAGTTTTGTTATTACTGTTATGAGGAATCACTCGATGGGTATGGTTTGATTTAGAGTAGGGTTTGCTGGTAAAGAGAGGAAGACCTTAAGCTCAGAAAAAGGGAGAGATCGAGAAAGAGAGAAGCAGAATCAGAGAGGAGATGATAACATGGATTGACGATGGATATTCTCAGAAGATGAATGAAGGCTCTGTGCTGTGAAGTTCAGGGGATCTGCATCTCGTTTGGGGTTAATCGGGAGAAATTAGGTTTGAGAATGGAAGAATTTGAGTACCGGAATGAAGAAATCATGGGTTTTGAGCCCTGCGACTTTTGAATTCGTTAATGGAAGAAAGATTGAGTTTACGTGGGTGAATAGATGATGGATGAATGAAAGAGATGGTGGTCATGAGATGTGGGTTTGGTTGAAATGAAGGAGATGGAGCTAGAATGAAGTTGGTCTGTAAGACAGATTGCTTATTGTGCCAGAAGAAATGAGGGTTTTGATAGAATGGGATTTGATATCAGGAGAAGCCGTTTGAGCTAGAGTTTTCTGGTGAAGATGACTTCTGGGTCGAGTCTCAGATTGAATTTGCTGCACTGAGCTATGGATTGAGAGCTGTTGGTGTTGTTTGGTGATGCTGGCAGAGGTTGAGGCAGGCTGGCTAGTTGATGTTGCTTGCCAGGGATTGCAGGAAGTGGCTTGAGCAATGGTGGACTGACTGAGCTGAGCTAGCAGAGAAGCTGTAGTTTCTGGTAGAATGTGGCTTGGTTGCAGTTGCAGGTCATGAATCTAATGCAAGTGCTGCAGCCAGGATGAAGCTACGAGCTTGATGTTGCAATGAGTTGTCTGGCATGGATGCTGAGAAACAATTGCAGGTAAAACTGCAGCTGAGAACTGGTGCTATTGGTGATTGTTGCAGTTAGCATGAGAAGCAATGGTGTTGGTGGCAATGGGTTCTTTGGTGTTGCAGTTATTTGAGCTTGAACCGGGAGGTGATGTTGTTGGTAGAGCAATTGTTCTTTGCAATTGAGTTTTTACAAATACCATGATTTGATGTTTCGATCCAAGGGTTGTGATGCTATGGCGGTGCGGTGGCTGCAATTGGAGATTCTGGTGGCTCGAGGCAAGAAGGTTGCAATTGCGAGGCGGTTGACGGTGTTGTGGGTGTTGTTAGCGGTGATGTTGGCTGTGTTTGAAATGAGAAGTCGAGCGAGAGGCCAAAAGCAACGGTGAGTTGCGAGTGTGGTTCTGGCTTTGAAGGCTAGGATGTTGGGTGAGATGATGGAACTTCTAATGGTAATGGCGAGGGGCGGGCGAGGTTGAATGGAGCGAGAATTTGCTGATGGAATTGGTGTTATTGTGTTAATCAAGTGGAATTGATGGTTGTGGAATTATAAAGCTACGAGAGGAGAGGAGATTGACTAGCCGTCATGGTCAGGTTTGAAGCACTGATGCACCATCTTGGTGCAACACAAGATGGCTTTGGCAAGATGGCAATGGCCTTGGCCACTCAGCTCACTCAGCTGATTCAGGTCGACTCGACTGACTCTCCTGACTCGGTGCTTGACCGAGGTTGACCCGCCGAGTGACTAGTTGACTCGATCCGACCCGTTGACCGGGCGGACTTTGCCGGTCACCTGAACCGATTTCCGGCGACTCTTCCGGCCACAATACCAGTTTTCCGGCGGCGACTTTTGGGACATATTTTCTACATGGGTTTCTCCCTCTTATGGGCTTGGTGGATTTTCATCTAATGGACTTTGAAGACTAGACCTAATTTTAGAAGTTGGAGAAAAGCTATAAAGGGAAGGTCTTCTACAACTTATGGGATATCTTATTCTTGGAATTTGGAGAGCCGTTTTGTTTACGCTTCTAGGGTTTGCTTTTGTTCATCTTCTTCTTCTTTTCAATTAATATTATTATGATGAACTCCATAGCTATGAGTAGCTAAACATATTATTGGTTATGGGATAAAAGTTGATTTCTCAACATGTTTTTGATTCAATGAATTAGTTTTGTCTCAGTAATTTATTGTTTGTGATTCACAATTAATAGTGTTATAAGATTTGAAAACTTGTTAGGTTGAGTCCGGAATCAATCCGATTTGCGTTCATCTCTAGAGCTATATTAGGGTTTTCAATACGAAAAAGTTGTTTATCCCTGATTCTAAGTAGCATAATTGTGGGTAGTGCTTGTAGTGATATATCCTACTAGTCACAAGTGAATCATAACTTTTGTTAAAACATTTAGTGCTTTTACACATTCGTTTGCATTGATTAGTCTTATTCCATAGAACTTATTGCTTTTAGGGAGTTAAACTTAATTGTGCTTTTACACTTTAGGTTGCTTTCTACGAAGAATTCACATATGCATCTTTTAATGTGGTTGTGATGAAAACAGGGAATTAACGGGTTATACTTGCGATCAAGGTATCCTAGGACTTTTAATAAATACGAGATTAAAATACCAATTATAATCATTGATGAAAATACATGTTTGTGAATGATACTATTGATAGGTGTAGAATACACCGTATTTTCTATGAAGAGTTTATGCTTTCTTTGCGAGTTTTCTTGTAAATTATGTATCTTATGTGTGCTTTTGAGTTTATTAGGTGCAATGGAGTCATTTGGAGCAAAAAGACCAATTAGAACTCGTTCAAATACAAGATTTCTAGTTTTCATTGTGTAGAGGACGAGAATATGAAGACAATGGCGAAAGAACGGAGTCATTCGGAGCTCGTATGAAGAAGTTATGGGCAAAAGAAGAACTCGGAATGGTAAACCTTACATTTCATCGGCTAATACTAATGAGAGCCCAGCCACATGTTAAGGGTAGCCAGATTTGGTTAAGGAAGTGTTATTTGGAGCCGGTCGAGGATAAGGGGCAACCCTGACTATTCACTAAAGCCGGATTACAAATTGTTAAGGGGCACCTCCCCTTCATAACTAAAAGCTATCTGAGAAGGATACAATTACAAGAGCTCGGGGTGTTGAAATTGTGGAAGTTCTCGGGTTTAGTTCAAGCAAAGAATGGCGGCAAACAAGAAGAATTACGAGAGAAGAAACTCAAGCTATTACGGTGAAGAACGAGGCTTTTGATGATTATAATGAATGGGTTTTTGTATGAATATGCGGGGGAAGGAGCGTGTGTAGGAATCACCCGGACAAGCTTGAAACGGTTTTACCGTGATCTGCACACACGGTGTTTGTTGAAAGACCTGATGACCAATTCAACTTCAATCACAACCAGGCAAGGTAGCAATGTTGTGTCTTGAGAACGGATTAAAGAGTTGTGGAGAAATCTAGGAGTGTCTTTGTTGAAGGCTGTGTTGATCAAGAGGGAGTTGTAGATGGTAGTGGGTGCTATGTCATTGCGGGTGACATGTCTTTCCATGTTCACGGAGGCTGATAGGTAGAAGAGAAGCGGTGGTGCACAAGGCATAATGGGGTTTGGAAGATGGAAGGAAATGAAAGATGTTGGTAGAAATTCACGAGTTGGTGCGACTTTTCGTGAGTGAACTGAGATGGAGCTACTAATGTCTGCTTTGGTGGTGATGTGGTTCTCGACAAGGAAGTGCCAAGGGAGTTACAGTGATGGATTGGTTTCGACTTACGTGCAAGAAAGGGAATGAGTTGGGCTTGATTGAGTGGAAGGCTATGAGTGGCGGTTGAGCTCGGGAGGAGTAACATGAGGTTGCGTGGAAATGGAGTTGGTCGATTCTTTGGTGGCACAAATGAGATTATTCGCAGCAATTGCAAGAGAACCTGGCAGGATGCAAAGAATAGGGCCGGGGCTGCCATTGGGTGCTTTGCAGTGAATGTATGAATTGGTGATGGCTCGGCGAAGTGTTGCAATGGTTGGCGAGTTGAATCGGCAAGGCATTTGCGGTGAGTGATGTCTTGTTGGAACTGTGAGAATTGCAGTGGAGCTGGTGGTTATCTTTGTTGTATGCGCCCGGTGGAGATGCGGGAGCAAGGTTATTGAATATGACCTGACGAGAGAATGGATTGGTGGTTAATGGTGCTGGCACGGAATTCGCGAGAGAAGTTGAGCGAGAGAGAGAGGTGAAGCACGGGGGAGTGGAGCGACTACACATTGAGATGGCTATACACGGGCGCTATAGGAACTGGGAATCGTGATAGCATCTTTGAAGGCTGCCGGTCGAGTCGAGCACGGTGGCTAGGCTTTGAGAGAATAGACGAGTGTCTTTATGCAGGCCGAGCTAGGTATGGCGAGTCGGTGAGGGTTGAAACGGTGTAATATGTGTGGCTGCGTGGATTAAGGTCACTAATGATGGCGGTGGAGAAGAATGGCTGGTGTTTGAGACAGTCGATGAGGAAGAGAGGAAAGTTGGTCCGTGATGGCGGGTGTGTGGAGCTCGAGTCCGCGATGCGAGGGATCGATGAGATTGGAGGGCTGTGGCATAGTTGCGGTGGTGACAATGTTCTTTGCTTTGGTGGCTCGGGCAAGAAGGTGGAACTAGTGACACTAGAGAAGAGATTCACGAGTGGTATGGCGTTAGTTGAAGCAAGTCTGTTGTCTTGGCGGTCATCTGTGATGGATGGTTTGATGATGGAAGTCTGGTGGCGAGGCGGAGAGCGGAGAATGTATCAAGTTACTGGTGAGGTGGTGCTATGTTTTGACTCGAAGGTTGAGCTGTAGTTGGTTATGCTAATGCCTTTAGGATATGCAAGTAGTGGTGTTCTGATTGTTTTGAACAAGAGTGCAACCGCGGTCTGCGAAAACGGAGCGAAATTGGTAAAAGCGTAAGCATACTTAGGTTGTCGGATTCGGAGCTTAGAGTGTCGATCGCAATATTTCGGTGAATCGCGAGGGTATGAGTCGGATGCAAGAATCGACGGCCGTACACATGAGCTACGCATCACGCTTTGGGCGCGTTTTTCGCAGAACAAGAAATTGGTTTAGGTAGTATTTTGTGAATGTTTGAATTGCGAGAGAAGCAAAGCGGAGCTACTTGGAAGTGTAGAATTGGCTGGTGATAGTACCGATGACAAAGGTGGCACGAGATATTTTCCGGTGACCGGATTCGGCGGACAGCGACCGGATTCCGGTGATGACGTCAGCAATTCCGGCGACGCTTTTGGATCCAAATTTCCAGAGACATATTTTTCACACATGGGCTCGGTGGACCAACTTGGAGACGGGTTTTGAGAAGAATTAACCTAATTTTGGGAAAGTATCCTTATGGGGAGAAAAGCATATAAATAGAAAATTCTTTTTCTAAACCTAGATATATCTCCATTAGGGGGACTTCTACTTTTGTCTAGGGTTTCACATGATAGTTTTCTTCTTTGCTTTCTATGATGATTTCCAAAAACACAAGTAACTAAGTTTTTATTATTGGTTGAAGATGTAGTTGGATTTTGCAACCAAGTTATGATTTTTATGAATTAGTTTTCTCTCAATATTATCGTTTGATTTCTACGGGTTACAATAATTGCATGATTGATGGATTGCAATATGATTGAATGTTTGTTTAGTCGAGTCTAGAATTGATTGAACTCACATCCATATCTATAGCTATTTTAGGGTTTTCATCGAGCGATAACCTTGAATACTAGTAGCATGATATGATTAGGGTTTGTAGTGATACATCCTCATAATCATATGTAGAAATTGACCTTTGTTCGAATTGTTTTGCGCAATGTATTACAATTGCATTGATTAGCTATTTACGAAACTTAACGCTCTAGGAATTGAACTTGATTAGCGCAAGGCGTTAGGTTATTCTTTAGGTAGATTTCACATACGCAGCCCTAATGTGTGTGTTGATAACTTTGGAAATTACGGAGTATTCTTGCAATAAGGTATTCTATGGCTTTTGATGATAGCGAGATTAAATACGAATTCTATTCATATATTCATAAACTTGTTTACAATTGAAGATGAAACCTTTATCCAATATTTTCACATCCTTGATTTGCGTGTTTACTTTTATTTGTTTTGCTTTTTGTTTATTTTTATTTACACAATCGAAATTCTTAGGGTGTTTTATATAGGAAACCATAACAATTTGACAACCTAGACCTCTCTGTGGGATCGATCCTTTCTTGCCCTTGCTATATTTATATTTTGAGTAGTAAGAAAGTGTAATTATATTTGTGTCGCTTACGACAGCGATCAAATTTTGGCGCATTCTTGAGGCAAAATGGGTTGTCAATTGTTTTTGGTTTCTTATTTTTGTATTTAGTTTTTGTTTTATTTTATTTTTTCTTATTTTAAGGTTTTAACCTTGGTTTGGGAATTATTTCGGTGCTTATTTCTATGGAAGGAGCATATTGGAACAATGGTTACGGTTTTCAACAACCTCAACAATATGATAACTACCAATTCCATGGGTATAATCAAAACCAATTCATTGGTTATGACCAATATTCCATGGAACCTTGTGGTTTTCCTCAACAACCTTATGGTGAGTATGTGTGTGAACAACAACAAGGATGGGAGGATTCTTATGCTCGTGAACAAAAAGTCTCTAATTTTATAGATAAAGTTTCCACCTTTTTACAAGAGGAATTTCGAAAAGCTAAAGAGACTACAAACGAGCAACTCCAAGAACTTCGTGAAAGTATGACTATCTTGCGAAGAGACATTGATCAATACAAGGAAGATATGGATAATTCTTATATGCATATGGTTTGTGATGAATATTTGATTGATGCTAATGTTAAAAAAGGCGAATCCTTGGGCACTTTCGTGGATAATTGTGTAGTTAACTCAACTCTTGATCGTCATAATGATCATTCACCTATTCAAAAGGATGAGTTAGAGATAAGTAACACTAATTTCAGCGAGGAACAATCTTATGTTGACTATGATAGTGACGGTGATTATGATACATTGCTTGAAACAACTCATGGTGACATCACCGAGGAGTCTTTTTGGGATCAAGATGAAGATGAAGAGGACTATGTCGACACTTGTGTAGATTACTCAAGCATTGATCTTACTAATGATCAAGAGCCTATTCAAAGGGTGGAGCTTGAGGATGATGCATTTACGAGTGTTCTAAAAAAGTTTCTTATAATAAAATTTGGATCCGCAAAAGAGTATGTGCCTTACAACAAAAAGGAGTGTGTTGAGAATGAGACCGTTATGACCAATATTGTGGAAGACCCAATTGAACTTGTGCATGATTGTAATGATGATGTTTATGTCGAGACTATGGTTAAGGCGAAACGGACGAAGAATGGTTGCAAGGTTTGATAGAGGACCATGATATACAAGAGGTGAATAATTCACTTGAGTTTTCAAGGATGAAGAGGATTTCATGATACAAGAGATTGTGCAAGGTTTATCTAACCCTTTGCCTATTGTTTCTTCTCCTTTACCTCTTATTGGTTTGAATGTATGTGCTTCGAGAACTTTATTGAATGATTTTGTTTCTCGATTTCCGCCATTAGAGATACTTGATTCTCATACTATGCGGGTTATGGAACAAGAAACCGTGGGAAGTACCCGACTCCTATATTCTTTATACACTCCCATGTGTGGACAAGAATAAGTGTGGGGGAAGCTTTTATCGGTTCATAGCTTCACTTTTGCTTTATGTTACTAATATTTGTGTGAAGTTAGTGTTTCCAAAACAGGTTCTATGGAAGGATCCCCAACTTTTCCGATTATTGGTGTATGGGGAATGAATCTTACAAGAAGCTAAGTCGGGCCGTCGACTTTAAAACAAGCGCTTAATGGGAGGCAACCCACCGGTTTTGTATCTTTATCCTTATCTTTTTACTTTTATGCATTTGCTTTTATCTTTATTTTCTTTGTTTTTGCATCTTATTTGCGGAATTTCCCACCTTGAACCTTCTTTGGACGATTCAATTTTACATTGAGGACAATGTGAAGTTTAAGTGTGGGGGAGCATTTATATGTTTGTTTTTGACACCATTAGTGGATGGAACCATTTTGAATGCAGGAGTTGAGGAACCAATTAACTAAAAGGGAAGAATATAGCTCAGAAATCACAAATTAACATGATAGTTGTTACCATATTTCGGAATATCACCATATCGCATTCTATTTTTATTTTTCCATATTTATCTATTGTTCTCTAAGTGCTTTGGTGGGTCACTAAACATCGACGTGTTATTACTGCTAGGATGAAATAGAGTGGTTGAGTTACATAAAAAAAAAAAAATGATGAAAAAAAAAAAAAAAAAAAAAAAATGAAAAAAATTTATGAAAACAAAAAAAAGGGACCGATCAATTAGACCAAAACGGAATAAAAAGACACTTGGGAATAGCGGTATGTATGAAACGTAGTCCCACTGTCTCCGTCGCCTAAACAAGCGTGGAATGCAGGATCCAAGGCAACTATCATGTACTTGCTGACAAGAAGCATGCGCTTGGATCCAAAAGATCTAATCATGCCGTCTAAAAAAAAAAAAAAAGAGAAATTGGATCCAGTTTGATCCAATCATATAAAAAAATTATTATTGTGTTGAATAAAGTCACTTTTGGTTCCCTTGTATATGCCAATTGATTTGATGTAGCATTCAGCACTAAGTAGCTCAATCCAATAGGATTAGGTTCATCTTAGCAGTGACCTTGAGACGAGATATGGGAAACATCGAACACTTGTGAACATTCGCCAACATCTACATCTATATCCATCTTCTTTATCTTTTCATTGTGATTGTGGTTTGTTAGTTTTAAGTATTGTGGCTTGTTCGACTATCTAATTAGAGTTTATTTACTAATAATTGAATTGAATTTGCAAGGTACCTCCTCCTGTAGTCATTTTGGATTCGTTCATTGATTTGTCACGAATAGACGGAGTTGGAAATATAGGTTTTGTAGGTATATCTCTAGTAAACCTTCACGAGACTATAACTCGTCCACTAGGGACACCTAGGGGTTTAAAGGCTTGTTATTTATGCTAAAAGTGACCGTAGCCTCGACGTCACGGGTTGTTGTATTTTATTGTTTTGTTTGATTTGCTCGAGGACTAGCAAAGTCTAAGTGTGGGGGAATTTGATAGGTGTAGAATACACCGTATTTTCTATGAAGAGTTTATGCTTTCTTTGCGAGTTTTCTTGTAAATTATGTATCTTATGTGTGCTTTTGAGTTTATTAGGTGCAATGGAGTCATTTGGAGCAAAAAGACCAATTAGAACTCGTTCAAATACAAGATTTCTAGTTTTCATTGTGTAGAGGACGAGAATATGAAGACAATGGCGAAAGAACGGAGTCATTCGGAGCTCGTATGAAGAAGTTATGGGCAAAAGAAGAACTCGGAATGGTAAACCGGACATTTCATCGGCTAATACTAATGAGAGCCCAGCCACATGTTAAGGGGTAGCCAGATTTGGTTAAGGGAAGTGTTATTTGGAGCCAGTCGAGGATAAGGGGCAACCAGCTGACTATTCACTAAAGCCAGATTACAAATTGTTAAGGGGCACCTCCCCCTTCATAACTAAAAGCTATTAGGTCGAGATTTCTCCCTAGTTCAGTTAAGTCCCAGCTCATTTCAGTACGAGCTTTGCACCAGTTCCACCTTCCGGCAAGGCTAGGCTCGATAGCTGAGTATCAAGGGTTCAGAGAGAGAGAGAGTTCGAATTCAATTACAAGAAGGATACAGAGCTCAGGGTGTTGAAATTGTGGAAGTTCTGGGTTTAGTTCAAGCAAAGAATGGCCGGCAAACAAGAAGAATTACAGAGAAGAAACTCAAGCTATTACAGTGAAGAACGAGGCTTTTGATGATTATAATGAATGGGTTTTTGTATGAATATGCAGGGAAGGAGCAGTGACCGTAGGAATCACCCAGCAAGCTTGAAACGGTTTTACCAGTATCTGGCACACACGGTGTTTGTTGAAAGACCTGACTGACCAATTCAACTTCAATCACAACCAGGCAAGGTAGCAATGTTGTGTGCTGAGAACGGATTGACAGAGCTGTGGAGAAATCTAGGAGTGTGCTGTTGAAGCTGTGTTGACTGAAGAGGGAGCTGTAGATGGTAGCTGGGTGCTATGTCATTGCAGGTGACATGTGCTGCCATGTTCACAGAGCTGATAGGTAGAAGAGAACTGGTGGTGCACAAGGCATAATGGGCTGGAAGATGGAAGGAAATGAAAGATGTTGGTAGAAGCTACAGGTTGGTGCAGCTTTTCGTGAGCTGAACTGCAGATGGAGCTACTAATGTGCTGCTGGTGGTGATGTGGTTCTCTGACAAGGAAGTGCCAAGGGAGTTACAGCTGATGGATTGGTTTCGACTTCTGTGCAAGAAAGGGAATGAGCTGGGCTTGATTGAGTGGAAGGCTATGAGTGGCAGTTGAGCTCGGGAGGAGTAACATGAGGTTGCGTGGAAATGGAGTTGGTCGATTGCTGGTGGCCTGAGCTGAGATTATTCGCAGGCAATTGCAAGAGAACTGTTAGGATGCAAAGAATAGGGCCAGGGCTGCCATTGGGTGCTGCAGTGAATGTATGAATTGAGCTGATGGCTCAGGCAGTGTTGCAATGGTTGGCAGGTTGAACTGGCAAGGCATTTGCAGCTGAGTGATGTGCTGTTGGAACTGTGAGAATTGCAGGTGGAGCTGGTGGTTATGCTGTTGTATGCGCTGGTGGAGATGCAGGAGCAAGGTTATTGAATATGACCTGACAGAGAATGGATTGGTGGTTAATGGTGCTGGCCAGCGAATTCGCGAGGAGAAGTTGAACGAGAGAGAGGCAGTGAAGCACAGGGAGTGGAGCTGACTACACATTGAGATGGCTATACACGGGCGCTATAGGAACTGGGAATCGTGATAGCATGCTGAAGCTGCAGTCGAGTCGAGCACGGTGGCTAGGCCTGAGAGAATAGAGCAGCTGCTGTGTCTGAACTGAGCTAGGTATGGCAGGTCAGGTGAGGGTTGAAGCAGGTAATATGTGTGGCTGCTGTGGATTAAGGTCACTAATGATGGCAGTGGAGAAGAATGGCTGGTGTTTGAGACAGAGTCGATGAGGAAGAGAGGGAAAGTTGGTCTGTGATGGCGGCTGTGTGGAGCTCGAGTCTGGCGATGCAGGGATCAATGAGATTGGAGGGCTGTGGCATAGTTGCAGTGGTGACAATGTTCTTTGCTGGTGGCTCAGGGCAAGAAGGTGGAACTAGTGACACTAGAGAAGAGATTCACAGAGCTGGTATGGCAGCGTTAGTTGAAGCAAGTGCAGCTGTCTTGGCAGTGCGCAGCGCTGGATGGATTTCAGTGATGGAAGCTGGTGGCAGGGCAGAGCGGAGAATGTATCAAGTTACAGTGAGGTGGTGCTATGTTTTGACTCAGAAGGTTGAGCTGTAGTTGGTTATGCTAATGCACTGGGATATGCAAGTAGTGGTGTTACAGATTGTTTTGAACAAGAGTGCAACCGCAGTGCGAAAACGGAGCGAAATTGGTAAGCCGGTAAGCATACTTCCGGTTGTCGGATTTCGGAGCTTAGAGTGTCGATCGCAATATTTCAGTGAATCGCGAGGGGGGTATGAGTCGGATGCAAGAATCGACGGCCGTACACATGAGCTACGCATCACGCTTTTGGGCGCGTTTTCGCAAGAACAAGAAATTGGTTTAGGTAGTATTTTGTGAATGTTTGAATTGCAGAGAAGCAAAGCGGAGCTACTGGAAGTGTAGAATTGGCTGGTGATAGTACCTGATGACAAAGGTGGCCTGAGATATTTTTCCGGTGACCGGATTCCGGCGACGGCGACCGGATTCCGGTGATGACGTCAGCAATTCCGGCGACGCTTTTGGATCCAAATTTCCAGAGACATATTTTTCACTCCTGGGCTTGGTGGACCAACTTGGAGACGGGTTTTGAGAAGAATCAACCTAATTTTGGGAAAGTATCCTTATGGGGAGAAAAGCATATAAATAGAAAATTCTTTTCTAAACCTAGATATATCTCCATTAGGGGGACTTCTACTTTTGTCTAGGGTTTCACATGATAGTTTTCTTCTTTGCTTTCTATGATGATTTCCAAAAACATGAGTAACTAAGTTTTTATTATTGGTTGAAGATGTAGTTGGATTTTGCAACCAAGTTATGATTTTTATGAATTAGTTTTCTCTCAATATTATCGTTTGATTTCTACGGGTTACAATAATTGCATGATTGATGGATTGCAATATGATTGAATGTTTGTTTAGTCGAGTCTAGAATTGATTGAACTCACATCCATATCTATAGCTATTTTAGGGTTTTCATCGACGATAACCTTGAATACTAGTAGCATGATATGATTAGGTTTGTAGTGATACATCCTCATAATCATATGTAGAAATTGACCTTTGTTCGAATTGTTTGCGCAATGTATTACAATTGCATTGATTAGCTATTTCAAACTTAACGCTCCTAGAATTGAACTTGATTAGCGCAAGCGTTAGGTTATTCTTTAGGTAGATTTCACATACGCATGACCCTAATGTGTGTGTTGATAACTTTGGAAATTACGGAGTATTCTTGCAATAAGGTATTCTATGGCTTTTGATGATAAGCGAGATTAAATACGAATTCTATTCATATATTCATAAACTTGTTTACAATTGAAGATGAAACCTTTATCCAATATTTTCACATCCTTGATTTGCGTGTTTACTTTTATTTGTTTTGCTTTTTGTTTATTTTTATTTACACAATCAGAAATTCTTAGGGTGTTTTATATAGGAAACCATAACAATTTGACAACCTAGACCTCTCTGTGGGATCGATCCTTTCTTGCCCTTGCTATATTTATATTTTGAGTAGTAAGAAAGTGTAATTATATTTGTGTCGCTTACGACAGCGATCAACTATCCCTTGACCAATATCTTCTCCTTATTGATTATTCCAACCATTTGCTTTGCTCTATTTTATTTTTACTTTAGTATTTCGCTTAAACAACAAACATCCCCCCTTGGTTACCTTAGAAACTCGAAAATTGCATAACAACAATTGCCTCTCTGTGGATACGAACTCTTCCTTACCTTGTGCTTCATTTAAATTTAGTGAGTAAGAAAGTGAAATTATTTTTGACGGATTGACAACCGATCAAATTTTGAAACGCCATTGGGAGGCATACGGCTTGTTATTAAGTTTTAGTTTCTTTTTACAATTACCTTTTATCTTTGCTTTTCGGTTCTTGTCTTGTTTCTCACTTGTTTGGGAGAATTGTTTTCAGAGTACCTAATCCACGGCTTCTAAAGATTGGAATTATCCAAGGTGCGGGATAGCTACTCGAAGAGGCACAATACTCCAACCAAGTCAAGACGCAACGAGAAAATCGAGTTAAAGGTGGAAGGAGAAGTACAAATAGAAGGAGAACAAGAGGTTCCAATCGTAGACGAACCACACGTTGAGGAAGAAGAAGCAATGGGTGATGCCAATCGTTCACTCAAGGACTTAGCTTCTCATAGGCTTGATACACAACAGGGTGTATTCAAACGAACTCTACTTTTGAGATAAAGCCGGGGTTTCTTAGAGAATTACCAAAATTCCATGGCATGGTGAATGAAGACCCAAACAAACATCTTTTGGACTTCCACACCATTGTCACGCTATGCTTCCGGCGAATGTTGAGGCGGATGGTGCAATGTTGAAAGTTTTTCTGCTTCTCTTTAATGGATAGTGCTAAAGATTGGTTGTACTATTTACCTCCCGGAAGTGTCACAACATGGAATGGGTTGAAGAAACTCTTTTTGGAGAGATATTTTCCGCATCAAAGGCTACTCAAATTCGCAAGGAGATTTGTGGGATGAAGCAAAATGTGGGAGAATCATTATATGAATGTTGGGAACGGTACAAGAGATTGGTTGCAAACGCCCTCACCACCAATTAAGTGACGCTATGATCATCCAATACTTCTATGAAGGACTCCAATCAAGTGATAGGAATCTTATTGACGCTGGGGTGGTGGTGCACTAGTTAGCAAAACGGTGGCACAAGCTAGAGAGTTAATTGAAAATATGGCGGCGAACTCACAACAATTCTTGAGTCGTGGTTCGGATGTGATTCTAAGAAAGGTTAATGAAGTGAGCGAGGTTGAGGAACTTCGTCAACAATTGGGTAACATGTCGGCAATGATGCAACAAGTTGCGACCCGCGGTGATACCAAGTTCCTCTCAAACTTATGAGGACGAGCAAGCTAATGCAATCTTTCCAAATCAACAAAGACGGTATGATCCTACTCAAACACTTATAATCCGGATGGAGAGATCACCCCAATTTTAGCTATGCCAACAAGCAAGGTGCAATTCAACAACCTACTTTCAACCGTCCGAGTGGATTTCAACCACAACAACAACAATTTCAGCAACCTCAAGCACAACAATCAATGCAAAATCAAGGTTCGGATATTGATTCAAAGCTTCAAACTATGATGCAAGGTATTTCTACCATGTTTAAAGAGAGTCAACAAGAAACTAAGAGTGCTATCAAGGAGTTGCAAACACAAATGGGCTCCATGGATATTGAGTTGAACCAATTGAAGGCACAAAATAGTGGGAAACTCCTTCTCAACCTATTAACCCAAAAGAGGTGTCAATGCTATTACGTTGAGAAGTGGTACACAACTTGTGCAACCCGAAATTACTGATTCGGGCAAGGTGGACACACCAAAGGAACTGTTTTGGAGGAGAATAATGAGGATTCTCCCAAACTTCGAGGTACCTATTCCTAACTCTAACTCCGCTTTCTACTTATGTTCCTCCTTTACCTTTTCCTCAGATTTGCAAGTTCTAAGAAGGCGGAACTCGAAAAGGAGATTTTAGACGTTCTTAAAAAGATCCATGTGAACATACCACTCATTGATGCTATCAAGCAAGTTCCAAAGTATGCAAAGGTGTTGAAGGACTTGTGTACCAACAAACAAAGGCTCAAAGGTAATGAAGTGCTTAGTGTGGGGAGAATGCTTCGGCAATCTTACAACATAAACTCCCACTTAAGTGCAAGGATCCGGGTAGTTTTGACATTCCCGTCACAATTGGTAACAAAACATTTAACAAAGCTATGTTGGATTTAGGTGCATCCGTTAATGTTATGCCGGCGTCAATGTATAATTCACTTGATCTTGGTCCTCTTAAAAAGGCTGAAATTGTATTGCAATTAGCCGATCGCTCTAATGTCTACCCAATGGGTATTGTTGAGGATGTTCTTGTGCAGGTTAATCAACTTATATTTCCAATTTGACTTTTGTGTGCTAGAGATGGATGAAGGATCACCAGACTCGTCTCTTCCATTGCTACTTGGTCGTCCCTTCATGAAAACGGCGAGAACCATAATTGATGTGGATAAGGGAACGTTGACCATGGAGTTTGATGGAGAAACAATACGTTTCAACATTTTCGAGACGATGAGATATCCTAGCGATGTCCACTCTTGTTTCTCCATTGATGTTATGGATTCATTGGCACAACAAATGTTTGAATTAAACGGTGATGATGCTTTGGAAACCGTGTTAACTACATCCATGGATAATGGTGTAGAGTGTGGTAATGAAGTCAAAGAAGCCCTTGGTGATCTTAATTCACTACAAGGATGCCCGGAAACTCATAATATCTCTTTTATTTCTTTACCATGCAGTGATGAAAAGCTTGTACCTTCAATTGTTAAATCTCCAAAGTTAGAATTGAAACCTCTTCCGACCACCTTAAGTACTTGTACTTGGGTGATAATGAAGAGTTACACGTGATTGTTTCTAATGAGCTTAATGATTTACGGGAGCAAAAACTTCTAAGGGTGCTAAGGAAGTACAAGACGGCCATAGGATGGACAATTGCCGATATCAAGGGTATTAGCCCCGCCGTTTGTATGCACAAAATTCGTTTGGAGGATGATGCAAAGCCTACAAGGGAAGCGCAACGTCGTTTGAATCCTCCCATGATGGAAGTTGTGAAAAAGGAGATACTCAAGCTTTTGGAAGTGGGTGTTATCTACCCCATATCCGATAGCAAATGGGTAAGCCCGGTACAAGTAGTACCAAAGAAATCGAGTGTGACGGTGGTGGAGAATGATAAGAATGAACTTGTCCCAACTCGTGTGCAAACCTAGGTTGGAGGGTTTGTATTGATTATAGAAAATTGAATGCCACTACTCGAAGAGATCACTTTCCTTTACCTTTTATTGATCAAATTTTGGCGCATTTGCGCTGATCGAACCGGGTCACCGCGTGACAAAGGAATACACCATCATCATCAACCATGTTGGTGACATCGAATGCTAACTTACATACCACTTGTGATCTTGTTCGCAGTTAGCACCATCCACCTTATCTCTCTACACCAACAGGTCCATAGAAACACCATCATCATCAACAAGAGGAGCATCACAAATTCGAAGGAAAGTTGAACACGTTCGAGGTTTACAAGCAACGGTATAAAATGGGCAGATTTCAGATTCAAGTAAAGCAACAAAACAGGGAGCAGAATTTTTATAAGTTGAAGACTATTATACATGAGTAAAAATTATCAAAGATGAGAGTTCGAGAAATTTATGATATCAAGACTTATAAGTTGTGAAGAATCAAGCGGTAAAGTACTTACACCATGGCCTTTGTACTTACGTTTTATTTTATTTGTATTTTACTTTCTCTTGTCTCAAAAAAAAAAAAGAAAAAAAAAAAGAAAAAAAAATTTGAAAAGAAAAAAAAAAAACGAAAAATAGAAAAATAGAAAAAAAAGAGAAAACAAAACCAAAGAAAAAAAAAAAAAAAAAAAAAAAAAAAAGACAAGAGAAAATTTTTAGGTTTGTTAATAGTTTTTATTATTTTGTTTTATTTTTATTTTGTATTTGTTTTATTTCTTATTTCAAAAGAAAAAAAAAAAAGTATTAAAAAAAAAAAAAAAAAAAAACAAAATTAATGTGCCTGCGCGCAAGGAGGTTTCTCTTGGGTTTTTGTCGGATGATGATAAAGACCTAAGGCTCATTGATATCCTTGTTCTTAATTTGGAAAATGGGAAAGATGTTTGTATGGATGTCACAGTGTCTCACCCTTTACCGGTGAAGGTATTCGCTCATTTGTCCTGTAAAGCTATTTCTAGTGTTGTTTCGCGTAAACGCACTAAATACTTGGACAAGTGTGTTGCACATGGTTATGGTCTGGGTGTTCTAGCCTTCTCTACCTTAGGGGAACTCGGTGAAGATACTCTGTGTTTTTTCAAGCGTTTGAAGAATTGTTTAATTAGCAACGATGCTAGTAGTGGTTTTGGTAATTTTATTTTCCATAGACTAGGGATTGCTATTCAAAAAGGGGTTGGTGCCCAGATTGTTGCTAGGTTACCAACCAAAGTTGTTTGTTAATTAATTCATTTGATATTACGCTTGATCCACGCAGCATGGAGTTAGGTGTTTTTCCCCATGATATTGGTAGGCCTAGCAAGGGTGTCAAGTTGTTGGGTGGTCCTGTGAGCTTGGATTTGGACTTCATGAGCGACATGGCGCTTAGTAGGGTGAACAAGACTATTCAGCTTATGTCTGCTATCCAAAAGCTCAAGGACCCTCAAAGCGAGATGTTGTTACTCCGCAACTGTGTTGGTGTTTCCAGGTTATATTTTGCAATGCGCACCACCAACCCAGAAGCTCTGCAGCAGGCCTCTGACCTCTTTGACGACCACTTACTTAGGTATATGAGGCTTTTGATCACGGGAGATGGGGCTGGGTTTGGGCCTTTGCAATAGAGACTGGCCACGTTGCCTATCAAAGATGGTGGTCTTGGCATTTACACTATGGCGGACACTCGCTCCTACTGTTATCTCGCTTCACAGAGTCAGACTACTTCGGTGCGAAAACTGATACTTGGTGACTCATTCTCAGCGGATAATGGGGCTACTTATCAGTTGGCTCTTCAGAAATTCATTCAGGTATGTGGTTTGCCTTCTTCTTATCGTGTTGATGACTCTGCCCCCCCTTCTATGCACTCCACGGGCGATTACTTATTTTGACGCTGTTAAGAAGCAAATCCCTGTCCAGTTTACCTTGTCTGCAAGAGATTCCATTCTGTGGCAATGCAACCAGATCAAACATGCTTAGGATTACCTTTTAGCGGTCCCTATCAGTGGTTTGAATTAGTGCCTTGGCCCCAGACAGTTCAGAGCAGTTGTTTGCTATCGCCTCGGTATCCCTTTGTTTGTGGAAGATGGCTTGTGCTCTTGCTTTAATAGGCCTATGGATATTTTTGGTGATCATGCGCTACATTGTGCTAAGGACGTTGGGCTGAAGTTCCGCCATGATCTAGTTCGTGATGTAATTGCGAATATTTGCTACAAAGTCAGTGTTCATGCACGCAAAGAAGTTTCTCTGGGTTTTCATCGAGAGGCAGACAAGGATTTACGCCAAACTGACATCCTTGTTTTCAAGCGGGAAAACGGGCAAGATGTGTGTATGGATGTTACGGGGTCTCACCCTTTACTTGGTGATGGAGTTCGTTCTTTCGTCCCGAGCCAGGCTATTTCTAAAGCAATTGCGCGTAAACGTGCTAAATATTTGAAGGAATGTGCTTCGCATGGTTATGGCTTGGGCGTTTTAGCCTTCACTACCTTAGGGGGAACTCAGTGAAGATACTGTATGTTTTTTCAAGCGTTTGAAGAAGCTGTTTAGTTAGTCGTGATCTTTGGTAGTGGTCTAGGTAGTTTTATTTTTCATAGATTGGGTGTTGCTATTCAAAAAGGGGTTGGTGCCCAGCTAGTCGCTCGGATGCCAACAAAAAACTTTGTAAAAGTTTAATCTATTAAAAACAATTTTATTGAAAAAAAAAAAAATTAAATTAAATTTTGGGTTTGTATAGTTTGTTTTTAGTTTTGTGTTCTTTCAATAAAGCCAATGGAAAGATATCTATAATGAAGTTTCAAGCGACAAGGAATTTGAGGAAAAGAGTTATATTGTCAAGATTCTACGAAGTTCAAGAGTTATCATCGAGAGTTGAAGACCGAAGACGAAGATGAAGACACCGATAGAAGACCGAAGACGTTTCTATGGATCTTTTGAGAGTGGTGCTAGCTGCACGCCTTGAACGGATACAAGGTAAGTAAGCATATTCCCACCTTCGTTAAATGGTTGATTTCCTTTTGAAGAGATCGTCAGAAAAATGGGTTTTCAAAAATATATAAAAGATGTGGGTTTTCAAAATATTTCGGAGGGTTTTGCCTTCCTACCATTCAACGTGTCTCGGGATTCTCTCTTCATTCCAACTGGACACATGTGTGACCCATAAAGAGTCATTTTATTATTGAGAGCATTATCATAAAACCCTTTCTTGTGAGGCGAGTCGAGACTTTTGATCACTCCGAACCCGAATTTTAGTCGAGAAGGGATGGTTATTTCTCTCTCAACTTTTAAGAATGAGATTGTGTTCATTTATGTGTCTAACTTCTTATGACTAATGTGCAGAATCTCTATGTCTTCTTAGCGCGTAGGATACTATCATTACGGAGAACTAGTAAGTTGGAAAAATAGGTTTTGTGGGTATATCTCTAGTAAACCCTCACGAGACTATAACTCGTCCACTAGGGACACCTAGGGTTTAAAGGCTTATTATTTATGCTAAAATGACCGTAGCCTCGACGACACGGAGTTGTTATATTTTATTGTTTTGTTTGATTTGCTCGAGGACTAGCAAAGTCTAAGTGTGGGGGAATCTGATAGGTGTCTAAAACACCTAATTTACTATTTAGTAGTTACGCTTTCTTTGCTACTTTTCTTGTAAATTATGTATCTTATGAGTGTTTTTGAGTTATTAGGTACTCTGGAGTCACACGGAGGAAAAGAAGAAGAAATCACTTTATTTGAGCAATAAGGGCAAGAGTGTCATTTCACAGGCATGTGTTATCCGGAGCCTAGTCAAGCTTAAGGGGCAACCCTATTTGGAGGAGTACTAAACACAGTAGAGCTAAGGTTAAGGGGTGGTCATTCAGGGTATCCCTTATCACTTATCAGAGGGTGCATATATCCACAAATTATTCCTACACAAGACCTAAAATCGGAGAAAATCAATTCTCAATTCTTTCACTTAATCCACTTGAGAGAGACAATGGCACCACAAATTTCTGAAATCCCAAAATCCCAAAATAAAATGGGGATCGGGTTGGAGTCATAGTTTTGTTATCATGTTATGAGGAATCACTCAATGGGTATGGTTTGATTTAGAGTAGGGTTTCTTGGTAAAGGGAGGAAGACCTTAAGCTCGAGAGAAAGGGGAGAGATCGAGAAAGAGAGAAGCAGAATCAGAGAGGAGATGATAACATGGATTGACGATGGATATTCTCAGAAGATGAATGAAGGCTCTGTGCTGTGAAGTTCAGGGGATCTGCATCTCGTTTGGGGTTAATCTGAGGAGAAATTAGGGTTTGAGAATGGAAGAATTTGAGTACGAATGAAGAAATCATGGGTTTTGAGCTGCAGCTTTTGAATTCGTTAATGGAAGAAAAGATTGAGTTTCTGTGGGTGAATAGATGATGGATGAATGAAAGAGATGGTGGTCTGTGAGATGTGGGTTTGGTTGAAATGAAGGAGATGGAGCTAGAATGAAGTTGGTCTGTAAGACAGATTGCTTATTGTGCCAGAAGAAATGAGGGTTTTGATAGAATGGGATTTGATATCAGGAGAAGCCGTTTGAGATAGAGTTTTCTGGTGAAGATGACTTCTGGGTCGAGTCTCAGATTGAATTTGCTGCACTGAGCTATGGATTGAGAGCTGTTGGTGTTGTTTGGTGATGCTGGCAGAGGTTGAGGCAGGCTGGCTAGTTGATGTTGCTTGCCAGGGATTGCAGGAAGTGGCTTGAGCAATGGTGGACTGACTGAGCTGAGCTAGCAGAGAAGCTGTAGTTTCTGGTAGAATGTGGCTTGGTTGCAGTTGCGTCATGAATCTGATGCAAGTCTTTGCGGCGAGGATGAAGCTACGAGGCTTGATGTTGCAATGAGTTATGGCATGGATCTTTGAGAAACAATTGCCGAGTAAAATCTGTTGGTGAGAAGCTGGTGCTATTGGTGATTGTTGCGAGGTTAGCATGAGAAGCAATGGTGTTGGTGGAAATGGGTTCTTTGGTGTTGCAGTTATTTGAGCTTGAACTCGAGGTGATGTTGTTGGTAGAGCATTTATTCTTTGCAATTGAGTTTTACAAATACCGCATGATCTTGATGTTTCAGTCCAAGGGTTGTGATGCTATGGCAATGCAGTGGCTCTGCAATTGGAGCTTGCTGGTGGCTCAGGGCAAGAAGGTTGCAATTGCAGAGGCAGTTGACGGTGTTGTGGGTGTTGTTAGCAGGTGATGTTGGCTGTGTTTGAAATGAGAAGCTGAGCTGAGACTGAAAAGCAACAGTGAGTTGCAGGTGTGGTTCTGCTGAAGGCTAGGATGTTGGCCGAGATGATGGAACTTCTAATGGTAGTGGCAGGCTGAACTGAGGGTTGAATGGAGCTGAGAATTTGCTGATGGAATTGGTGTTATTGTGTTAATCTGAAGTGGAATTGATGGTTGTGGAATTATAAAGCTACAGAGGAGAGGAGATTGACTAGCCATCATGGCTGGGCTGAGCACTGATGCACCATCTTGGTGCAACACAAGATGGCCTGGCAAGATGGCAATGGCCTTGGTCACTCGGCTCACTCGGTGATTCAGTCCGACTTCGACTGACTCACCACGACTCTCCCGACTCGGTGCTTGACCGAGTTGACCCGCCGAGCTGACTAGTTGACCGATCCGACCCGTTGGCCGTGCTTAAGGCGGACTTTGCCAGTCACACAACCGATTCCGACGACTCTTCCGGCCGTTTTCCGGCCACAATACCAGTTTTCCGGCGACGACTTTTGGGACATATTTTCTACATGGGTTTCTCCCTCTTATGGGCTTGGTGGATTTTCATCTAATGGACTTTGAAGACTAGACCTAATTTTAGAAGTTGGAGAAAAGCTATAAAGGGAAGGTCTTCTACAACTTATGGGATATCTTATTCTTGGAATTTGGAGAGCCGTTTTGTTTACGCTTCTAGGGTTTGATTTTGTTCATCTTCTTCTTCTTTTCAATTAATATTATTATGATGAACTCCATAGCTATGAGTAGCTAAACATATTATTGGTTATGGGATAAAAGTTGATTTCTCAACATGTTTTTGATTCAATGAATTATTTTTGTCTCAGTAATTTATTGTTTGTGATTCACAATTAATAGTGTTATAAGATTTGAAAACTTGTTAGGTTGAGTCCGGAATCAATCCGATTTGCGTTCATCTCTAGAGCTATATTAGGGTTTTCAATACGAAAAAAGTTGTTTATCCCTGATTCTAAGTAGCATAATTGTGGGTAGTGCTTGTAGTGATATATCCTACTAGTCACAAGTGAATCATAACTTTTGTTAAAACGTTTAGTGCTTTTACACATTCGTTTGCATTGATTAGTCTTATTCCATAGAACTTATTGCTTTTAGGGAGTTAAACTTAATTGTGCTTTTACACTTTAGGTTGCTTTCTACGAAGAATTCACATATGCATCTTTTAATGTGGTTGTGATGAAAACGAGGGAATTAACGGGTTATACTTGCGATCAAGGTATCCTAGGACTTTTAATAAATACGAGATTAAAATACCAATTCTAATCATTGATGAAAATACATGTTTGTGAATGATACTATCCCTTGACCAATATCTTCTCCTTACTGATTATTCCAACCATTTGCTTTGCTCTATTTTATTTTTACTTTAGTATTTCGCTTAAACAACAAACATCCCCCCTTGGTTACCTTAGAAACTGAAAATTGCATAACAACAATTGCCTCTCTGTGGATACGAACTCTTCCTTACCTTGTGCTTCATTTAAATTTAGTGAGTAAGAAAGTGAAATTATTTTTGATGGATTGACAACCGATCAAATTTTGGCGCCCCGCTTGCGGAGGCATACGGCTTTTTATTAAGTTTTTAGTTTCTTTTTACAATTTCTTTTTATCTTTGCTTTTCGGTTCTTGTCTTGTTTCTCACTTGTTTGGGAGAATTATTTTCAGGTACCTAATCCCTGGCTTCTAAAGATTGGAATTATCCAATGTGTGGGATAGCTACTCGAAGAGGCACAATACTCCAACCAAGTCAAGACGCAACAGAAAATCGAGTTAAAGGTGGAAGGAGAAGTACAAATAGAAGGAGAACAAGAGGTTCCAATCGTAGACGAACCACACTTTGAGGAAGAAGAAGCAATGGGTGATGCCAATCGTTCACTCAAGGACTTAGCTTCTCATAGGCTTGATACACAACGGTGTATTCAAACGAACTCTACTTTTGAGATAAAGCGGGGTTGCTTAGAGAATTACCAAAATTCCATGGCATGGTGAATGAAGACCCAAACAAACATCTTTTGGACTTCCACACCATTGTCACGGCTATGCTTCCGGCGAATGTTGAGGCGGATGGTGCAATGTTGAAAGTTTTGTTTCTCTTTAATGGATAGTGCTAAAGATTGGTTGTACTATTTACCTCCCTAAGTGTCACAACATGGAATGGGTTGAAGAAACTCTTTTTGGAGAGATATTTTCTGCATCAAAGGCTACTCAAATTAGCAAGGAGTTTTGTGGGATGAAGCAAAATGTGGGAGAATCATTATATGAATGTTGGGAACGGTACAAGAGATTGGTTGCAAGCTGCCCTCACCACCAATTAAGTGACGCTATGATCATCCAATACTTCTATGAAGGACTCCAATCAAGTGATAGGAATCTTATTGACGCTGCGGGTGGTGGTGCACTAGTTAGCAAAACGGTGGCACAAGCTAGAGAGTTAATTGAAAATATGGCGGCGAACTCACAACAATTCTTGAGTCGTGGTTCGGATGTGATTCTAAGAAAGGTTAATGAAGTGAGCGAGGTTGAGGAACTTCGTCAACAATTGGGTAACATGTCGGCAATGATGCAACAAGTTGCAGCCGCGGTGATACCAAGTTCCTCTCAAACTTATGAGGACGAGCAAGCTAATGCGATCTTTCCAAATCAACAAAGACGGTATGATCCCTACTCAAACACTTACAATCCGGGATGGAGAGATCACCCCAATTTTAGCTATGCCAACAAGCAAGGTGCAATTCAACAACCTACTTTCAACCGTCCGAGTGGATTTCAACCACAATAACAACAATTTCAGCAACCTCAAGCACAACAATCAATGCAAAATCAAGGTTCGGATATTGATTCAAAGCTTCAAACTATGATGCAAGGTATTTCTACCATGTTTAAAGAGAGTCAACAAGAAACTAAGAGTGCTATCAAGGAGTTGCAAACATAAATGAGCTCCATGGATATTGAGTTGAACCAATTGAAGGCACAAAATAGTGGGAAACTCCCTTCTCAACCTATTAACCCAAAAGAGGGTGTCAATGCTATTACGTTGAGAAGTGGTACACAACTTGTGCAACCCAAAAATTACTTGATTCGGGCAATGTGGACACACCCAAGGAACCTGTTTTGGAGGAGAATAATGAGGATTCTCCCCAAACTTCTGAGTACCTATTCCTAACTCTAAAACTCCGGTTTCTACTTATGTTCCTCCTCTACCTTTTCCTCGCAGATTTGCAAGTACTAAGAAGGCGGAACTCGAAAAGGAGATTTTAGACGTTCTTAAAAAGTTCCATGTGAACATACCACTCATTGATGCTATCAAGCAAGTTCCAAAGTATGCAAAGGTGTTGAAGGACTTGTGTACCAACAAACAAAGGCTCAAAGGTAATGAAGTGCTTAGTGTGGGGAGAATGCTTGGCAATCTTACAACATAAACTCCCACTTAAGTGCAAGGATCCGGGTAGTTTTGACATTCCCGTCACAATTGGTAACAAAACATTTAACAAAGCTATGTTGGATTTAGGTGCATCCGTTAATGTTATGCCAGGCGTCAATGTATAATTCACTTGATCTTGGTCCTCTTAAAAAGGATGAAATTGTATTGCAATTAGCCGATCGCTCTAATGTCTACCCAATGGGTATTGTTGAGGATGTTCTTGTGCAGGTTAATCAACTTATATTTCCAGCTGACTTTTGTGTGCTAGAGATGGATGAAGGATCACCGGACTCGTCTCTTCCATTGCTACTTGGGCGTCCCTTCATGAAAACGGCGAGAACCATAATTGATGTGGATAAGGGAACGTTGACCATGGAGTTTGATGGAGAAACAATACGTTTCAACATTTTCGAGACGATGAGATATCCTAGCGATGTCCACTCTTGTTTCTCCATTGATGTTATGGATTCATTGGCACAACAAATGTTTGAATTAAACGGTGATGATGCTTTGGAAACCGTGTTAACTACATCCATGGATAATGGTGTAGAGTGTGGTAATGAAGTCAAAGAAGCCCTTGGTGATCTTAATTCACTACAAGGATGCCCGGAAACTCATAATATCTCTTTTATTTCTTTACCATGCAGTGATGAAAAGCTTGTACCTTCAATTGTTAAATCTCCAAAGTTAGAATTGAAACCTCTTCCCGACCACCTTAAGTACTTGTACTTGGGTGATAATGAAGAGTTACCTGTGATTGTTTCTAATGAGCTTAATGATTTACAGGAGCAAAAACTTCTAAGGGTGCTAAGGAAGTACAAGACGGCCATAGGATGGACAATTGCCGATATCAAGGGTATTAGCCTGCCGTTTGTATGCACAAAATTCGTTTGGAGGACGATGCAAAGCCTACAAGGGAAGCGCAACGTCGTTTGAATCCTCCCATGATGGAAGTTGTGAAAAAGGAGATACTCAAGCTTTTGGAAGTGGGTGTTATCTACCCCATATCCGATAGCAAATGGGTAAGCCCGGTACAAGTAGTACCAAAGAAATCAGGTGTGACGGTGGTGGAGAATGATAAGAATGAACTTGTCCCAACTCGTGTGCAAACCGGTTGGAGGGTTTGTATTGATTATAGAAAATTGAATGCCACTACTCGAAGAGATCACTTTCCTTTACCTTTTATTGATCAAATTTTGGCGCCGCTGCCGGGGATCGAACCCGGGTCACCCGCGTGACAGGCGGGAATACACCATCATCATCAACCATGTTGGTGACATCGAATTGCTAACTTACATACCACTTGTGATCTTGTTCGCAGTTAGCACCATCCACCTTATCTCTCTCTACACCAACAGGTCCATAGAAACACCATCATCATCAACAAGAGGAGCATCACAAATTCGAAGGAAAGTTGAACACGTTCGAGGTTTACAAGCAACGGTATAAAATGGGCAGATTTCAGATTCAAGTAAAGCAACAAAACAGGGAGCAGAATTTTTATAAGTTGAAGACTATTATACATGAGTAAAAATTATCAAAGATGAGAGTTCGAGAAATTTATGATATCAAGACATATAAGTTGTGAAGAATCAAGCGGTAAAGTACTTACACCATGGCCTTTGTACTTACGTTTTTATTTTATTTGTATTTTACTTTCTCTTGTCTCAAAAAAAAAAAAAAAAAAAAAAAAAAAAAAAATTGAAAAGAAAAAAAAAAAAAAAGCGAAAAAATGAAAAAGAGAAAAAAAAAAGAGAAAACAAAACCAAAGAAAAAAAAAAAAAAAAAAAAAAAAAACAAGAGAAAAATTTTTAGGTTTGTTAATAGTTTTTATTATTTTGTTTTATTTTTATTTTGTATTTGTTTTATTTCTTATTTCAAAGAAAAAAAAAATTATTAAAAAAAAACAAAATTAATGTGCCTGCGCGCAAGGAGGTTTCTCTTGGGTTTTTGTCGGATGATGATAAAGACCTAAGGCCTGCTGATATCCTTGTTCTTAATTGGGAAAATGGGAAAGATGTTTGTATGGATGTCACAGGTGTCTCACCCTTTACTGGTGAAGGTATTCGCTCATTTGTCCCAGGTAAAGCTATTTCTAGTGTTGTTTGTTTAACGCACTAAATACTTGGACAAGTGTGTTGCACATGGTTATGGTCTGGGTGTTCTAGCCTTCTCTACCTTAGGGGAACTCGGTGAAGATACTCTGTGTTTTTTCAAGCGTTTGAAGAATTGTTTAATTAGCAACGATGCTAGTAGTGGTTTTGGTAATTTTATTTTCCATAGACTAGGGATTGCTATTCAAAAAGGGTTGGTGCCCATTTGTTGCTAGGTTACCAACCAAAGTTGTTTGTTAATTAATTTGTTTGATAATTGTTTTTTTTTTTTTTTCAAAAACACTTTCAAAACATATTTATAATAATAATAAAAAAAAAAGAAAAAATAAATAAAATAATAATAATTAAATTTTGGGTTTGTATAGTTTGTTTTTAGTTTTGTGTTCTTTCAATAAAGCCAATGGAAAGAAGGAATATCTATAATGAAGTTTCAAGCGACAAGGAATTTGAGGAAAAGAGTTATATTGTCAAGATTCTACGAAGTTCAAGAGTTATCATCGAGAGTTGAAGACCGAAGACGAAGATGAAGACACCGATAGAAGACCGAAGACGTTTCTATGGATCTTTGTGAGAGTGGTGCTAGCTGCACGCCCGAACGGATACAAGGTAAGTAAGCATATTCCTACCTTCGTTAAATGTTTGATTTCCTTTTGACGAGATCGTCGAGAAAAATGGGTTTTCAAAAATATATAAAAGATGTGGGTTTTCAAAATATTTCGGAGGGTTTTGCCTTCCTACCATTCAACGTGTCTCGAGGATTCTCTCTTCATTCCAACCTGGACACATGTGTGACCCATAAAGAGTGTTTTATTATTGAGAGCAATATCATAAAACCCTTTCTTGTGAGGCACAGTCGAGACTTTTGATCACTCCGAACCCGAATTTTAGTCGAGAAGGGATGGTTATTTCTCTCTCAACTTTTAAGAATGAGATTGTGTTCATTTATGTGTCTAACTTCTTATGACTAATGTGCAGAATCTCTATGTCTTCTTAGCGCAGCGTTGGATACTATCATTACGGAGAACTAGTAAGTTGGAAAAATAGGTTTTGTGGGTATATCTCTAGTAAACCCTCACGAGACTATAACTCGTCCACTAGGGACACCTAGGGGTTTAAAGGCTTGTTATTTATGCTAAAAATGACTGTAGCCTCGACGACACAGAGTTGTTATATTTTATTGTTTTGTTTGATTTGCTCGAGGACTAGCAAAGTCTAAGTGTGGGGAATCGGTAGGTGTCTAAAACACCTAATTTACTATTTAGTAGTTACGCTTTCTTTGCTACTTTTCTTGTAAATTATGTATCTTATGAGTGTTTTTGAGTTATTAGGTACTCTGGAGTCACACGGAGGAAAAGAAGAAGAAATCACTTTATTTGAGCAAGAAGGGCAAGAGTGTCATTTCACGGGCATGTGCTATCTGGAGCCTAGTCAAGCTTAAGGGGCAACCCTATTTGGAGGAGTACTAAACACATTAGAGCTAAGGTTAAGGGGTGGTCATTCAGGGTATCCCTTATCACTTATCAGAGGGTGCATATATCCACAGCTATTCCTACACAAGACCTAAAAATCAGAGAAAATCAATTCTCAATTCTTTCACTTAATCCACTTTGAGAGAGACAGCGGCACCACAAATTTACAAATCCCAAAATCCCAAATTAAATGGGGATCGAATTGGAGTCATAGTTTTGTTATTACTGTTATGAGGAATCACTCGATGGGTATGGTTTGATTTAGAGTAGGGTTTGCTGGTAAAGAGAGGAAGACCTTAACCTCAGAAAAAGGGAGAGATCGAGAAAGAGAGAAGCAGAATCAGAGAGGAGATGATAACATGGATTGACGATGGATATTCTCAGAAGATGAATGAAGGCTCTGTGCTGTGAAGTTCAGGGGATCTGCATCTCGTTTGGGGTTAATCTGAGGAGAAATTAGGGTTTGAGAATGGAAGAATTTGAGTACCAGAATGAAGAAATCATGGGTTTTGAGCCTGCAGCTTTTGAATTCGTTAATGGAAGAAAAGATTGAGTTTCTGTGGGTGAATAGATGATGGATGAATGAAAGAGATGGTGGTCTGTGAGATGTGGGTTTGGTTGAAATGAAGGAGATGAAGCTAGAATGAAGTTGGTCTGTAAGACAGATTGCTTATTGTGCCAGAAGAAATGAGGGTTTTGATAGAATGGGATTTGATATCAGGAGAAGCCGTTTGAGCTAGAGTTTTCTGGTGAAGATGACTTCTGGGTCGAGTCTCAGATTGAATTTGCTGCACTGAGCTATGGATTGAGAGCTGTTGGTGTTGTTTGGTGATGCTGGCAGAGGTTGAGGCAGGCTGGCTAGTTGATGTTGCTTGCCAGGGATTGCAGGAAGTGGCTTGAGCAATGGTGGACTGACTGAGCTGAGCTAGCAGAGAAGCTGTAGTTTCTGGTAGAATGTGGCTTGGTTGCAGTTGCAGGTCATGAATCTGATGCAAGTGCTGCAGCCAGGATGAAGCTACAGGCTTGATGTTGCAATGAGTTGTCTGGCATGGATGCTGAGAAACAATTGCAGGTAAAACTGCAGCTGAGAACTGGTGCTATTGGTGATTGTTGCAGGTTAGCATGAGAAGCAATGGTGTTGGTGGAAATGGGTTGCTGGTGTTGCAGATTATTTGAGCTTGAACTGGGAGGTGATGTTGTTGGTAGAACAGCTGTTGCTGCAATTGAGTTTTATAGATACCGCAGTCTTGATGTTTCAGTCCAAGGGTTGTGATGCTATGGCAATGCAGTGGCTCTGCAATTGGAGCTTGCTGGTGGCTCAGGGCAAGAAGGTTGCAATTGCAGAGGCAGTTGACGGTGTTGTGGGTGTTGTTAGCAGGTGATGTTGGCTGTGTTTGAAATGAGAAGCTGAGCTGAGACTGAAAAGCAACAGTGAGTTGCAGGTGTGGTTCTGCTGAAGGCTAGGATGTTGGCTGAGATGATGGAACTTCTAATGGTAGTGACAAAGGAAGCGAGGTTGAATGGAGTGAGAATTTCTTGATGGAATTGGTGTTATTGTGTTAATCTGAAGTGGAATTGATGGTTGTGGAATTATAAAGCTACAGAGGAGAGGAGATTGACTAGCCATCATGGCTGGGCTGAGCACTGATGCACCATCTTGGTGCAACACAAGATGGCCTGGCAAGATGGCAATGGCCTTGGCCACTCAGCTCACTCAGCTGATTCAGGTCTGACTCTGACCTGACTCACCCTGACTCTCCCTGACTCGGTGCTTGACCGAGTTGACCCGCCGAGCTGACTAGTTGACCGATCCGACCCGTTGACCGGTGACCGGGCGGACTTTGCCGGTCACCTGAACCGATTTCCGGCGACTCTTCCGAGTAGTTTTCCGCCACAATACCCGATTTTCCGTCGACGACTTTTGGGACATATTTTCTACATGGGTTTCTCCCTCTTATGGGCTTGGTGGATTTTCATCTAATGGACTTTGAAGACTAGACCTAATTTTAGAAGTTGGAGAAAAGCTATAAAGGGAAGGTCTTCTACAACTTATGGGATATCTTATTCTTGGAATTTGGAGAGCCGTTTTGTTTACGCTTCTAGGGTTTGCTTTTGTTCATCTTCTTCTTCTTTTCAATTAATATTATTATGATGAACTCCATAGCTATGAGTAGCTAAACATATTATTGGTTATGGGATAAAAGTTGATTTCTCAACATGTTTTTGATTCAATGAATTAGTTTTGTCTCGATAATTTATTGTTTGTGATTCACAATTAATAGTGTTATAAGATTTGAAAACTTGTTAGGTTGAGTCCGGAATCAATCCGATTTGCGTTCATCTCTAGAGCTATATTAGGGTTTTCAATACGAAAAAGTTGTTTATCCCGATTCTAAGTAGCATAATTGTGGGTAGTGCTTGTAGTGATATATCCTACTAGTCACAAGTGAATCATAACTTTTGTTAAAACGTTTAGTGCTTTTACACATTCGTTTGCATTGATTAGTCTTATTCCATAGAACTTATTGCTTTTAGGGAGTTAAACTTAATTGTGCTTTTACACTTTAGGTTGCTTTCTACGAAGAATTCACATATGCATCTTTTAATGTGGTTGTGATGAAAACGGGGAATTAACGGGTTATACTTGCGATCAAGGTATCCTAGGACTTTTAATAAATACGAGATTAAAATACCAATTCTAATCATTGATGAAAATACATGTTTGTGAATGATACTATCCCTTGACCAATATCTTCTCCTTATTGATTATTCCAACCATTTGCTTTGCTCTATTTTATTTTTACTTTAGTATTTCGCTTAAACAACAAACATCCCCCCTTGGTTACCTTAGAAACTGAAAATTGCATAACAACAATTACCTCTCTGTGGATACGAACTCTTCATTACCTTGTGCTTCATTTAAATTTAGTGAGTAAGAAAGTGAAATTATTTTTGACGGATTGACAACCGATCACTAGCCCAAGCTAGTCACGCCATGCGCCTATGGCAAACCCTTGGCCCCACATGCCAAGCCAAAACCGCACCTAGCCCAAGCTAGTCACGCCATGCGCCTATGGCAAACGCTTGGCCCCACAAGCCAAACCAAACCTATCCAAGCTAGACGCGCGCCATGCCAAACGCACTTTGCCTTGGCCCTAGCCATGCTAGTCACATCATGCCAAGCCAAACGCCCTTGCCTTGGCCCTAGCCACGCCATACGCCAATGACAAACCCTTGGCCCCACATGCCAAGCCAAAACCGCACCTAGCCCAAGCTAGCCACGTCATGTGCCTATGGAAAACCCTTGGCCCCACATGCCAAGCCAAACCAAACCTAGCCAAGCTAGCCGCGCCATGCCAAACGCACTTTGCCTTGGCCCTAGCCATGCTAGTCACATCATGCCAAGCCAAATGCCCTTGCCTTGGCCCTAGCCACGCCATACGCCCATGGCAAACCCTTGGCCCCACATGCCAAGCCAAAATCGCACCTAGCCAAAGCTAGCCACGCCCAAGGAGAACCCTTGGCCCCACATGCCAAGCCTAACCATACCCTAGCCGCGCCACCCCGTTGGACTTCCCTACGCGGCCACCAAAACGAAGGCGTGCAACAATCAACGGTTGCCCTTCAATCCCAGGAGCAAATCCTATCCATCCAAGGTTACCAGACGACACATGGTAACATTTGGCCCGAAAACCTAAGTTTGGCCACACCAAACCTTGCCATGCCAACGGCATGCCAACCTAACCGCGCCACCACGTTGGCCCTCACTACGCGGCTACCACAACGAAGGCGTGCAACAATCAACGGTTGTCCGAGCAAATCCTAGCCATCCAATGTTACCAGACGACACATGGTAACCTTTGGCCCGAAAACCTAAGTTTGGCCACGCCAAACCTTGCCATGCCAACGTCCTAGCCATCCAAGGTTATCAGACGACACATGGTAACCTTTGGACCGAAAACCTAAGTTTGTCCACGCCAAACCTTGACATGCCAACGGCATGCCAACCTAGCCGCACCACCACGTTGGCCCTCACTACGCGGCTACCAAAACGAAGGCGTGCAACAATCAACGGTTGCCCCTCCTCTCAAGATGCAAAATCTCGACCGTCGAAGGTCACCAAGCTGGCAAGTTTCCCGAGCTTGATTTGCCAAACCACAACAACGTGCTACATGTTTTCCAAAACATTTGAGACATCAACACAAACTGGGGGATCCTCTTTGGGTATTGGTTTGGCGGTTTACAGTGTGCGGCGTACACTACGCCCGTCATAAGGAAGTGTCATAAGGTTGAGGCGGTTAGTAAATACGGGAAGTTATGTGTGAAACATTCATGGGACATAAAGCACATGCGTTAACAACTTTACGGGACATCAATTCCATAACGTTAGCAGTTTCATGAAAACCAGTTTCATGCGTTAACCACTTTATGGAACATCAATTCCATGCATAATGTTACCACCTCCTCCCATTTACTTCCCCACTCCTTAATGATACCAGGGTGCGTTTTTACTCCGACTTGTATAAATAGGTCTTACCTATTTCCATTGAACAACAAGTTCATACGGGAGATACAACACTCATAAATACTTGCTTTCTAGCTCACCTTGTGAGCTCTCTCACTTTTCTGATAACAAGTCGTAGTAACCCAACTACTCTTCCAGAATCAACTATTTTGGTCTCACCACTTTCCTTGCTTCCCTTCCCAAAACCAACCCATTCTCCTCCACTTTGTGACCGAAGCAAGTCTGGAACGGCCATTTCTTGGTTTAGGCCGGACTTGTACAGATTGATTTCTCGAATCTAAAGTACTCCCTTGAAGTACATTGTTTAGGGTTTAAATTGTTTCTCACCTGCACACCCGCAATTACAGAAATCAAAGAAAACCATTTTCACCTACAAACAATTGGCGACCACAGTGGGAGGATTGATCTATCGGTTACAATATAAACTCCAACTCCTGATTTCGTTTCCCGAACGTCAATCCTAATATGGTGGAACTCAGGTCTGGAGCGGTTGCCGAGAATACCAGCACAGAGCACGTCCCTGATGTTAACGTCTCTCCCAATAGCGTCGTTACATCACCTACTGACTACAGTAACTCCGAATGCACTCCCTCAAACGTAACACCGCCAATCACCAGGGCCAGAGACGCCGCCGCCTCTAATATCTCTGCACAACCCTCTAATCACGGCAACGAAAACACCTCTTCGGGCGTTACACCACCGATCACCATAGCCGGAGGCTGCCGCGCTGCGGCTCCTAATGTTTCGTCTAGCATGGTACCTCCAACCACAACTAAGGTTCCAACTACCCCACCGACGGGATGAGAGACCCAGGAGGGACCGGAGGAAGCCGTCCTTATGTCACCATCGCTGATTTGATGGAACGACGAAATGCTCGCCGAGCCCAGGACGGATATGGTTTCGACACGAAGGAAGTACTCGTCTTTCTCAAGACCTGATAGAGCGGCTACCACGTGAGTCGCGTCCTCCAGAGCCGTTTAGAAACGTCTCCAACAACCCCGACGCTAGCACCTCGGCGGAGCACGCCTCCGCGGACGAGGAAATTCGCGCTAGAATCCCATTGGAAAGAAATCAGCCGTCCAACTTCGTCACGCGAGAAGATCTGTAGCAACTTCTCCATGGCCGAATCAAGAATGATGAACTGGACATGCATCAACACCAACCCCCTTACCCATCCGAAATACAAAAATCCCTCTTCCAAGGGGGTACTCCTCTCCTCAATTCACCCTCGTACGATGCCACCGGGAATGCACATGAGCATGTCTCCGTTTCTTGGAATCCCTAGGTGAACATGAATATAATCACGTTCTTCGTCTAAGGGAGTTCTAAAATCACTTACCTAAGGGCATATACATGGTACAACAGCATCCCGCCAACAGTATTCCCAACTGGACAAGCATGGTTACAAGCGTTTTACAGAAGTACTTCTTCGTGTCAACAAGTTACTTTCTCGGACCTCGGAAGAATGTACCGGTGGGATAACGAACATCCGAATGATTTTGTCAAAAGGTTCGGGGTTCAAGCGCTCGATCATCACGACCCAAACGTGACGAGCAACGGCTAGTGAACGCGTGCATCAATGGTATGGTTCCTATTTACCGCACATTGCTTGAAAACTTGCGCTTCCAAATATTCTCCGAACTCCATGAAGCCGCTAGACGATCCGCAACGACAGCACCAGTATTACTGGAAAGAACTAGGCAAACTCGAACCAAAAAACACGCGTGAAACTCGCGGGAATAGATGCCTCACCAAAGCCAAGCAATTTAATGGCGGCTCATCCTCCGTGAACATAGTGAACAAAAGAGGAAAAAGGAAGGCCCCAACTACGGGCCACCGGCCAAAACGTGAAGCACTTAGGCGCAACGGGAAACCCCCGCCACGGAAGACCTCCACTAAATCTCCCATGCATCATCATGAAACCGAAGGGAATACCTTCGATTTCCGTTTCCCATCGAGGAGGTGATTGACCTCCTAGAAGCATGGATTCAAGATGATGTTATCGATCTGCCACCTCCCGGGCGTCCACCAATCGAGGCCGAGATGGCGAACCCCAAAATCGCCATTACCACAGATTCGTTCACCACCCGACCAGGTGATTGCAACGAGACTAAAGCATATTTTCAAAGAAAAGATAGAAGCGGGAGAGCTCCAACTAGGAGACGAGGGAGTACATCGAGACCCACTCCCAATAAGAAGGCAGGTTCTCTGGGACTTCGTGCACGAGACCTTGTACAATCCATGATGCAACATGTATGTGAAATTCTCTATCTTTCCAAGGTGCAGTGCCAAGATATTTTCGCAGCTCTCAATCACGTTGTATCCGGCAAACGACTTTTCTCTCCCGGAAACCACACCGGGGGCCCAAGCTTTCCAAACGGGCGTAATCAAACGGGGAGAACTGGGGACTGCTGACCACGTCCCGTTTAAGAGGTATCGAATTTGAAAACACGCTCATCGACGCGGCCTCTGACCTCAACATCATTACTTTCAAGACACTAAAGGCTGCGGGATTTACAAAACAAGATGCTACCCATTCCCCGTCTGTGATTAAGAACCCGAGAGGAGGAGCTTTGAACGCGCATGGATACATCAATCTCGAGATCAAGATGGGAGATGCTATAACGCATAGCAAATTCCACATTGTCAAAGAACCGGGTCACGACATGATATTGGGGCACTTATGGGTACTCGACAACAAAGCGAAATTAGATGTGCACCCTCTACCGACGTTCACGCCCCGAAAGAATTTCCAACAAATCATCCCACCGGTTATCGCATCGACGAGTTATCAATGGAACCCGGACATCCGGAGAAGACCTATTGGCGCTAGCTCATGGACTTCAAACGCAAGTAAGTCCGGCGAACGACCTTCTCTACAACCGATCATTCCTTCCCCTATTCCGTCATGGGGACTCGGCGCGATTGCGGCACGGACGCTGTCAAAGAAATGTGAATGGGGTCTTTGGGCCATTTGAACACTTTGCAAAAATCTTGGAAACTTCCATCGAAACCAATGGATCCAAGACTCAAACGGTTGCACGACGCCTTGAACCCGTTTTCAATCGGAGATATAGTGGTTAAGGTAAACTCGTTTCAAGTTGGGAAGATGACGGTAAAAATGTCTATTCAAATTGATTCGCCCAATGGAAGAGAAGACGAGCCGTATATCGGTGGCGGACATCCTTTTAGGAGGATATTGCAAGCTCATCGACACGGACACACCTGAAGGCGTGATAGTTCACTCACGATGGCTCAAGGCCTCTAATCCCTAAAATGCTGTACTTTTCCAGCCACTCTCCCTTTAGTATTTCCTTTAACAATTCCTCTTAGTAGTTGTATTTCCCCAAGATGAATACACCTTTTGTATTCTTCCCTGGAATTTCATTTTTCGTCAAAAAAAAAAAAGTATAAATACATCTCTTTCCAAACGAGTTCCCCAGATATCAGAGAAATACATCAAACTAACCCAGAAAACCATTGCAAAGCCATCATACCACAACCAGAAATACCTCATTCAATCATTCAAAAAAAAAATTATAAAGCGAAATGTTGACTGATGAAGAAGAAGGTAAAGATGAGTTTACGAAAAGCATTAGGGGAACTAAGCAACTAACGGGAATAACAAAAGGGATGAACTAGCCCTCGAAGGATGGAGCACGAGTCCCCTTGGTCAAGGCTATATTCAAGCACTTCCCCCAACAATCTCTCGGGCAACAAAGATTCCATTCAACGGTGTTAGCATGGCAACATCCCATCCCGAAGCAACCACAACGAAAATAATTGTCCGCCGACGACCGGTTTAGCATACACCACCATGACCCCCTCCAATATCGCCAACTCCAAAGGCTACTTCGGTCCACGTCGGGCGCTCCCTCGGAGGTTTTCTCATTGACCCTTCAAGAAGATTTTTTGATTCATCCGCATCAAAATCGAGAACCATGGCGCTTGCCTCCAAAAGCTTCACATGCTCGATTTTCCGTTACTCCAACCTAGAAACAGTTCGATCCGCCCTATAACTGGACCGAGGAAAGGTTTTGCCGCACCGGAACTTCTCAACACGCCAAGGTTCTTCCTCATTTTCTCGCCCCTCCTCCATGTTCACCGAACCCAAGAAAGTCCGAACACGCGCCTGCACTTCATGGAGATAGATGTAAGGAGGTCCTTGATGATGTCACCAGCTTCATGGAACATAGATTCGATTCTAGCTAATGCCTCCTCATGAGAAGAGGAGCGGTTTTCGCCACCTCAAGTCCTTCTCCAAGAATTAAAGACATGGCTATCCTGGAGGGTCCCGTCATACACTACAAAGAACAAGGAAAATGGTCAATCCTATCTATACATGATAGACGCATTTATGTGTCTAATTTGTCCTCAATGTTTCGTATTGTTAGTACTCGTTTTTGTCCTTATTATGGTGTTTTGTGTGTTTGTAGGTATTTTTTGGAAATAAAGATTGTTGGAAAATTCGGATCGAAAAGTTGCTCGGAACACCCCCGGAGGACATTTGCTATTCGGACTCCCAATTTGAATAAGGGGTAACCCAATTGATAAGGGGCACCCAGAGCCAATCACTAATCGCACCCCATCATCGGTTAAGGGGCACCCATCTTCTTACTCGTGAAGAAACAGTTTGGCGGGAAATATTTTTTTGAAAATGTGAAAGTTACGTGGAAGAATTTGGACATGTTTAAATGAGATTAAATATTTTGGATTTGGCTCGAGAAGATCCTGTTTTGAATAAACGAGGATGGTAAGATCCTTAGAACCAATAAGATTTGGCCACATAATCGTATGGAAGCAAAACAGGGAAAGAATATTTCGAGTTTGATATACTCGGGATTATGTGGGGTCTGTTGTGGAGATTACGCGTAAATATTCTCCCTGCACGAGCTTTACTCTATCTGTGATATGCTTGTAACGATTTGCAGTGTGTAGAGTGCATGCAAACACGTGAAGAAACAATGAAGGAAAATAATTCCGTAAATGGCAGAAAAATAATCTCGGATTAGTGAAAGATATTTGGAGTTATTACGCGTGATTTTATCGCTGCTGGGTGTATATATAGAGTCCCTGGAAGTCATAGAAGGGATGGAGAGTTTGGAGCAATCACGAGCAATAAAAATCGAGTTGCAGAAACTGCCATTGCTGCTGCGCCAAGAACACGAAGAACATTCAACGCACAAGGAACCGTCGTTTTTTCAACAGTGACAACGACACTTAACCGTGGGTCGTAATACGGAAGGCAGACTTAAAAGCAACAGTAACAGTTCTTTGTAACAGTGTTTGCAACACTTATAATCGTTACAAACACCCAATTTTATCATTTTCTCCATTTCATCATTTGTACACCATTTTTGAGCAATGAAATCAACTTTTGAGCGTGTTTCCAACATGATGAGCTAGACCCCATCACTGGGACGACGGAGGAAGCAACTTTTCATGATTGTGGTAAATGAATTAATTCTTTATATGACTTTTTGCATAGATTTAATTGTTTTATGATGATTTCTATTAATTATTTGTTATTTTGTCGATGTCGCATGCTTAGTTTAAATTACTTTTGATGCGTCATGCTTACGACTTACATATAATGTTTTATGAAATCTATTTTGGCAAAGAATTAGAGTCACAACTTCTTTTGTTTGAGCTATATTGTCTAGAGTTAATGACTGAACCACAACAATATGAAAAGTAGTGAAATCCTGCGTCTCAGTGTCTCTTCATCCTGTGACAATATTTGTATATATTTTCTTTTATTTTCTTTTATTAATTCTTAAAATCAATCTCGTCAAGTCCGAGTGAACGACAACCCTTATTACTACAACATCATTGAAAATAAACCATCAATTTTTGCGCGCCGACGCGGACTTGTGTATAGATTTGTTTTTAGGTTTTATTTTTTTTATTGTTATTTTTGTTCTTTTTTACGCGTTTTGGTACTTACATTTGCTTTCGATTTGGAGTGGAGCGAAAGAAAAGAGAAAGTCTTGAAAAGAAAAGCAAAGCCAAAATAGGAAAGAAAAGAGAGATCCGAACGAGTGAAGAAGAAAATTTTGTATATAGTGTAATTAATTTTATTTATTTATTTTTAGAAACTGTAATTAGGTAATTATCTTTGTAATTTTTATTTTTATTTTTATTTTTTTGGACTTCTTAATTTTGGACTTTATTTTTTTTGGACTTTTGGACATTTTTTTTTAAAACCCTAAGGAAGGGTTATTTAAATATTAACTGCACAGGGAAGGACGACGATTACGATATCGTCTCGGCCCCTCGGGTTCGTACATGACATAGGAGTCGTGGCCCGAGTCGAATTCAACGGTTCGTCCCCGTCTAGAACGGAGGTAAGTTTGTCAAAACACCCGCGAATCCCACAATCGGCGGGTTTCTTTGGATGATTTTGTATGCATATATGTTGAGGTCTTGAATACGGCTGCTTTAAATTCCTAGTAAAGGGCAAGGACTGGCCATACAAGATAAGGGTTCGGATTTCATCACCGTTCTCTTCTTGCCCGCCTTAGGAAAACGATACCAAACGCGAACCTAAGCTTAAAATATTGACTAGAACAGAGACCGATAGGGTAACGAGCTTAATAGGAAAGTCATTCGAAAAATATTGGTTATTCTTTAAGCATACTTCGAAGTTCATGATGGTTTACGTGAGTTGAATGCGTGATTTGCGCCGCCTTGTAATGCGGTGAGGCCTTGGGTATCAAAGCTCCACGCAGCTTCCCTCGCCTCTATTCAACTTACTTAAACTCGGATTGATTCCAGAGGGGTTCGCTCATATTGTAACGAATTCCCTTTCGAAGGATTAGAAGCTGGTCTAGAAACAATCTAAGTGGAGCCATCATGCTTTTTGTTTGCTAGAAATCAGTAGGTTTGTTGTGGTCGAGTCAGCCTTGTTTGTGCTTGTGTAGAATTCCCTTGCAGTTAGGATGTCAAACTGGTATAGCCAATACAACGAATATCCAACTGAACAATATGGACATTATTACTATGACCATAGTGTGAATAGTGGTTGGGAACGCCAACCTTTTGATGGTTATGGGTCATACCATGGTGAGCCCAATTACTATCCACACGTGCATCGGTCTTATGAGCAAAACAATTCATCTATTTCTCTAGAAGAGGCTTTCAAGAGTCATTCCTTATTTGTGAAGGAAACCTTAATTCTTCCAGATGAGTCCCTAGAGCGATCAACTAGGATGTCTTTAGAAGAGACTCTTAAGCAATTTAACTTGAAAGTACAAATAGGATTGTCGAAAAACTTGCTCGAAATAATCTTAATTTCCAATACGGTGTTTCCAATAATACCCATGAAAATGAGGATATTTATAATCAAGATGACGAGGTTAGATTTGGTAACACTAATTTAGATGAGGTTCAACCATTTTCATGTTATGATTATGATGAGGACAGTGTTGATGAAGAATTTAAAATATGTAGGCATAGTGATCAGGAATTTGTTACTCCGATTGAACTTTATAATACTATTTCTGGTTCAAATCCCAATAATTTTAATAATTATTCACCTATTCAAAAGGATGAGGATTTGACTAGAAGTATCTCCGTTTTAGACGATGTAGAATTTCTTAGTTACAAAGCCGATAATGGTTTAGAGGAATGGGTTTATCCTGAGAATACTGTTTTAGAGTCCAAGGATTTAGAAACAATAGTCTTATACGAAGAAGATGAACTCTTAGAGCTTTTAAATATGAGTGAGGATGCATCACCTGAGTATAACCTAGAAGAAGCAATTGACCATTTTCAGGATTCCGATGATCTAGAAATTAGGGAAATTGTAGCTAGTCTATCTAGAGACACCCAAAACTCTAAGTTTGGGGGTGATTATCATTCTCCTTGTGCCTTACCTTTAGCTCTTACAGAGATCCTCACTTGGGACTTGACATATGTGCCTCAACCATTTTACAAGATTATCTTCATACACGTTTTCTTGAACCTAGTTGTGTCCATAAAGAAGTTCAGTTGTTAGAAACCCATCCTCTGGTTGATGTGGTTAACCCAGGCTATGATACCACGATTGACTTTGTTTTCCCACCAAAAACCTTCCTTCCAATTGTGGGAATGTATAAGTTACAAATGTGTCAATTATTAAGTTTTGAGACTAAACGTAATTATTTTAGGATATTAGGGTCGACACATTTGCTTAAGGAAGACCACCAATCTTATTGTGGTCACTGTGTAAGTCAAAACCGATTGACTTAGAGGATCCTCAATTATTCAAGTTATTATTATGTGCTTCTAAGTTTTTATTTGAGTTTTCCCGGACTCTAGAACCTGAACATTCGGATCTAACTCATGAGGAAACGCAACCCATGAAAATATGTTATCTAGACCCTTTTTATAAAGCTCAACCCGAACCACAACTAGATGTAGTGGCCTTAAAAATAGATAAGGGTGTGTTGAATATCTTCCCGGTCTGTGCAGTCTCCTCTTCTTGTGGGTAGCACTTTTGATCCGAGATGACCCGAGCTATTCCGACTTGCTATATGATTCTTCGAGGTGACTAATCCTTTCCAATGTCCTGGGTCAAGACTTTAAACTTAGCACTTCTTGGGAGGTAACCCATGCTCTTGCAACACGGTAATATTTTTCCTTAACTCTTTTGCTTCAAATGGTAACAGTTTCTCCTTGTTCATGTTTTTAATTTCATCTTTGGAACATTGAGGACAATGTTAGATTTAAGTTTGGGGGTATGGGAGAAAATTTTTAGTTGCAATAAATAAACTCCGAGAGACTAGAAATTTATGCTTATTAAGGTTGGCACTAACTAATCTAAGTGGATGGGAACATCTTGGTTGTAGGAGTTGAGGAACCAATCGATTAGATGGAAACATCTAGAAGAGTCTATTCATAAAAGCACAGAGCTCGGTGTTAGAAAAGAAAACATGGTAGTTTCGCCATATCCTCATGATGGAAACATCGAAAGAATCCCGATCACTTCTTTTTCTTTTTCTTTTACCATTGCTAGGGTGAAATAGAGTGACTGAGATACCAAAAAAAAAAAAAAAAAAAAAAAAAAAAAAACCAGACCATTAGACCAACCGGAATAAATACAATAAAGTCGACCACTGGTACCCTTGTATATGCCAAAATGAGTTGACCTAGAGTTAGGATTATCGACCACCTGGTTCCCTTGTATATGCCGGTGTGTTGATATTAGTCCAGACCAAGTATCTCGGTCCATTAGGATAGGTTCACCTTAGTCAACATCATCCACGTTTTTCTCTACATCCATCTTCTTAATCTTTCCATGTGATTGGTTGACTCGGTTTATGATGTCCAAACTATCCGAGTAGAGCTCTGTCACTTTATATGAATTTTAGTATGCTTGAGTGCAAACTCGTGTACAAAGAATTGGAATTTCGCATCGTGGTACTTCCTCCTTTAGTCAATAAGGAGATTCTTTAGTGCCTTCCAAGGTTCTCGCGTAGATAGTTAGGGTCCGGAGTAAAGGTTTTGTGGGTACACCTCGGTAAACCCTCAGGAGACATCACTCCGCCCGTTAGGGCCACCTAGCGGTTTAACGGCTTCTTTGCACGTGCTAAGTGTAGTCATTTTGTTTTCTAGAATAAATTTGCTCGAGGACTAGCAAATAATAAGTTTGGAGGTATTTGATAGACGCATTTATGTGTCTAATTTGTCCTCAATGTTTCATATTGTTAGTACTCGTTTTTGTCCTTATTATGGTGTTTTGTGTGTTTGTAGGTATTTTTTGGAAATAAAGATTGTTGGAAAATTCGGCTCGAAAAGTTGCTCGACCACCCCTGAGGACATTTGCTATTCGGACTCCCACTTTGGATAAGGGGTAACCCAATTGATAAGGGGCACCCAGGGAGCCAACTGCTAATCGCACCCCATCACTGTTTAAGGGGCACCCATCTTCTTACTCGTGAAGAACAGTTTTGGCGGGAAATATTTTTTTGAAAATGTGAAAGTTCTGTGGAAGAATTTGGACATGTTTAAATGAGATTAAATAGCTGGATTTGGCTCGAGAAGATCCCGTTTTGACTAAACAGGATGGTAAGATCCTTAGAACCAATAAGATTTGGCCGAATAATTGTGTGGAAGCAAAACGGGGGAGGAATATTTCGAGTTTGATATACTCGGGATTACTCGGGGTCATTGTGGAGATTACGCGTAAATATTCTCCCCCGCACGAGCTTTACTCTATCTCGTGATATGCTTGTAACGATTTGCGCAGTGTATAGAGTGCATGCAAACACGTGAAGAAACAATGAAGGAAAATAATTCCGTAAATGGCGAAAAAATAATCTCGGATTAGTGAAAGATATTTGGAGTTATTACGCGTGATTTTATTGCTGATGGGTGTATATATAGAGTCCCTGGAAGTCATAGAAGGGATGGAGAGTTTGGGAGAGTTTGGAGCAATCACAGAGCAATAAAAATCGAGTTGCAGAAACTGCCATTGCTGCTGCTGCCAAGAACACGAAGAACATTCAACGCACAAGGAACCGTCGTTTTTCAACAGTGACAACGACACTTAACCGTGGGTCGTAATACGGAAGGCAGACTTAAAAGCAACAGTAACAGTTCTTTGTAACAGTGTTTACAACACTTATAATCGTTGCAAACACCCAATTTTATCATTTTCTCCATTTCATCATTTGTACACCATTTTTGAGCAATGAAATCAACTTTTGAGCGTGTTTCCAACATGATGAGCTAGACCCCATCACCTGGGACGACGGAGGAAGCAACTTTTCATGATTGTGGTAAATGAATTAATTCTTTATATGACTTTTTTGCATAGATTTAATTGTTTTATGATTTCTATTAATTATTTGTTATTTTGTCTGATGTCGCATGCTTAGTTTAAATTACTTTTGATGCGTCATGCTTACGACTTACATATAATGTTTTATGAAATCTATTTTTGGCAAAGAATTAGAGTCACAACTTCTTTTGTTTGAGCTATATTGTCTAGAGTTAATGACTGAACCACAACAATATGAAAAGTAGTGAAATCCTGCGTCTCGGTGTCTCTTCATCCCGTGACAATATTTGTATATATTTTTCTTTTATTTTCTTTTATTAATTCTTAAAATCAAACTCTTCAAGTCCGAGTGAACGACAACCCTTATTACTACAACATCATTGAAAATAAACCATCAATACACACATAATAAAGAGGATAAAATAAAAATAAGAAGGAAACGCGAGGCGATACCTGTAAAGAGGATGGACGAAGACGAACTACGCGAGTGTAGAGTTCAAGATAATCTTTTATGTATAGCAAGATGACGCAACCTCAAAAGGGAAAGCTTTTATACCGGCCGTGAGTTAAGGCATGATATCCGATCCTAATTAAACCTCATGCCTGGCTGTGAGAAATAATTATGGTTGGTGAGAAAGCGTGGAAGAACATGCTTGAGGCACACTAGATCGTGTTTTCCTTTCCCACCGCCAACGCTAAGCTTCGGAAGCAAAACCGGCAACATAACCAAAGCAGAAAGAGTAACGCTTTTCCTCTTTTCGTGGGCGTAACGTTTTGGGTTGAAGAGAAGAAAAACTTCCTGGTCGAGTCAAATAAGGAAAGAGGCAACCAAGCCCTTGAAGAAAAATCACCAAGCAATCCGTGCCATGTCTCATCCTCACCGCTACTGGCCATCTGTGCACGTCTCACCCCACCAAACCGTGCCTTTCCATAGTCACGCCAGGCCAAGCCTTTCGCTCCATTGCCGCGGCCGCACCACGCCTAGCCATACGCGTACGTCTCGTCTCGCCAAGGCCACACTATGCCAAGCCGCCCGCTCCACCTGTCGCGACCCTATCATCCACGCGTTTGCCTTACCAAGACCACGCCACCTCTTGGCCCCTCGAGCCAAAGCCGTCCACTTGCGTCGCCTTCCAAGACCGCGCCCCTTTGACTTGGAGATGTACGACCAGACCAAGACGGTAACTTTTATCTCACCACTCCACGCTTTGCATTCCCCGACAAATCACGCAGGCCGCCAACACGGGAAGCCAAAACTCTCTTTACCACTCAAAAAGGTTAGTCGGATTCTCCTGACCATCTTTGCAATGATTTACACCTCGATTCCGTCCTTGTCTGTCACCATCATATGCTTACCTCGCAACAAGGCACCCGTTCGAGCTAAGCGGGGGACTTAATGTTGATGGTGGTTTTTACATTAGGGTTAAAATCGTAAAACACTAAACCCTAGCAGGCAGTGATGTCACAACATTTAAAGTTACAAGCATTTACTAGGCACATTTACCAAAACCATTAATGTGTCCCTAAATAATTACCGGGGTATCTTTTTCAAATTAGGGTTACGACAAGCCAAACCCTAATTACTAGCGTGTGCCAATGGCAAATCATGCCAGCCACACCGACCAGCGCCAAAAGCATGCCAACCATGCTAGCCGCACCTCTGTGCCAATGGCAAATCATGCCAGCCACACCGACCGCGCCATAGCATGCTAACCATGCTAGCCGCACCTCTCGTGCCAATGGCAAATCATGCCAGCCCACACCGACCGCGCCAAAGCATGCCAACCATGCTAGCCGCACCTCTGTGCCAATGACAAATCATGCCACCACACCGACGCGCAAAGCATGCCAACCATGCTAGCCGCACCTCGTGCCAATGGAAAATCATGCCAAATGACCACACCGAACAACGCCAAAGCTTGCCAACCATGCTAGCCGCACCTCTTTACCAATGGAAAATCATGTCGACCACACGGACCGCGCCAAAAGCATGCCAACCATGCTAGCCGCACTCTGCATTGCCAATGACAAATCATGCCAGCCACACCGACCGCGCCAAAGCATGCCGGCCCATGCTAGCCGCACCTCCGTGCCAATGGCAAATCATGTCATCCACACCCCTCTTGCGCCATGCCAAACGCACCTCGCCATGGCCACATGCCGCGCCACCATACTTGCCTTCTCTACGAGGCTATCAAAACGAAGGCATGCAACAATCAACGGTTGCCCTTCAATCCCGGGAGCAAATCCGGACGTCTAAGGTTTCCAAACGACCTTTGCCACAAAACCCTAGCTTGGTCACGCACCTAGCTTAAGCTAGACACGCCATGAGCCTATGGCAAACCCTTGGCCCCACATGCCAAGCCAAAACCGCACCTAGCCCAATCTAGTAACGCCATGCGCCTATGGCAAACCCTTGGACCCACATGCCAAGCCAAAACCGCACCTATCCCAAGCTAGTCACGCCATGCGCCTATGGCAAACCCTTGGCCCCACAAGCCAAACCAAACCTAGCCAAGCTAGCCGCGCCATGCCAAACGCACTTTGCCTTGGCCCTAGCTATGCTAGTCACATCATGCCAAGCCAAACGCCCTTACCTTGGCCCTAGCCACGCCATACGCCCATGGAAAACCCTTGGCCCCACATGCCAAGCCAAAACCGCACCTAGCCCCAAGCTAGCCACGCCATGCGCCTATGGAAAACCCTTGGCCCCACATGCCAAGCCAAACCAAACCTAGCCAAGCTAGCCGCGCCATGCCAAACGCACTTTGCCTTGGCCCTAGCCATGCTAGTCACATCATGCGAAGCCAAAACGCCCTTGCCTTGGCCCTAGCCACGCCATACGCCCATGGCAAACCCCTGGCCCCACATTCCAAGCCAAAATCGCACCTAGCCAAATCTAGCCACGCCCAAGGCGAACCCTTGGCCCCATATGCCAAGCCTAACCATACCCTAGCCACGCCACCCGTTGGCCTTCCCTATGCGGCCACCAAAACGAAGGCGTGCAACAATCAACCGGTTGCCCTTCAATCCCGGAGCATATCCTAGCCATCCAAGGTTACCGAGGACGACACATGGTAACCTTTGGCCCGAAACGTAAGTTTGGCCATGCCAACCTAGCCGCGCCACCACGTTGGCCCTCACTACGCGGCTACCAAAACGAAGGCGTGCAACAATCAACGGTTGCCCTTCAATCCCAGGAGCAAATCCTAGCCATCCAAGGTTACCAGACGACACATGGTAACCTTTGGCCCGAAAACCTAAGTTTGGCCACGCCAAACCTTGGCATGCCAACCTAGCCGCGCCACCACGTTGGCCCTCACTACGCGGCTACCAAAAGGAAGGCGTGCAACAATCAACGGTTGCCCTTCAATCCCGTGAGCAAATCCTAGCCATCCAAGGTTACCAGACGACACATGGTAACCTTTGGCCCGAAAACCTAAGTTTGGCCACGGCAAACCTTTCCATGCCAACGGCATGCCAACCTAGCCCGCGCCACCACGTTGGCCCTCACTACGCGGCTACCAAAACGAAGGCGTGCAACGATCAATGGTTGCCCCTCCTCTCAAGATGCAAAATCTCGACCGTCGAAGGTCACCAGTGGGCAAGTTTCCGAGCTTGACTTGCCAAGCCACAACAACGTGCTACATGTTTTCCAAAACATTCGAGACATCAACACAAACTGGGGATCCTCTTTTGGTATTGGTTTGGCGGTTTACAGCGTGCGGCGTACACTACGCCTGGTCATAAGGAAGTGTCATAAGGGTGAGGCGGTTAGTAAATACGGGAAGTTATGTGTGAAACATTCATGGGACATAAAGCACATGCGTTAACAACTTTATGGGACATCAATTCCATAACATTAGCAGTTTCATGAAAACCAATTTCACGCGTTAACCACTTTATGGAACATCAATTCCATGCATACGGTTACCACCTCCACCCATTTACTTCCCCACTCCTTAATGATACCAGTACGTTTTTACTCCGACTTGTATAAATAGGTCTTACCTATTTCCATTGAACAACAAGTTCATACGGGAGATACAACACTCGTAAATACTTGCTTGCTAGCTCACCTTGTGAGCTCTCTCACTTTTCTCGATAACAAGTCGTAGTAACCCAACTACTCTTCCGTAATCAATTATTCGGTCTCACCACTTTCCTTGCTTCCTCCCCAAAACCAACCCATTCTCCTCCACTTTGTGACCGAAGCAAGTCCGGAACGGCCATTTCTTGGTTTAGGCCGTACTTGTACAGATTGATCTCTCGAATCTAAAGTACTCCCTTGCAGTACATTGTTTAGGGTTTAAATTGTTTCTCACCCGTACACCCGTAATTACCGAAATCGTGAAACCATTTTCACCTACAAACACCTGCACAATTATTCTATGAGTCCTTTAGAGCCTTCACTTCATCCCTCGGGACCAACGATCGCGCTAATTCCACTTGTTTATCGAAAGGATGCACTAACGCATATATCACACATAAAGATAATGCATAACCATGCAAAGCCGACCCGGCTGATGGGAAGCATGCGCATGATAGTCTTTTACAGCCGGATCAATATCCGACATCATAAGGCTTACTTCCTGAAACAGGTCGATCGGCTTCATGACCGGCGGAGACATCATCGTCTAGTGCACGTTGAATCTCGAAAGAAACTGGCCCCGACGCTTGAGTTTCCCGATCCGCTAAAAACACTTTGTATTGCTTATCGAACAGTAGCGCGCACTTAGCACGACTTCGCTGTTCTTATCTCCCTCGGCAATTCTATTTCAGCTTTTACAAGTAGTAAGTTAAGTGCATATTTTGCATATATTTAGTGTCGAATCCATGCTAGTAATTGCTATATATTCTTGCGAATTATTGTATATTACTCTTGTTTTCTTTTATTTATGTTTTTCTAGGTGAATCATCCAAAAGAAGTGAATTTGCACTTTATTGTGCAATAAAAGAAGTTAGCTAAAGGCGGACAAGGGCCAAAGACCAAGTGGAACTCGTGCGATTCTAGGAGTTCTTGATATCACTCGAAGAGGACGAAAAACGAAGCCAACGGCGAAAGAATGGTGTCGTTCCGACGTCGTATGAATATTTTATGGGCATATGAAGCAAGTTAAAGAGCGCAAAAGTTGTCGCAGATTGGAATCTATAAAGGCACCCCTATTTATGTTAGGGGCTGCCACCTTCTTCATTTTCCCGACCACGTAAATAGCAGTATTTTCCGGCCTAGCTGGTTTTGCATGACGATTATGGTTGTAGACAACAAGTTCGGGACTTACAAAACAAAAGTGGTTACCGCCATTGGTGTTGGTTCCGATGATCATAACGGCGACGAGAAGACGATCTTTGCTACCATTAATGACGAAGTCATGTGAAATGCATGGCGGTGAGATGAAATATGATGATGAATTGTTGATGGCCGTTTGCACGAGATAGAAGACGATGTTGTTTGGTTGTTGATTGGTGTTGGAAGTGAGGATGGCTAGGAGTATGTGGTTCATATCCAGCGAGAAGACGAAGGAAAGAGATGTGGTCGGTGAATCAGGGACTGGTGATCGACGGAAGGAAGAATTAATGCATGTGGTGTTGCATGTCAGTCGATGAAATCAAGTTTAGAGATGGAGTTTGGGTTGCTACAATGACTGATGAAAGTTGGCAAAGAAGAAATGTAGTGGTGATGATTCTCGGTGGTTGCTGTGATTGGAAGTTGTAGATGATTGAAGCTCGACATGAAAATACAAAGAAGCTGATGGAGTTGGTTAAGTTTAGGAAGTTAGGAAGGTACAGCTCGAGCTTGGCAATGATGACGGTTGGCAGTAATGGAGAAGGGGAGTTTCTGAGCTTAATGGGATGCATGAGAGGATTACTTTGATGGCGGTTTCGATGGAGTTTTTCGGTGATTGATGGTGGTGATCATGACTTGTGAATGAAGGGCTCGAGCTTGGGAGTCAGATTTAGAGATGGTGTTAATGGAAGAGGCGGTGATAATGGTGACGAGAAGAGGTAGCCGAAAGCGAGACGAGAGTATGATCATCATCAATATGGTCGTTGTTGATGGTGGAAGATATATGGCTTAATACGAATCCGAGTGTGAGTGTGTTAATGTCGATTGAGTTTTTATAGCAAAGAGGTTAAGAGCTCGGAGAAATAAGGACAGTTGGAGTACGGATAGAAGACTCCATCGTACGTAACAACAGGGAGACTTACGGATTGAAAAACTCAGTCGTATTATAACTCAGGGAAGGTGTCGGATGGGACTTCCAACCGTATTAGAACTCAGGGGGACTTACGGTATGAACTTTCAAACCATATTTAAACACAGGGAAAAGAAAAGGAATTTGCCGTGAAAAGTGAGATACACCGTCAGTCTCCCATGACTGACAGTTGTGAGGATATTTGGGCTGGACTTTTGTCCACTGCGTGAGCCCATTAGCTGCTGCAGTTACACAACCAACCCTTTGGACGTGAATTGTTTATGGAAATACGGCTAGTTTTGGCAAGTGGTCGCAACCTGATTTGATCGCGGGTACGTCTATATTTGGAGACCTATATAAGAAACTCTTCTAATATTTTTGGAGATATCTTTTATATAATTTTTATCAAGCCATTGGAGAGGAGAACTCAAGAGAAGAAAAGCTAGGGTTTGGAGCTATTTCCATCACCGTAACTATTTCTTTATCATTTTATCATATGAAACTCATGGGTTTTGTTAGTACCATGAGTAGCTAAACTTCTTAGTGATTGGGGATGAATTCTAAGTTCTAATACATGATTCAATTTAGCATATAAATCTATTCAAAAATTATTCATATGATTATTGTTTGTTTTTACTTTAATAATTTTAGGATTGATTGATAAATTGTTTAGATGGCCAACTAAGTCAGTTTATTAATGAATCTAATGCTAGTAATGAGTTAGGATATCCGTAATTGTTGAATAACTCTTACACAAGTAGAAATTGCGAAACCTTGCAGAGGGATTCTGTGGAGCAATCGCAAGTAAAAACAACCCTAGTAAGTGGACCGAGTGCACTAAGTTTAACTGCTAGGATCAAACCTAAGTTCACAAACCTTATGGCAATCGACTGAATTACATCTTGTAAGCGTACCTCAAGGTGGTTCAGACGGATAGAATTTGGAGACTAAGCGTACTTGTTTTCCATTGATATGGGATAGCTAAGCGTACTTGCTTTCCCACGGTTGGTAATAATCTGTGATTTACAAAGAATAGATGAATATGCTACTTTGATGACGGTTTAGTAACGAAGAAGGATTCCCTGATCATATTTCTCTCTATTGCTTGCAAACTTTATTAATTTTAATTGCTTTGTTATTTACTTTGTTCTAAAATCTAAAACAAACCCCCTATTGTGACACTTTTTGACAACTAAAACTCCCTGCTCTTCGTGGGAACGAACTTGACTTCCATTATATTATTTATTAATTGAGTGGATTTAAAATTAATAATTTGATTGCACCTACGACACGCATCATAAGCGGTCTAATTCAGACACTCTTCTATAAGGAGTTACCAATGTTGGCACAGAGGCCAAAGATAGCACATAGCCATGCAAAAGACGAGCCATCCAGAGAATTCTAGGATAAACAGTGAACAAAGTAAAGAAATAAAGATAACACACCAGTAAACGCACTCTATTTATATAGGAAGTGTACACATCCAGGCATTTATTACTGCATAATTACTATCATAACTCCCACTTACAAAAAAAAAAAAAAAAAAATACAGCACACGAAGTGCCATATGCACATCAGCAAGAGCCATCTCAATAGATCTAACACTATGATCCGCCTCAACGCATTGGAAATGAGTAACCCGACGTTGCGCGCGGCAAGAACCACCATATTCAAGAAGGGTCATGTCGGGTAGCCCGCCTTCACTCGTGTCTTCATCACAAGATGATCGATGAGTGCCAATTTTTATCCAACACGAATTGATCTCAAAAGTATCACGCGCAAGGCACATTACTTGCAAAAGGCGATTTAGATACCTTACCTCCGAACCAACCTCACACGATTAGCCATGAAATAAAAGAACTTAAGGAATATTTAATGTGATTAACCAAGACAACTTTCATATATATAACTAGATATAACACAATACCCAAGACAACGTTTACGAATCCCTTAAAAAATGATGATGATGATGATCACGACCCATTAAAGAGCGATTAGTTATAAGCGAAAGCGACAAGTAAGAAATGTCTTCATCTAAGTCATGCATCATCAATCGTGCCTCGCCATATTGAGTAGTAGAATCGGTATAAGCACTACACACCTCGTCTAGCACTTGATGAATCTTGTGCATAACATCACCAAAGGCATGGGCTTCTTGAGCCATGTTTAGAGTCTCTTTATGCTCTTCATAAGCTTTGCGTGACTTATCCAGAGCAATCAATCGGTGAGTCTGTAGCATTCCAACTTCATCCTTCAATACTAACAAATTAACGCGCTAGTTCTCGCTTTCATATCGGAAGGACGAATGAGAAGATACAACACACGAGTCAAAACACACCCACGAAGATTAGGACCCACCTTTGAGTAATAAAAGCACGACAATCGCCTATTGCTTGCTCAATATCAGTTGTCATAATTATCGATTCTTGAAATAGTCGCCCAGACTTTGTTCCGAGTAGCTATAGTATCATCTTACGCGCGTTGTCTGCCCAGTCATGCGCCCATACGTCTGCGACCTTTGAGCCATTGAATATGCCTCATATTGCTCGTCAAACTGCGCGCGTGTGGCCACTCTATTTTCCATTCTAACTTCTCTAAGCATCTCCACCTCAGCTTTTGCCAACAGCATGCGAGTTAGCTCATGATCCCTTTCATAAGGAATAACCAGTGTTGGCACAGGAGCCAAAGCCAAAGTATAACCATGTAGACGATGAGCCATCCGGCCGCAAAATATAGCTAACAACTAAAAGGAAAATAAAATACTTTGAAAGAAGCTTTAAAGACACTAACTAAGGCAACTCCACTTACCCCTACTTATAGAAACACATAGTAATACCACATTAATTACCATCCAACCATAATAATAAATGCAAGTAATCAAATAATAAAATATGTCTTGCAAAAGGAAAGCAAACCATCAAAATTCTCGGTTCAACCAAAAAAAAAAAAGTAAATAAATTATTGTTCAAAATCATTATTAGAAAATATCCAAAGCGACCAGCTCTTAGTTAGGCGCCCATTGACCTCCTCAAGAAAGATCCCGGCGATCTTCATTTCATCGATAGTTCGACCAACTTCCGCCATCCTGTCGATCATATGCTTTTTCTTACCATTGGAAACATTGAGCAAACGCTCGTATTCTTGATCCAACTCATCAGTCTCACGAAGCAATGTGGTCCGCGCACTGTGGCTCGCCTTTGCCAGATCCAATAGGTTCTTAAGCCATTAAATGGAGAATCGAAGAACTAGATAAGTTTGGATGTGGTGGCATCACACTTCCTCAATGTAATTGGATCAATGGGGTTTCTTCGCTAGGGAGAGGTTATCCGCTATATCAAGCAAATCCTCGTTAGCCACGATCAAAGAGTTGACAGGCATTTCTTCATGAACACACATGTGGCCGAACTTCTCTACTATACGCCGATAGGTGGTGATTTAGACGATGGGACCCAAAACCCATGTACCAACTCGTAGCGATTATCCACACTAGCCTCCGCTGCGGAAATAACACGAGGATATCGGAATCGAGGATCCTCCGGAGTAGCCATTAGTTCGGTGCTCGGCATCCACGTTACGAGAAACCTTAGGGGTCGGCTTGGAAGGCTTTTGCCGCTTATCGTTGTCACTACTGACTCGCTACCCTTAACCTATTGGTTCGAGCCGCTCTCCTTACCATGAGCGCCATCTCGTTTTCCCATGTTCTGAAAAAAAAAGGAAAGATAGACATAAGAGAAAATACTCCAACACAACAAGGAAATAAAAAAATAAAATGCGTAATATATACCATATCGGAAGGAGGGAGAGGATTGGTAGGAGGATTAACCGATCGGCGAGAGGAAGAAGAATAGCTTGACACAGCTGGCTCGGAGTGATCTAATGAGAGATGAAAGCAAAGAAAATGAGAAAATAAAATAATTTTATCAAAAGAATACGGAAGTGAGGACGTATATATAGATCACCAAATGCATTTAATAATCACAACATAAATATTTCGACGGGCACGTGTCGATACCCAAAACTTAACATGGGAGAGCGTAGTACACTCACGGGATTTAGAAAGGGAAGAGCTCTGATTTTTGGCGCTGCCTTTAAAACCACTGCCCTCTTGGGAATAATCATGAATAGAATGATCTGACTCAGACTCGTCCTCTGCACCTAACATGTCAGAAGGGGTATGGAAAGGATGATTAGGATCTTGAACTGTCTTTAAAATTAGAGGGCGAGTGGACTGCAGAACCATACGGGGAGAAAGTACTTCAGGACCACTTTGACTAACTGATTGGCCTAGTTGGCGTTCCACGCGCTCGATGAAGGTACTTGCGGATGATGACCCCATTTTTGGAGCCTGCGGGGAAAATGGAGGGGAAACATTAGCAATACGAACGGAAGGTAATCGTGGAATAGGTAGCACGCCAGCATCTCGCTTCATCTTCTTAGCCAGCCGATCCGCCCTCCACTCGTTGAGAGGCAGGTTAATGTACTCTTCAAAGAGGAGGCCCCTAGGCTTGCATCCAATAGGTGGAGAGTTCTAAAAGAATGTGACAAACAAATATAAAAGAGACTAAAAGTAGGATTCAACCGAAAATAACAGAGGAAGTGAAAGGAAGGGTACCTTAGCGGGAGGAGACGCAACATGTCCTAGGGTTTCATTGGTTGAGGACGCCTTCTTTTCTTGGAGCTAGATGGACGAGGTAAAGCACTACCTTTCCCATCCTCTTGAGAAGACTCATCACCCTAAGAGGATCCCACTGGTAACAAGCGAGCGAAGAGGGCGACCTTTGTTGCTTGAGGTTAGATTGTACTTCTTGGCAGTCTCCGCATTCAACTTCACGCAACCGATGCATGCATCTCTTTAAAATCATCCTTAGTTAAAGGCGAGGGAGCATATGGTTCTTTGAGGATAAGGTTCAACACATTCAAAGCTAACACTATTGTGGTACCCAAGCCACTCATTGGTAACCCTAACTTGTCGACGAGGTTGAGGTTGGTAGAAATCAAAATAGCATTGGCGATCACTCATCCGAATGCCAATCTTGAAAACAAAGCGATCAAAACTCTTCGAACTTCTCTATCTTCCTCTATCGAGGAAGTAAGGGGATGGTCATAAGGGACACCTTGATCGAAATCCAGCTGCGAGCCACATGAATGGTATTATATATCTCGGATGAAAATCTGCCCGCCATAGAAACCAGGAAGACGTCCGGGTAAAGTAGAAACAATGATGTCAAAATCGTCGTCGGAAGGCGTCTCCATGATCATCCTCCTCTCGAGATTGAATGGCAAAATTATAATGAAGAGAACCTGTCCGACCATCTTGATAGGTGACAGGATTGAAATCAACACCCTTATCCATGTAATCCTTGAGCTTTTACTTAGGTTGAAAACCCTTCTTGTGATAAAGAGCCATCCGAGGATGGGACTCGGGAACCGTCACAAGACTCTTAGGACCGTCATCTTTGACGACCTCCTCTTGACGCGATAGAGTTAGAGGATTCACCAGGAGTCCTGTATTTGGGAAAGCGCTCCCAAGCCCATGCTTGAATGAAATTGGCGGGAAGGAAAGTCTCAACCTCATGGGACCCGTCCACACGACGAATATCACGCGCCAAAGAAGTCCAAGTGGTGATACAAACCACCCAAGAATATAGGAGCAAGCGGGAATGATACGCAACGGGACATCAATACGGCCAAGGGTATAAGCTCATTATTAATGGTGCCCGTGATTGCACTCGAATATGTCATGACATAGCTAAAAGAGAAGGATGGCTGCCGGATCTGCTCTATCCGTTTCCCCCTCCGATGAGGAACACCCTCGCGGGGTCCAGAAAGTAAAGGAGCCCAATATTTAATCCAACAGGATAAAGAGGCTCGGCGTTGTCCGGACTTTGGTTTCTGATCGCTCTTTACCTCTCTCACATCATCAGACACTTCAGCAGTAGATGGCTTTGGTCGAGCAACTTTTATGGCGGATGCCATGAGTTTTAAAGAAGATGGAACTTTGGCGGGAGAATCACGGGTAGCGGCAGCGGTAGCTTTGGGGCCTTCTATTTCACTCGGAGCCTCAAATTTAAGCTCTGCAAATTTGGTATGTTATGGATTTTGCTTTGGCTTTAAGCAAGCGATCACGAAGTTCTCTGTCGCTCATGTTTAAAGACTTGTTAAGGCAACAACTATCGAAAATTGTACCACCATGAACACGTAAGTTTCTGGTAAGTGCCACTACATCTTCAAGGATACGGGTTGTTTCGCCCCAAGAAAATAGAAACGTGTGAGGATCGATTCCCCAGCGTGCGCATAAACGGTTTATGCTATCATGATCCCGCAGGACGTACTAGAACTTTGAAGCCTCTAAAGCTGCCTCTATGCCTAAAGAACGAATGATCCTCGCATTTTCCGGATTGGAACGAATATAATCTATCCATGGTTCCCAAGCGGCATGAGATTCAGCGGACGAGCGTAGGTTGATCGAAGGGAAAACGTAATCTCCACGATGAACTGCCAAACGGGGTGCATCCTCAAAGGAAGGTATAAGAGGCGACTCCACTTGGGGACGGATAAGCCAGCCCTCAAAACCAGACGGAGGGTAAGATGAGGATTCAGCATGTGTGCGATCCAGACGTCGTCAGCTGGGAAAAGAATAGTACCGTCATCTGCGGCGGGCGGTCGTAGTTTATCTCCAAGCTGAGGGTTACTCCTTAGTTCTTCAAGTTTGTATGACTCTGTCCTGGGAGGCGAGTCGCAGATAGGTGATTCATTAGACATGATGAGTAAAAGAGAAGATGGAGAGAGAGAAAAGTGGGGCAGTAAATAGATGAGGATTTAGGGGCGAGGTATCCTCTATTTATAGGGGGTAAAAGAAGGAGCAGTTACTGGGCATACCAATAACCGCAGCATCCCAAGAGTCGTGAACTTAAATCACCCATAACTCACCGATTGTAACCGTCACATCAACGTATGACTGTTGACACGGCCTTTGACCGGTCAAACAGTCAGGGGACTAATGTTGATACATGAAAATAACCATCTCTTGAATAGATGGCCCCTTAACCTATTAAGGGTTCCTTTTAGGATGAGGAGACTAGGCCTAACCCATTAGGATGGGATAGTTATAGTCCATCCAAGACTACATTAATCTTGGTTGGGCTTTAGCACAAGAAGAAAGCCTCTTAGGGTTTAGTATTAATGTAAGGAAAGGAAAATGGTAGTTTAGTAATATGTTAACCTTATGGGCATTTATCCATAAGATGGTCATTATAAAAGGGAGAGAGGGCACACTTCTTGAGATATCATTAATTCTCCCATTACTTCACATTAACCCCTCTTCTCCTTGGGAGTACTTTCTGTGATTAGGGCTAGTTCCTCCTTCCCACGTTTTACCCTATCAACAGTACCCAAACCCCATCCTATACTTCCAGTTTACTTTGTCGAAAGCTCTTTCAAAATCTAGTTTCGTACACTCATTAGCCATCAATATACTGTCAATAATCTGTCTACCTACAACAAATACACTTTGAGTGTCTGATATTAGAGACGGCAGCACCTGTTTACGCCTCGATCCCAAGGTTTTCACAATGATCCTGAAGGATGTATTGATCAGGCTTATAGGTCTAAAATCTCCCACTGACTCAACATACTCCTTTTTGTGGATTAAGGAGATGAAGTGTTGTTAATCCTAATGACCCGGTAATCTCAAAATGCTTGACTACATGCATGAAGTCCTCTCCTATAATCTCTTTGCTATGTTGTAGATATTTTTTTATAATAAGAAAAAATTTATTTAAGTGGAGAATGATCATGGTAGTTGCTTGTGTGAAGAACAAGTAAACCTGTAACACCCCGAGTTCCGGACCAGGGTCAAACCCATATGGAGATTCGAACTCGAAGCGTTACGGGTCGGAAAGAGACTTATGCATACATATTTTTGCTTTTGCACAAAAACATAGTTGAAACTTTATATAACATAAACTGAAGCATATAAATCCGCTTATTATCTTAATAACGATTTCAACCAAACATATTATTTCAAATTACATTTCAAGCAATACAATTAAGCAATTCAATCACTAAGCTACTCATTCCTAGCTTTACCGCACCACTGATAAATGCAAGGATGTCAATTGGGGTGAGATGACAGCTCAATAGAATGCACCCCTATTCTCTAAAGATGCGCAAACATAATCATTTTATCAAGGAATAACATACGATAAGAAATACAATATAACTTCAACGAATATATTCAAGAATCACAATACCTCAATATTTTCGATAACTTATCCAATCTAGAATTCAAATCTATGGGTTCACAATATTAATGTTATTATCAACAAATCATCCATTTAGGATCAACTCAACAATTCACATCAACAACTCATCCATTTAAGTTTCCACACGCCATTCACATATTAATATTGTCACCAACAAACTATGAGTTTAAAATACCACAATAATTGTCAACATGCCATTCATCAATGATTGAACACATATATTCACGCATAAATATAGTCACAGAGAAACCATGAGTTCACTAATCACCCATTTGGGATTTAACACATCAATTCACAATTCATCCATATAAGTTCACACTTGAGTTCAACAATTTATTGAATTATATTTCGCACATTAGTTCATAACACCAATTATGTTTTCCAACAAATCATATAATCTATATTTCAACACATTATTCACATATTTATATATCACCTCTGAGTTCACGGTACGAAAACCTTGGTTCGTACACCCACCTATCGTTTATCGGCACGGACAGCCTCCATCGATGGTCAGGAACAAAAGTTCCTATGGGGATCATACCCATTTGCTCTCGGGGATCATTAACCATTTCATTCACAAAGATGCGAAAACCTTGGTTCGTACACCACCTATCGTTCACAAGCACGGACACCGTCATCGATGGTCGGAAACACAAGTTCCCATGGGGATCATTACCCATTTAACTCTCGGGGATCATTACCCGCCATTAACATGAAACATGTTTCATATAATGGTAAAACATGAACTCATTTCCTTTTTATAAATCATTTTCACAAACAACACAAGCAACCATGGCTTAACAACATGAATTTCATTCAAGCAATTAATCAACCACACTAATCTTGCAACCACATTACATTATATGTTTCATGGTGATAACTTTATCTGATCATCCTCAAATTTTACAGAACATTTTTGACAAATTCTTATATTACATATCCGAATTTCACACCAAACCAACGGTTCAAACAAAAGATGTTGAATTTATAATGACAACCTAAAAAACTAGGCAGATTACATCATATTATCATATTATTCACAGTAAATTCATATTAATCTCAAATTGAGCAATTTCGAAACAAAATGATAACTAATATTTATATTTATTTATTTATTTTAATTGTCTTTTCATCTTCTATTCATTTTATTTATTAAAATAAATTAGGTGACTTTATTTCCACCCTAAGTTGTATCCCTTCTAGTTCAATCAACCCACCTAAGTTAATGTAAGGGAAACAATATAAACCACATGGTTAGCTAATTTGGGTATAACCCGACCCGAAACCGTAACTAAAAATACAGGGTATTACATTCTACCACCCTTAAAATAAATTTCGTCCCGAAATTTAGAAAATACTACAACCTAAAAATTCACATAGTATAAATAGTATAGTACACACAACACGACAATTCAATCCAACTCACAATTAACAATTCACATGAATTTCACACAAAGTCATAATACGACTACTAGCATCAAGCAAGCAATATCACACTCAAATCAGACAAGCATGCATTGCAACATCCGAAACAATTTATTAACGGGTCCCATTCAAGATCTAAAGCCTAGAGCTCTGATACCAACTTGTAACACCCGAGTTCCTACGAGGTCAAACCCATATGGAGATCCGAACTCGAAGCGTTACGGGTCGGAAAGAGACTTATGCATACATATTTTTTTTGCTAATTTACTTTTGCACAAAAACATAGTTGAAACTTTATATAACATAAACTGAAGCATATAAATCCGCTTATTATCTTAATAACGATTTCAACCAAACATATTATTTCAAATTACATTTCAAGCAATACAATTAAGCAATTCAATCACTAAGCTACTCATTCCTAGCTTTCGCTGCACCACTCTGATAAATCTGCAAGGATGTCAATTGGGGTGAGATGACAGCTCAATAGAATGCACCCCTATTCTCTAAAGATGCGCAAACATAATCATTTTATCAAGGAATAACATACGATAAGAAATACAATATAACTTCAACGAATATATTCAAGAATCACAATACCTCAATATTTTCGATAACTTATCCAATCTAGAATTCAGTCTATGGGTTCACAATATTAATGTTATTATCAACAAATCATCCATTTAGGATCAACTCAACAATTCACATCAACAATATTGTTTTCAACAACTCATCCATTTAAGTTTCCACACGCCATTCACATATTAATATTGTCACCAACAAACTATGAGTTTAAAATACCACAATAATTGTCAACAGGCCATTCATCAATGATTGAACACATATATTCACGCATAAATATAGTCACAGAGAAACCATGAGTTCACTAATCACCCATTTGGGATTTAACACATCAATTCACAATTCATCCATATAAGTTCACACTTGAGTTCAACAATTTATTGAATTATATTTCGCACATTAGTTCATAACACCAATTATGTTTTCCAACAAATCATATAATCTATATTTCAACACATTATTCACATATTTATATATCACCTCTGAGTTCACGGTACGAAAACCTTGGTTCGTACACCCACCTATCGTTTATCGGCACGGACAGACCTCCATCGATGGTCGGGGAACAAAAGTTCCTATGGGGATCATACCCATTTGCTCTCGGGATCATTAACCATTTCATTCACAAAGACGAAAACCTTGGTTCGTACACCACCTATCGTTCACTGCAAGCATGCACGCCATCGATGGCCTGAAACACAAGTTCCCATGGGGATCATTACCCATTTAACTCTAGGGGATCATTACCCGCCATTAACATGAAACATGTTTCATATAATGGTAAAACATGAACTCATTTCCTTTTTATAAATCATTTTCACAAACAACACAAGCAACCATGGCTTAACAACATGAATTTCATTCAAGCAATTAATCAACCACACTAACTGCAACCACATTACATTATATGTTTCATGGTGATAACTTTATCTGATCATCCTCAAATTTTACAGGAACATTTTTGACAAATTCTTATATTACATATCCGAATTTCACACCAAACCAACGGTTCAAACAAAAGATGTTGAATTTATAATGACAACCTAAAAAACTAGGCAGATTACATCATATTATCATATTATTCACAGTAAATTCATATTAATCTCAAATTGAGCAATTTCGAAACAAAATGAAAGATAATATGTTTATCTACAACTTTCGTTAAGACTTCAAGTCATTTCAACATCATTAAGACTACCTACTAACATCAAAACCATAGAAAAGTGAATCTGTCCAGAAATTTTCAGAAACATCACTCAAATTCAAACAAAGTTTCAACGGTGAGTATACGGTGGAATACTCTCAAATTTTAACTAGAGATACCCAATCATGTTATTTACCAATAATAAAAGTCTGATCATCAATAATATGCATCAAATTAAATAGACAAATTTCAGAACCCTAATGATATATAAGAATAAACAAAATGGAAATCAAAGTATAACAAAGAAACACAAAGAGAAAAGGGATTGAACATTCTACCTCTCAATTGCTACAAACTCCACTTGATTTCTTCTCTAAAAATCTCTAGCTCCATCTCTTTCTTCTTCTCCTTAGCCTTATGCATTCTAACTTTCTTTTCCTAAGCTTTTGATTATAAAAATCTTAATAATACTAATATACATAATGATAACTAATATTTATATTTATTTATTTATTTATTTATTTTAATTGTCTTTTCATCTTCTATTCATTTTATTTATTAAAATTAATATTAAATATTTTAGATAGGAATTCTGAGAGTTTTAGTGGTAACCTAGCAACAAGTCAACACCAACCCCTTTTTGAATAACAACACCTAATCTGTGAAAAATAAAACTACCTAGACCACTACCAACGTCATGACTAATTAAACAATTCTTGGACGCTTGAAAAAACATATAGTATCTTCACCAAGTTCCTTAAGGTAGTAAAAGCTAAAACACCCAAACCATAACCATGAAGCACATTCACTCAAATATTTAGTGCGTTTACGCGAAATTGCTTTAGAAATAGCCTGGCACTGGGACAAAAGCACGAACTCCATCGCCCCGATAAAGGGTGAGACACCTGTGACATCCATACACACATCTTGGCCGTTTTCCCGGGTTGAGAACGAGGATATCCACTGGACGTAAATCCTTGTTATTATCGATAAAAGACCCAAATTAACTTCTTTGCGTGCGGGAACACCACTTTGTAACAAATATTCGCAATTAAAATAAATTAGGTGACTTTATTTCCACCCTAAGTTGTATCCCTTCTAGTTCAATCAACCCACCTAAGTTAATGTAAGGGAAACAATATAAACCACATGGTTAGCTAATTTGGGTATAACCCGACCCGAAACCGTAACTAAAAATACAGGGTATTACAAAACCTGTTTCTCTCACAGACTTTGCCACCTTTTCTGCAACTTGGTTATCGTTGCGACTTACATGAGAAAAATAACAAGAAATAAAACTCCTACTCAAATGTTTAATAACTTTAAGAATATTTCGTTTTCCCATTATATGAGAAGATCTGTCTTCCACAATTGATCGAATAACGAGCATCGTATCGGATTCAATATGTACTTTATTAATCTGCAAGTCCTTAGCACATTGAAGAGCTTCCATGACGGCCATACATTCTGCAGCTTCAGGGCTTAAAACTCCATGCGAGTAGCTCCCTTTGATCCTCGTACGTGCACCCGTAAAATCAAAAGATAATGATACCCGTACCGACTTGGTTAGTATCATAGCTAAAAGATGCATCAATGTTAAATTTAAGATAATCTTGAGCGGTGGTTTCCATCTCGAAACAATTAAAACCTCATCAAGAGGGGTATGCATGTCATTAACGTAAAATGAGAGTGCAGATTATAATGAATTTTATGAATTGAATTGGCGAGTTAAGAGATACTCCACTGAAAGACGGAATCACATCTGTCTTTCCATAAAATCCATGACCCGATCATTAAGGTATAGAGCTTGTCATTAATGTGGATTGTGAATGTCATTAGAGAACCACCCTTCTACCCATTCGGAGACTCGTTGAGTAGTTAGCAGATATAACCTCAATATTGATATTCGGTAGCTTCCGGATGACCTTGGAGTGAGTACAATCAAACAGCAAGTGTTCCATCGTTTCATCGCCCAAACCACGATACCACATCGAGAATCGATTTCACTATTGTAGAAAGCCAGTCTAACTCTTGTTGAGTGAATTCCATGAATACATTTCCATGCAAATAGTTTAACTCTATGAGCTACTTTACTTTGCCATAGAGTTATCCAGACCTTACTAGGGATGATTCTTCCATTAATTGGAGCAACACTGCCCCTATGAGAAAGCATTTTATAAGTGCTCTTAACTGAGAATTTCTCATCCTTTGCGGGGCATCCATATCATGACATCCTCTTTGGAGTGATCTAAATGAATGCTAAGAATCTTTAGAGAAGTATCAGTGTCAAATAAGTGATTGATAAGATTCACATTCCAGGAATCAGTGTTGGGAACAATAAGTTCTTCAACTTCTGAATAAAACCTGTGAAACTCATTAGCTGGTAATGGAGGTGTAGTCAGACCTAGAACCCATCTGTCAAGCCATATTTTAGTTTTTCTCCCATTGTTTACTTCCATGAAGTAGTTTGCTTGAACTACTTTCAAACCTTCAATTATTCTATTCCAAGTGTAGGAACAATTTTTTGCTTCCAGATTTTGATGTATGATATCACCATGCTTGAAATACTTACTTTCCATAATTTGGCACCAAAGTGAATCTTGTTCATTGCATAACCTCCAAGCAAGTTTTGTCAGTATAGCAAGATTTAATAATTCTAGGTCCCTAAAAGCCAGTCCACCATCTTCTTTGGAACTGCATACTTTTGCCATCCTAGAGGGTTAGAGCCTCTATTAGAAGTGTGTCCCCAGAAAAACTTTCTTTGTATGGAAGTAAGCTTGTTGATGAGTTGACATGCATCTTGAAGGTTCCCATTTGATAGACATGCACTGAGTTCAAGACATGTTTTATCATAGTTGCTCTACCAGCTTGTGTGAGTGAAGTTGAAGACCAGACTGAGTATCTGTTGATAAAACTTTCTTCTATTGCTTTAAAAGCCTCTTGCTTGGAATGACCTAAAATCAATGGAGAGCCAAGGTATCTTTTCTTTGATGACATTCTTTTAATTCCAAGAATCTGTGTGAGAGTGTCGGTGTAACGACACTAAAATCTCTTTTTTAAATTTGGAAACGAACTCAACCCATTTGAGTGGAAAGTTAGAACTGGATAGTTGGTGCTTGCGATCCTAATATAAGGTGCGTATAGCCGTGGTGAGTGCCCATAATTTTTACAATGGGTGTTTTTACTAAATAAGCTATCCCTTAGTGGTATTAAGGTCCTTGGTTAGTAGATGTATATGGAACACTCTAGATACTCCGAGCATGGTTCACACGTGTTTAGCATGAGGGAAACTAAGGGTGTTCTGGACCTTTTATTTCAACCAAAAATTGAGAAGACCAAACTCTTTTTGATTCTAAATTTTTATAGAAAAACAGCATGAACTCTTCCAATTTTCTTTGCTCAAAAATCTGATTTGAAGACGGAAGAAGAAAACCATTCATTCTCCCTTGAAGATTTTGCTAACCGTGCCTTGGATTTTGTTTGATTCGAATCGGCAACAAAAAGGTAGGGGTTTCTTTTCTTTTCATTTTGAACTATGGATTCCAATTGAATTAATCGATATTGCTAGTGCATGATTTGTTTTATCTCCTTTTTATATTTCGTAATTGCTACAAATCAAAGAATGGGTGATTGTAATTTCATCGGGTTTTGTGCTTAACTAAGTTTTGTGAATTTCTTAAAACACGAAAAATCCTTAAAATTTACTTGTTTTGTCGTAGTTGCGAGAGTGAACTTTGAATTTCTCTTTTCATATCTATATTGATTTTTTATATGATTTGGTTTGAAATTATGATTATTTACGGTATGAGTTAGTTCTTTGAATTTATAAAAATATTTTACTTTGGGGTTTATGAATACTCATTTTGAATGTCCAGCACATGCATGAAAGTTGGTTGAAAAGCTTACATTTCATCGTTGTTCATTATTCACGTATTGAACTACATCAAAGGTTTATAAGTGATTTTATGAAAAATAAAGATGAATTACAGCTATTTAAGATTTCCTCGAAGGAATTTCATTGAATTTCGTTTTTAAAAATAGCCCAGCACTTGTTTGTGAAAAGACCCAGTGAGCTATCTATTTGAAACCGCAACTGTTAGCTAAAAATGTAACTTCTTTTTCATGGGTTTGTGCTAGCATCTCCTTTCCAACCTTATAAGATAGACCAATTGCTTTACCGTATGTTTCTCTATTATGCTCCTTACTTAATTAGGCCGACCGAGCGAAGCGAGGGAGGACTCTATATATGGTGACTTTGTGTCAATGTGAAGCGTGACATTTTTTTCAATTACACAAAAAAGATTGAATTTTGGTCCGGACACTTGGAAAAGACTAAGATGTCCCTCTAAATCAAATTTTACCTTTTTTCCTTTAGACATTTTCGTAAATAAACCAAAGAGGAGGGGAAATAAGGTATTAGATATTTTCGTAAATAAACCAAAAAGAAAGGGCACAACAGTAAATGCATTTTTTATATATTTAAAAACCTCGTATATCTCAAACTACAAGTCGTATTTTTATAAATTTTATATATTTGGAAAGCCCTTTAAATTAGCTACGCAATGAGCACAAACAATGATATCAAATTTTTGTTTTTCAATTTTTTTTATTATTCTCCAAATTTTGTATCTTTTCTCCTTAAAAATTAGGCATAGCTTAAAATTAGACATATCTTAAAAATAAAATGATTGACTAAGTATAAAAAAACAACTAATTTTAAAATGAAAAGCACAACATATGGTGTTGAATCACCACCAAATTATTTGCAAAGTAAAAATATACCATGGCCTACCTGTCTGGAAAAATGATATTTTTGCGTCGTGTTTGGGAAAATTATACCTTCGTGCTTAGTCTCGGAAAAATAATATTTTCACTAACGGCGGAACTAAATTGTGAACACAAAATTTAGTTTTACGTCAATTTTTCGGTCGGCCATCCCACCGTGGTAGCGGTCATCTAGTTTGGTTTCTTGCTTTAAACCTTGAATTTGATTTTTGGTCAATGGAAATGTTTTGAAATTAAAAGTCACTTTCAGTTTTAGCCTTCTTCTTTGTTACCCATTTTGGACACTGCTGACACTAATCTTATTTTATTTTTTGGTAGAACTTTAATTGGCTGGGCATTTGGTTTTAAAATTTGCTGATCAACAAGTTAGTTTCACTTTTGTACTGGGTTTTCTCTTTAAACCACTTACACCAGCTTGAGTATTTTTTTCCATGCCATTTTCATCGGTAACTCTCCCTCTCTCGGCAATTAGGACACACATTTTCGGTTGAACATCAGATGTTTAAATTGAGCATGGATTCACATATTTCTCGTTTAGTGCATTATGTTTCGAACCTAATCTTATGCTCTCGTCAGCGGTTTCCTGGTAAGGTTTTATGAATGCTGCCAATGTTATAATTGCGTAATTTTTGAAGTTGTGGATTTACCATATTTTCATAACTTGATTTGTGGATTTTCCTTTATGACGACCGTACTTGGAAACTAGATAACTCTACTTTAGGAACGTCGGGCCTCGTTGGCACCCCACCACCTCGGTGGCAACCCTAAGATCGTTGCGGCAACGATGGGTCGGTAACCGAACTACTGCAGACGGTGGCAATCGCCATGTAAAGAGTAGAGTAATTTTATCTCGAATTAAATTGAATGGCAGCTTACAAATATTTATGAACAAGTGCTTTACATTTTCTTTTTGAATTTCAGATTTTAGTTGATGCTTTATTGTTGCTTTTAGCTATTGGCACCTTATTTGTATATCCCCAGCATTTGATTTCCGTTGTATCCCTTCTCAAGCCGTGGGCTCACCCTGTTTTGTTTTGTTTTCCCACAGAGTACGAAGCGAGATTGAGGCGGTAGCTTGGGAAGAGCTTACGGCAAGAAAATTTGAGCAAAACCGCATGTGTCTATAATATGTATATCACGGGGTATCTGGGGATAGTTCAAGTTGATTGACCCGCACTTTTTGTTATATTTCGCTGTGAAAAAGATATTGGGATCTTGCCTTGCTGGATAGTTTTGTATTGGTGTTAAAATGTATATCTGTCACATTTTTCTTGGTTATGTCGTTAATGAAAGGTTTAATTTTCAGTACGTACTGGACTGCTTGTTAATTTCATTTTGTTGTTTAGCTTTGACTATTGCTGGCCTTTTATGTATCTTAGCATCTTTGGGATTTCTACTTATACATTATGAATTGCTTTTATATTTGTTTAATCTAAGCTTATAATCTCCCTTTTAATAAAGCAATAAGAGATTATGAAACTTAAGTAAATATAACCATTGGATCTCAAAACTTTAAAATTCCACCGTTAGATTTCACAAATAGAATTCCGTCCGAACTATTGCTATTGTCCGTTAGATCATAAGACTTCCTCTTTCTTATCAGTCATTAGATTTTAAAGAAGTGGTATACGAATGTTTACGGGACATAAAAGTAAATGCTTTTTTTATATACTTAAAAATCTCATATCTTTTAAACTACATGTCGGATTTTTATAAATTTTATATATTTGGAAAGCCCTTTAAATTAGCTACGCAATGAGCACAAATAACGATATCAAATTTTTGGTTTTCAATTTTTTATACGTGTCTCCAAATCTTATATGTTTCTCCTTAAAAGTTAGACATAGCTTAAAATTAGACATAACTTAGAAAAAAATTGAAAAAATCTACAAGAAAAAAAAAAAAACAAATGATTGATTCTTAAGTACAAATAACGACTAATTTTCAAATAAAAAAAAATGATGTCGAATTACCGCCAAATTATTTAGAAAGTAGAAAAATAGCATCATCGATGTGCAACGCACGTGCTCACTGCTTGTTGGACTTAATGGGTTTTCCTAAAATTTTAATGTATGTTTTAAAGAGCTTGTTTTGGTTTACTTATACACTATGTTTTAACTCATCCAAATTAATTCTTGCTTCATGAAAATAGTATTTAATTTCTTAGTTTTTCTTTTGCTAAGCTAGCTTGTGCGTGTGTTGTTGATCATTTTTCTTAGTACCCAGTATAAAACTTTGTAAAGATCTTCAGTTCTTTTTAATCAGAGTACAAGAGATTGTTAATTCTTGTTTCTTTTTTTTTTTTTTTCTTGTTGCCCTACAACACTCATTATTACTTTGGAAATAAATGTATATTTTTATTTAGCTTTCGAGTGACGTACTGGGGTTTGGCCTTGCTGGACGGGGTTGAAATCCAACCCACATTGGGAGGAAAATTCACATGTCCGTTATGATCGGCTTCATTGGGATCTGTATTTGCCGAAATGGACCGAGGACTTTTCAAAATTAATTACTTGCCCCGACCGAGAACTAAATTCATGAAGTAACCGTAGTAGATTGTTGAGAGAAGTAAGATTTGCTTGAGTAAAAACCAAGCAATCATCTCGCAAAAAAACAAATGATTAATGGTTGGAGAATGTGCAACCACTTTAATACCTTTAATGGTGTTGTTATGTTGTGGAGTGATTAGATTCCCTGGAGAGAAATTCCCATTGCCAAAATGAACAAATAAGGTGAAAGAGGGTCACCTTGTCTTATCCCTCTTGATGGATGAAACTCTTCACATGGAGATCCATTTAGCATAACAGATAGAGAGGTAGTACTTATACATTGATATATGAGATCACAAAAATCTTCACCAAACCAAAGTATGTTGGCACCTTAATGAGAAAGTTCCATTCTAGCCTCGTGAAAGGCTTTAGACATATCTAATTTTAGGGCCGTCCATCCAACTTTGTCCCTTTTTCTTCTTCATAGAATGAATTATTTCCTGGGCAATGACAGTATTGTCACTAATGAGTCTTCCGAAACATATGTTTTATTGAAAAGGGGAAATGATCTTCTCCATAAGTGGCTTCATTTTGTTAACTAATATCTTAGAGATTATCTTGTAAGAAGTATTACAAAGACCAATTTTGGTCTATAATCTGCAACACAACTAGCTTTCTTCTTCTTAGGAATAAGGGAGATATAAGTCTTGTTGATCCGCAAGGATATGTTTAGTTTGAAAAACCTCGATTACCATGGAACAAACATCATCACCAACAACACTCCATTGGCTTTTATAAAAACTCGCTTGAAAACCCTCGGGGCTCCGGTGCACTCCAGGTTCTCCATGCTCTTCAAAGTAGAATGAATGTCTTGATGAGAAGGAATGTCGGTAAGAACAAGATTATCTCCAGCTTGTGATAATTGTAGGTAAAGAAGTATAGAGACTGTCATCTAGTTGAGTATTAGATGAAGTACTTATATTATCGAAATGTTCAAATCAAATGTCGTAGATATATCTTCTCTTGAGTGAAGCCAGTTGTTGTTATGATCTTTGATGGAATCTATATTGTTTCTGGCTTTCTTTCTATTGACTTTATTATGGAAGTATTTGTTGTTGATATCCATATCCTCGATGAAATGGTCTCTAGACTTTTGCTGATAGAACTCACTTTTTTCCTTGTGACATTGATTAAGCTGCTTGTTGATGTTGAGAATTTTGTTGTGTATTTCATCACTTGCAGGCTGTTCTTGTAGAGAAAGAAGTTCAGATTGTAGAGTATCAACTTTTTGGTTGATATTACCAAAATGTTGCATGTTCCATAAAGATAAATCTTTTTCTCGCGAATCAGTAACGTCTTAACAAGTTGAAAACCAAAGATCCAGACACTTACATTCCATGCATTTTGTATAACTTCAAAGACAAGAGTTATCATTCAAATTAAGTGAAGAAAAATTTAAAAGGCTTCCAACATATAAAGCAACTAGAATCGAGACTAACATGACATGACAAAGTGATCACTACCTACTTGAGTAAGGTGGAACAATTTGGAGTTAGGAAAAGTTAAATTCCACTCACTATTACCAAGAGCCATGTCAATCCTAGTTCTTCTACTAGTGCATGTTCCTATGTTGTTACTAGTCCAAGTATAATGTTTACCAACAAAACCAATGTCTTCAAGACCACTATCTTGCACAATACCATTAACCCAACCATCCATAGAAGATTAAGTACTACTACTATCACCTAGAATATGAAAGTTAAGGTCACCTAAAAGAATCCAAGGAGCAAGATATTAACAAGATACTAATTTGATGAATGAATTCCCATTGACAAATATAAAAAGGGAGCAAACATTATCTCATTCAAGTTTTTTCATATATTTTCAAATCATCTAACTAGTAAATCTACAAACCAAGTTATTTATCATTTCGACCTCACTTTTAAACCTGTCTAAATCGACGGGATCAAATTATTAAGCTAATCAAAGTTGTTGTCAGTTTTATAAATAATGTTCCATCGTAGAGCTAACAAGATAGTGGCCGTCTATGATACATGTTATGAATGACTAATGTTAATAATTAATGCCTTTTATGAATGTTACCCGAAACTTTGTACAAAAGAGAAGGACTTACCAGGGATTCACTTGTGAGTTTCTTCATGAAAGACTTTTGGATGCACGAGAAAGGTATGAGAAATTTCTTGGGTCAGTTTTGTGGACCAACCAGCAAATTTCTCTTAAAATAGGGATGCCACCAACTACAGCTTTGAATGGACCCTCTCGTTGGCGGTGAAAGTTTTCGATGACAAACTTTGGAACCTTGGATGGTCGATATGCAAAACAAGAAGATATGCAAAAAATATAGTTTAGTCCAAAACCGTCAAAAAATATAATTTAGTCCAAAGCCAAGTCACTAGGTACAGCTTTAGTCCAAAAGTTATTTTAAATAAAAAATACATAAATTTTTGGAGTAAGAAAGAGATCAAATAGAGAATAACATTTTATTAACCAGAGAGGAACCCCATTACATAGGTTTAGTGTTCTATTTATACAAGTAGAAGGGAAGATCCTAATAGTCTAATGGACCGCACATCCATGGGCCATAGGCCCTATAACACTCCCCCTTGTGCGGTTCAAAAGCAGAACTTTAAATGTGTTGCCTCGTTAAAACCTTGACAAGGAAAACCCAATGGGACAAAACCTTGACAAAGGGAAAAGAGTATAACGTGTTGATAAAGCTGGCCACTTCTCTTCGAAAAACCTAAAATATAAAAACCCTATAATAAAAAATATAATTTCAAACGGAGAGTCATAAACCTAGTGTTGTTGTTGTCTCATTAAACACCTTTGCCGAGTAACAAAACCCATTGGGACAAAATAAAACTCGGTGAAAGGAAAAGAGTTCAATGACACTCGCTCCCCGATGTTGACATCATATCATTAGATACTCCCCACGATGTCGCCATCTCCCCCGATTGCAATCAAGGGAGTTCGGACAATTTCCTTAGTCCAATACTCTTTACGTGCTTTTTAAATAAGGATTTAGGAAGTGACTTAGTAAATAAGTCTGCCACATTCTCATCAGACGGTACCTTGTTGACTTGAATGTTTAAAAGACACTGTTGTTGCTGATTGTAAAAGAACTTTGGTGAAATATGTTTCGTATTATCACCCTTGATATATCCTTGCTTCATCTTTTAATATAAGTCGCATTATCTTCATAAATGCATGTTGGCTCTTCAAAGGTGGAATTCAAACCACTGGTCCCTCGAATATGTGTAATGATAGACCTTAACCATATACACTCACGAACCGCTTCATGTATGGCAATGATCTCAGTGGTTCGTGGAGGTAGCTACAAGAGTTTGTTTGGTCGATCTCCGGGATATCGTTGTGTTCCCTATGGTGAATACATAACCAGTTTGGGATCGAGCTTTATGTGGGTCGAGGAGAGGTACCCAACATCAAAGAAAAACCAACCAAAACATTATTTGGGGTTTCAGTGTAGGGGGTTGATTTAGCAATCCTTATTTCGTCCTCATAGGGATAAAATAGACCCATGTCAATGGTTCCTTTAAGGTATCTCGAATACATTCTTTATACCATTCCAATGACGCTGCGTTGGCGCCCGAGCTATATCTAGCTAAAAAGTTCACCGAGAATGATATATCGTGTCGAGTACATTGTGCTAAGTACAATAATGCGCCTATTGCACTTAGGTAGGGAATTTCATCTCCCAATACCTTTTCGCCATCTTCCTTTGGACGAAATGGATCCTTTTGTACATCTAAACTTCACCAATCATGGGAGTGCTAGCGAGATGCACCTTGTCCATATTGAATTGCCCGAGTATCTTATGGACATATGCAGACCGGGTGGATTAGTATTCCACAGACTCGGTGTTCTAGCTCAAGTCCTAGACAAAACCGAGTTTTCCCAAGATCTTTCATCTCAAATTCAGATTTCAAGTAGCTTGCGGTTTCTCTTACTTCATCAAGAGTACCTATTATGTTCATATCATCAACATAAACAGCTATAATTGCAAATCCGAACTCGTTTTCTTTATAAATACGCGAGGCATAACTCATTATTTGTATATCCCTTCCCAATCAAATAATCACTTAGACGGGTATACCACATCCGCCCGGATTTCTTTAATCCGTAAAGTGAGCGTTTCAACTTAATCGAAACGCACTCTGCGTGGTTTAGAGTTACTTGATTCGGGCAATGGAAGGCCATCAGGCACTTTCATGTATATCTCTCGAATCTAGATCCCCATAGAGATATGTCAGAACCACATCCATAAACCGTATTTCAAGTCCTTCAAACTACCAAGCTAACTAAGTAGCGGAACATTATGACGTCCATTACGGGAGAGTATGTTTCCTCATAATCAATTCCTGTATGCTGTGAGAAACCTTGCGCCACAAGGCGAGCCTTATACCTCAAGACTTCATTCTTCTCATTAAGCTTTCGACAAATACCCATTTATGTCCTACGGGATTTACACCTAGTGGGGTTAGCACTACCGCACCAAATACCCGTCACTTTGCCAGTGAATTTAATTTTTCCTGGATTACAACTTCCCATTTAGCCCCAGCAGCTCTTTTTGACATTCTGCAATAGAGCGTGGTTCGATGTCATCGTGCTCAATGATCTCATGAGCAATAACAAGTATGCAAATGCATCATCAATCTGTGGGAGGATCTTTCCATCACGTATGCACTCTCATAATCCATAGAGATTTCTTTGTTCTGTGAAATCATTTCAAACATCGGAGCGTCCTCCAGTATTGATTCATGGACATAATTGTAATCAGAGATAATATCATGAGAGGGATTATCTATATTGATGATAAATGGATCGGATTGTGCCTTACTCACTCTTTTCTTCCTTGGGTGAGTATCCATCGAACCAAGTGATCTTCCCCTCTTCCTTTGGGGGGGCCACGGCCTCAGCTATACTTCCACCAAGTGTAGGTTTGACACCTCTATATAAGATTCCTTTTCCCGTATTAGGGATTTCTTACCTTGCAGGCACGTTTGCACTGGTATGTGTGATCTCGTCACTTTAGCAATATCGGTGGAATGCATCGCATTGAGTTTGCCACATTCTCAAGATCAATAATTCTTTGCACTTCACTTTCACATTGTGAGGTGCGGGGGATCAAGATAAGACAAAGTAGGGACACACCACGACAATTCCCGCTGTTCCCTTAGAAAATCATTTTCCATACCTCCCCTAACGATTGGGAAGGTTGTCTCATCAAAGTGACGATCATGCAATCTAGCGGTGAAGAGATCTCCGTCAAAGGTTCCAAATAACGGATAATTGTTGGGGATTCATATCCAACATAAATACTTAATCGTCTTTGGGGACCCATCTTAGTACGTTGTGGGGGCGAATAGGCACGTATACAACACAACCAAAATGCGTAAATGTGAAATATCAAGCTCATATCCGAGCTACCAACCGGTACGCAGAAAAATGGTTGGCTAATAGTGGGTCTAAAGCGAATAAGTAATGTTGCATGCAATATGGCGTACCCCCGTGCGGAATAGGCGTGTTGGAATGCATAACCAACGCCTAGCTATCATCTCGTAACCTTTGATGGTAGCTTCGCAAGACCATTTTGAGTGTGTACGTGGGGTACAGGTGCTCTACGTCAATTCCGATAGACATACATAAATCATCAAATCCTTTAGATGTAAATTCTCCAGACATTATCAAGTCCGAAAGACTTGATTGGATAATCGTGGTGGTGAGCCCTCAAATGTATAATTTGTGCTAGAGCTTTGCAAATGCAACATTTCTTATGGACCGATGTCTGCAACGTGTGACCAGCGGGTCAAAGCATCTACCAAAACCATAAAATACCGAATGGTCCGCACTATGGATGTATAGGTCCACAAATATCACATTGTATTCTTTTGTAAAAAATGGAATATTTTGTTTTGTATCTTTAGCATAGGATGGTCTCGCTCCTTGGTTGTGCGTCGTTGATGCGTGTCGTAACCACAACAAATTAATTAATACTTTACTACCTAATTAACAAGTAATATAGGGTAGTCAAGGTCGATCCACGAGGAGCACGAGATTCTAGTTGTAAAATTGTCACAAAAGGGGGTGTAAAAAGCAAAAGAAAATAAACAAAGCAATTAAAAGATAAAGTTGAAAGCAATAAGAGAGACAAGATCAAGGAATCCTTCTTCGTTACGAAACAATGATTAAAGTTATGTTCTTTTCTACTTGTTATTAGTCACAAATTATCACCAACCGTAGGATAGCAGGTCCGCTTAGCTAGCCCCAAAATCCCTAATTTCAACCGAGTAACAAGTCCGCTTAGTTATCGATTCTATTCAAAAGAACCACCTTGAGGTCCGCTTACAAGATGTAATTCCCGAGAATGCATTAAGATTTATGAATTTAGGTTTAGTACTAGTAGTTAAACTCGGTTCGCTTGGTTCACTTTCTAGCGTTGTTTCTACACACAATTGCTCCACGGAATCCTCCGCAAGGTCTCGTGTTTGCTACTTATGTAAAGAGTCAAGAAACGATTACTTATCTCCTAACTTTCACTAGCTTTAGATCAAATTAACAAATCAATTTAGCATGCATTCTAAACAATCTATCAATCAATCATGAATGTCTTTAAGATCATTCCTATTAGTAAAAACAAACGATAATCATGTGAAGAACTTCAAGATAGAATTAAAAACAAAAACTCAAATCATATTAAGAACTAGGAATTCATCCTCAATCAATAAAATTAACTACTCATGTTAAAAAGTTCACACAAAGAATAAGAAAAGAAAAGAATTGTGTGTGTAGAGATATGTGTAGAGAGGTGTAGAGAAAGATGTGTAGAAGTTGTAGAAAACTTCTCTATTTATAGGCTTCAATATTCTCCAAATCTTCTAAGGAGTAGAATCCTTTTCCTTTTGCAATTCAATTTCCAAATCCAAGCTTTTCTCAACTCTTCCACCTTCTCTTTCCAAGTTTGAGTCCAATTCTCCATCCAATTCCTAGCCCAAGTCTTCATACCCATGAGAGAAGTCCATAGAAAATTCTGGAATTTTTGCTCGCCGGAAAATTGGGATTGTGGCCGGAATTTGGCTTGAAAAACGCCATGCACGCCTTGGCCACTCAAAATTTCTCCGTCGAGAGAATATTCGACGGAATATTCCGTCAGTCCTCGTTAGGACTAACGGTCAAACTAGTCAATCCGTCGGTCAACCGTTAGTCAACGAGGTCAAAGGAAAAGAGATTCGGTGAGTCAACTCGGGTCAAATCGACTGAAGTCGATGAGTCGAGGTCCAGCCGAGGACTAGTCGGATCGGGTGAGTCGAGAGTCGATTCACTTTGGCTAGGCCATTTGCACCGCCTAAGCTTCATTGCACTATCATTGTGCTTCATCAATTGATGCTCGACCAAGATGGCTATACTGACTTCGATCACCATATCCCGATGGCTTGCTGTGCCATTTTTGCATAAAGATAATTGACCGCCACGAGCTACAACCTGCAATTTCAGTCCTCCATTCGAATCATTCCTGCATTCTCTGCCATCCAGCCCATGACAATCACCACACACATCACCTGAAGCTTCATACTACCTTCACCTAGTTCTGCTAATGTCAGCTCTCCACTGTAATACCTTCACTGCTGTAGCTCATATCAAACATCATCAATACCTTCAATTCCTTGAAATCCACCATGAATGACTCCTTCTCGGTACCACCCGTAGCTTCAAATCGCCATCAACATTATCCATGTCTTCTCTCGAGTTCCATGATCTAACTCGAACTCAATTTACTTGCAAATCCACCCGACACGGACATTTCCATCGGATAATAATTTGACTCATAACCCGCCATTGACAACCACCGCAATACTTTATATCCTTGCCTTCAACTCAACAGTCCATCTTCATCAATGCCTTGACTTCTTTCACAACCTCCGCTATGTAGCTTCAATCCCAACTTAATACCACCATTCTCGCAAAACTGATTTAGTTCACGCAGACTTCCAAATTTGCCTGCAATCTGGCTGCACTACCTGCAATGCCATTGCCTGCATCTCCATCTGTTATTCCTCCAGTTCTTCCATTCATTGCCAGCATCTCGGGCTCATCCCTGTGATATTCCTAACACATTCATCTAAAGCCATTTCAAACACTCCCTGTGTAAATAACAGCTCAAACCCATTTTTCACTGATTCAACGGCAACAACTCATTCTCGATCTGGACCTTCTCAACAACATCAATATCTCATCTCTGTTCTTAGCCCCCTCTGCTTCTCAAGTTCAACCACAGACCCGTCTCCCTGAATCATTACCACCAGTTCTCTCAGATTCCTTATTCATCTCCAAATCAATAGCATCAGGGTCTTCAAACCCTTAAATCAATTTTAGCTCTTTGATTCACATCATCCACTCTCGATCTGCATCTTCAATGGCAACACAGAGAACTCAGTTCTTGAAGCAAAACCCATTTCTCTTATACTCACCATTTCTTCCTCTCTCGATTCCTCCGACCAAACACAGCATCGATCTACTGATGAACCCTAATATCGATCCTGTCTTCTTTATTTTACAGCAGCAACCATATCCATCTCTGTCTTCTTCCTCTCTCGATTTCCTCTTCAAATCGAAACCGAATCCAACCCTCAATTCCCCTGAGATACAACATCAAAACCCGTTTCATCTCTAACATCTCGCCTCTGTCGAGCTTCCACCAAACCCTTCCCGTCGATTTCGACCTCATTCTGTTCAACTGCAGTCTCAACAAAATGCAGCGGCCATGGCTGCTTTGTTTCTTACTTTCAGATGTAGAATGATTGGGGAGAAACTGATTTCTCGAAATTAGCTAGGGCTTTAAATTGATACGGCTGTTTGCACCCCAAATAAGAACCACCCCAAATGGTGCCCTTAACAAGATGTTACTTTTGATAAGGGCTAGCCGGTTAGGCGCCCCTAACCACGACTAGTCTTGTCTTTAATACTCCTCCAAAATAGAGATGCCCCTTAACCTCAACTGGGCTCCATATATCAATCGCTTTGAAAATGACCTTTTTTGCCCTTTTGGCTCAAATTGAGTGCTTTCTTCTTCTTTTCCTCCGTGCGACTCCAAAGTAGCTATAAAACTCAAAACAAGCATAAAATACATAATTTACAAGAAAAATAGCAAAGAAAGCATAAACTACTAGATAGTAAATTAGGTGTATTCTACACCTATCAAATTCCCCCACACTTAGACTTTGCTAGTCCTCGAGCAAATCAAACTAAAAACTCACAACTTCAAAGCGTTCAAGCGTCACAAGCATCCAAAGAGTTATGAGGACATAGAATTTCGCATGCTAGTAATAAGAAGTTAGAAATACTAAAGAACATATTCTCATTCTTAAATGTTGAGTGAGAAATAACCACACCATAATGAGAAACGCGTGTTTGAGAAACGATCAATAAGCATTTCGCCTCGACTTACGCCTCACCAAATAGGATTTTATGATAATTGCACTCAAAAAGACAGCTTTTTATGGTTCTCACATGTGTGCAGGTAGGAATGAAGAGAGAATTCTGCAACACTTGAATGGTGGGAATGACAACTTCCGAGATATTTTTAAAAACCCACATCTTTTAATATTTTGAAAAACCATTTTTCGGACGATCTCTACGAAAGGAAATCAACCATTATTATCGAGGATGAGATTACTTACTCACCTTCACATCCGATCGCCAATTATGATAACACCACTCTCACGGCATCCAATAGAAACGTCTTCCGCTCCTCATCTTGATCTTCTTAGTCCTCGTCTTCGGTTTCAACTATTGATGATAAACCCTCGAATTTCCTAAATCCATAACAATTTATAACTTTTGTACCTTGAAATCCTTGTCGCTTGAAACTTCCTTATAAATTTTCCTTTCCCACGGCTCATTAACAAAAATAAGAACAAATATTTCTCTTGTTTTTCTCTCTTTTTTTTTTTTTTTTTTTTTAAATTTTTTTTTTTTTTTTAAAAACAAAAGAAATTAAATACAAAATAAACCATGGCCGTGGAAGAAGTATTTTACCGCTTGATTCTTCACAACTTGTATCGTCTTGAAATCATAAACTTCAAAAATTCTCACCTTTTAATTTTCTTCGCTTTCATGAATAAGTCTTCATACTTGGATATAAAATTACCTCATTGTAGTGTAAGTCTTCAACATATATGTAAATCCGCTCATTTGTATGTTGCTTTACTTGAATTTGAAATTTGCTCTTTTTCTCGTTCCGTTGCTTGTAAACCTTAAACTTTTCCAACTTTCCTCGTAGATTTTGGTGTCGCTCCTTGTTGATGATGAATGTGTTTCTATGGATCCGTTGTTGTCGCGAGAGAGAATGGTGCTAACTGCAAATCGAACTACAAGAAGGAAGCTTTCATCCATGGACGTCACCCTCATGATTGACAAAATTAGCACTCAAGAGATCAAAGAGTAGTGCTTTTATTGGTGGGAGGTTGGGTAGCTCACCATTCTACCCGGAATTAACGTACGGTGACACACACTCAAAAGAAGCTCTTTAGTAGATGGAAAATTTAAAGTGGGTGCCTCACATGATATGAATACGGGTAGTCTCCACTAATGATTGATCAAAGCAACTCTAATAACGCACTTCTCCCCGCACCAAATTCGCATCACCGGCATGATTAAATCCATTATTTAACACTCAAACAAACAAGAAATCCGAATGTAGTTCTCTAACATTTCCAAGTTCAATTATGTCGGTCAAAATCTCTATGTAAACATACCTAGAAGTATGCTAGTGACTCTAAAATCTTTAAAAGTTGGAATTTTTAAGTAAAACTTTTTTTTTTTTTTAAATTTTTAAATTTTTTTGTAATTTTTGTTTTAAAAACATGCTTAACCACTCCCCCACACTTAAACCTTACATTGTCCTCAATGTAATTGAATCCTCCTAGTAAAGTCAAGGTGGGAAATTTTAACATGATAAGAAACAAGAAAAAGAAATAACAAAAAGCAAAAAGATAAGAAATACAAAACCTATGGGTTGCCTCCCATTAAGCGCTTGTTTTAAAGTCGACGGCCCGACTTGGCTCTTGTAAGATTCATTCCCCATATACTAACAATCGGAAAATTTGAGGATCCACCCATAATACTTCATTTGCAAACAATAACTCCATACAAATATTAGCACAAGAAAACAATAGTGAAATTATCGCTCGATAGAAATTTCCCCCACACTTATTCTTTTCCACACTCGGAAGTGTATAAAGAACATAGAATTTGGAACTTCCATGTATTCCTCTTGGCAAACTCCGCATGGTGTTAGCATCAAGTGTTTCCAATGGTGGGTATTTAGAAACAAAATCATCCAAAAATACTTTGAAGCACATACATTCAAACCAATAAGAGGTAAAGGAGAAGAATCAATATGCAAAGGTTAGACAAACCTTTCACAATCTCTTGTATTATAGAATCCTCTTCATCCTTAAAAAATTCAAGTGAATTACTTACCTCTTGTATATCGTGGTCCTCTATTAAACCTTGCAACCATTCTTCGTCGTTTTCTACCTTAACCATAGTCTCGGTATCATTAAAATCATTCGCAAGTTCAATTGGGTCTTCCACAAAATCAATGAATGTGGTTTCATCCTCTAGTATCATCTCTTCAACATTCTCATCATCGAATCGGGCCATTCACTAAAGTGATTCTCATCGGTATAGATTGTAAGATCTTCTTGTGCGGGTGTTACTTCGTTTACAACAATAGGTAAGTCACACCCAATATCCTCCTTTTGAATAGGTGAAGGATCGTTATTATGATCCGGAGTTGGAATAACTTCCTCATTGTCGGAACATTCATACACTTCCGCAGACTCCCATCTTTCCTTAAGAAATTTTTTCCAAGCACTAAGTGCATCTTCCTCAAGCTCTACCTCTTGAATAGGTGATTGATCATTATTAAGATCAAGGCTTGAGTAATCTACACTAGCGTCATCAAAAGTATCCAAAGGTTGGTCCTTTTCAACACAATCATCTTCATTTTCGGACTCACCATAATAAGAATCTTCATCGGTTTCATAACCTTTATCCAGACGTCGTTTAAGTTCCATATGAATAGTCCTACTAATTTCTGCGACAAGCTCTTCCGAGTCTCCATCATCTTCCAATTTGTATAATTTACGTGCAAGTTTCTGACGTTCACACGCTTACCACCGTTAGACGGCATCTCCTCTTTTGGAAAAAGTGAAGGAAAAACACGATGAAGAGGAGTATATTCCAAATTCTCTCGTCTGCACATTACTAGAAAACAAATTATTAGATGCATAACTATCCTTCCATCCGTGTGTTTGTCCACTTACATACCCGTCATAAGGTTGTTGATATGTATGAGAATATCCATAAGGTTACTGTAGGAATTTGATCATAGCCAAAATATTGGTTTTGATTGTATCCTAAGGATGGTTGGAAGTTGTCATAATGTTGAGGTTGAAAACCGTATTGATTGTTGTAATATGCTTGCTCTTGTCCACCGTACATGGAAAACCGATTCTGAAATAAGATTCAAAACCAAGTTAGATACGGAATAGAATCCAACGAAGCAAGAATAAAGCAAAAAGAAAAATAAAAACAACTAAAATCATCCGCTGCTCCCCACGGCAACGGCGCCAAAATTTGATGCGTGTATTAACCACAACAAATTAATTAATACTTTACTACCTAATTAACAAGTAATATAGGGTAGTCAAGGTCGATCCCACGAGGAGCACGAGATTCTAGTTGTAAAATTGTCACAAAAGGGGGTGTAAAAAGCAAAAGAAAATAAACAAAGCAATTAAAAGATAAAGTTGAAAGCAATAAGAGAGACAAGATCAAGGAATCCTTCTTCGTTACGAAACAATGATTAAAGTTATGTTCTTTTCTACTTGTTATTAGTCACAAATTATCACCAACCGTAGGATAGCAGGTCCGCTTTAGCTAGCCCCAAAATCCTAATTTCAACCGAGTAACAGTCCGCTTAGTTATCGATTCTATTCAAAAGAACCACCTTGAGGTCCGCTTACAAGATGTAATTCCCAGAAATGCATTAAGATTTATGAATTTAGGTTTAGTACTAGTAGTTAAACTCGGTTCGCTTGGTTCACTTTCTAGCGTTGTTTCTACACACAATTGCTCCACGGAATCCCTCCGCAAGGTCTCGTTTTTGCTACTTATGTAAAGAGTCAAGAAACGATTACTTATCTCCTAACTTTCACTAGCTTTAGATCAAATTAACAAATCAATTTAGCATTCATTCTAAACAATCTATCAATCAATCATGAATGTCTTTAAGATCATTCCTATTAGTAAAAACAAAACGATAATCATGTGAAGAACTTCAAGATAGAATTAAAAACAAAACTCAAATCATATTAAGAACTAGGAATTCATCCTCAATCAATAAAATTAACTACTCATGTTAAAAAGTTCACACAAAGAATAAGAAAAGAAAAGAATTGTGTGTGTAGAGATATGTGTAGAGAGGTGTAGAAAACTTCTCTATTTATAAGCTTCAATATTCTCCAAATCTTCTAAGGAGTAGAATCCTTTTCCTTTTGCAATTCAATTTCCAAATCCAAGCTTTTCTCAACTCTTCCACCTTCTCTTTCCAAGTTTGAGTCCACTTCTCCATCCAATTCCTAGCCCAAGTCTTCATACCCATGAGAGAAGTCCATAGAAAATTGAATTTTTGCTCGCCTGAAAAGCGGGATTGTGGCCTAATTTGGCTGGGAAAACGTCGCGCGGTCACCGAAAATTTCTCCGTCGAGAGAATATTCGACGGAATATTCCGTCGATCCTCTTCCATTAGGACTAACGGTCAAACTAGTCAACTGTCAGTCAACTGTTAGTCAACAGGGTCAAAGGAAAAGAGATTCAGCTGAGTCAACTCGGGTCAAATCGACCGAGTCAGATGAGTCAGGGTCTGAGTCAGAGGACTAGTCAGATCAGGTGAGTCAGAGAGTCAGATTCACTTTGGCTAGGCCATTTGCACTCGCCTAAGCTTCTTTCACTATCATTGTGCTTCATCAATTGATGCTCAAGCCAAGATGGCTATACTGACTCCCGTCACCATATCCCAATGGCTTGCTGTGCCATTTTCTCGCATAGCATAATTGCACCGCCACGAGCTGCAACTCGCAATTTCGGTCCTCCATTCGAATCATTCTCGCATTCTACGCCCATCCACCCATGACAATCACCACACACATCACCTGAAGCTTCATACTACCTTCACCTAGTTCTGCTAATGTCAGCTCTCCACTGTAATACCTTCAACTGCCGTAGCTCATATCAAACATCATCAATACCTTCACCCTTGAAATCCACGATAATGACTCCTTCTCGGTACCACCCGTAGCTTCAAATCCGCCATCAACATTATCCATGTCTTCTCTCGAGTTCCATGCTCTAACTCGAACTCCAGCTACTTGCAAATCCACCTGACACAGACATTTCCATCAGATAATAATTTCAGCTCATAACCTGCCATTGCACAACCACCTGCAATACTTTATATCCTTGCCTTCAACTCAACAGTCCATCTTCATCAATGCCTTCAGCTTCTTTCACAACCTGCTATGTAGCTTCAATCCCAACTTAATACCACCATTCTGCAAAACTTCAATTTAGTTCGCTGCCAGATTTCCAAATTTGCCTGCAATCTGGCTGCACTACCTGCAATGCCATTGCCTGCATCTCCATCTGTTATTCCTCCAGTTCTTCCATTCATTGCCAGCATCTCGGGCTCATCCCTGTGATATTCCTAACACATTCATCTAAAGCCATTTCAAACACTCCCTGTGTAAATAACAGCTCAAACCCATTTTTCACTGATTCAACGGCAACAACTCATTCTCGATCTGGACCTTCTCAACAGCATCAATATCTCATCTCTGTTCTTAGCCCCCTCTGCTTCTCAAGTTCAACCCACTGCACCCTGCTCCCTGAATCATTACCACCAGTTCTCTCAGATTCCTTATTCATCTCCAAATCAATAGCATCAGGGTCTTCAAACCCTTAAATCAATTTTAGCTCTTTGATTCACATCATCCACTCTCGATCTGCATCTTCAATGGCAACACAGAGAACTCAGTTCTTGAAGCAAAACCCATTTCTCTTATACTCACCATTTCTTCCTCTCTCGATTCCTCCGACCAAACACATCATCGATCTACTGATGAACCCTAATATCGATCCTGTCTTCTTTATTTTACAGCAGCAACCATATCCATCTCTGTCTTCATCCTCTCGATTTCCTCTTCAAATCGAAACCGAATCCAACCCTCAATTCCCCTGAGATACAACATCAAAACCCGTTTCATCTCTAACATCTCGCCTCTGTCGAGCTTCCACCAAACCCTTACTGTCGATTTCGACCTCATTCTGTTCAACTGCAGTCTCAATGAACAGCAGCAGCCATGGCTGCTTTGTTTCTTACTTTCAGATGTAGAATGATTGGGGAGAAACTGATTTCTCGAAATTAGCTAGGGCTTTAAATTGAGACGGCTGTTTGCACCCCAAATAAGAACCACCCCAAATGGTGCCCTTAACAAGATGTTACTTTTGATAAGGGCTAGCCGCCAGCGACCCCTTAACCACATCTAGTCTGTCTTTAATACTCCTCCAAAATAGAGATGCCCCTTAACCTCAACTGGGCTCCATATATCAATCGCCCTCAGCAAAATGACCTTTTTGCCCTTTTGGTTCAAATTGAGTGCTTTCTTCTTCTTTTCCTCCGTGCGACTCCAAAGTAGCTATAAAACTCAAAACAAGCATAAAATACATAATTTACAAGAAAAATAGCAAAGAAAGCATAAACTACTAAATAGTAAATTAGGTGTATTCTACACCTATCAGTCGTTTACGCAACAAATTAATTACACTTTCCACACAATTAACTGGTAACATAATGGCAAGAAGTTCGTTCCCACGAAGAGCATGGAGTTTCTAGTTGTTAAAAAGTAACTGAAAGGGGGGTTTTTTAGATTTTAATAAAAGTAACTAATAAAACGAAAATAATAAATATTGGTCTAAATTAATAAAGAGAAAGATGATTAGGGAATCCTTGTAGTCTACGAACCAGAAGCTTAATTAAATATAAATTTATTTCATGTTTAACTTATGTTGTTAACAACCGTAGAATAGCAATAAGCTTTGCTATCCTAGGATTCCTAATGCCCTTTGGATACGGAAGCGCTCGACTACGGATTCTATCAACCAACCTGAAGAATAAGCTCTCAAGGTGTAAATTAGTCGAATGCTTTACACTCGTGAATCGAGTTGATCCTAAAGCATCATACGCATAAGCTCGATTCAGCTTACTGGTGTTATCTTTACACACAATTGCTTAACAAAATCCCTCTATCACTCTCTTGCGATTTACTACTTGTGTAAAGAGTTGATGTGACAATTACACGTATCACACAACTCTAAACTAGTAGAAGAAATATTGATTGGTTAATTTAATTGATCATTTTAAATAACCCTCAATATTCTTAGGCAATAAAATAATAAAGATAATCAATAATAAATAAAACTTGAAATAAACGTGATCAAAGAAAATAATGCTTCATGGTCCAGGACTTTAAAATCATCCTTAATCAATTAAAAATTTAGCTACTCATAATTAAAAGCACTGCCAAATAATTAACTAAGAGGAAGGAATTAAAATAAAAGCTCGCTCTCTCTGTTTCTATCTTTCTCACTCCCGAGAAAATGTAAGGGAGGAAGTGTGGAGAATGAAATTTTTCGTTCCTTTTATAGCCTCATAATCCCTCTGCCCAATCCGCAAAACCCGTAGTGGGAAAGGAGCCGCCTCTGTCACCTCCTTTGCATGCATAGCAGTTCACGAAAATCACGCACATGATAAGAATCAGTAGAAAATGTTCACCAGTTTGTCAGACACAGTGGCATTGCTCCCGTGTTAGCAGGAATTATCCTAATAAAGTGAAGACGACAGTTGAATGGCTTAAACTTCATCGAGATCCGCGTGGAGTTATCTGTCCTCTTTACCACAAAAGTACATCCAATTTTAGTATACCATTGCATACCGAATTTTCACTTATGCACAAGACGTCAAAATGGCTAGTCTGATCCGTGTCTTTGTTCTTCCCAAAATGTCTCCAACTTGCCCCATCTATCCAGCAACAAAATAAATGTCTTTGATTCGGTGTAACTTGGAATATTTTAGTAGGATGAACACGGTCACTGATTGGCCGGTAACCGACGGGGTCCATATGTGATAATTGTGTCTTTCTATAGCAGTATATCCAATTCGATATTTCCCATTGCACCGAATCACCACTTTCAAAAGCTGTCAACTGCTACGAATCAGGAATTATCCGAAAATGCTATATGTCCACCAGCCCCTTCCCCCACTCCTTTCCACCGCTTATGTGTCGTGCAGGTATTGGTGCAATTCAATTATAATGGGACCCAGCTAATCCATGGGGATCAAAATGGATGCGATCTATGGCACGGATGAAGCCACTGTGGTGGAAAGATAATGGTGGAAGGGTTGGGGATATGTAGCAAGGTCGGGAATATCTCTTCCAATCGGCCCCACTTTCCGTCAACTCCCTCTTAATTTGTCTGTGACCATCAGAATGTGTTGGGCAAGAATAAGTGATTTTCCGGTGTAGCATGAAGTCGCTGAACTCGGCAACTATGGCTTGTGATTGGTCATAAATTCGATCGAGACCGCATGAATAAATATCTTCCATTAGATGTTTACGGTACATCCAAATCGATGTATAGCACTACACCGGATTTCAGCCTAATCCAAACATGTCAGAGACATGTTTCTGCCAGCCAGGTCCCAGTCCCACTTCACCTTTCTTTGAAAACCATAAAGAGAAGTAATTCTCTTCTTTCACATGTGTGTATACGTACATGAGTTGGTGGACTCCACATGCACAAACAACACTTCCATTAATTAATTTCTTGTTGCCGAGAGGCGGAAAAAGTGGTCACCCCTTAACGTCCGTAAAGTTGCCAATAACAGCCGCCCATAAAATCCATCTTCATAACGATATCAGGTTCCCTTCTTTGGAGCGTGTGGAAGAGGCGCATGGAACTGGTTTCCCCTCAACATTTGGCAGAGTCGAATAACAGCTGCCTATATAATGATCATTTTGCCCTTTACTCTTCCAAATTCTTGTTTTGCACATAACTTCTTCATACGAACTCAGAATGACTCCGTTCATGCGCCATTGTCTTCGTCTTCTCGTCCTCTACAAAATGAAAAGTAGGAATCTTGTACTTGAACGAGTTCCACTTGGTCTTTGGCCCTTCTCCACTTGTAGCCAGCTTCTTTTGTTGCACAATTAAGCGCAAATTCACTTCTTTTTGGATGATTCTCCTTATGAAACACAAATAAGGGAAAACAAGCGTAATATACAATAATTTGCAAGAATATAAGCAATTACTGGCATGGAATTGACATTAAAATCATGTGAATTATGCACTTATCACTCCTGTCTTTGCTAAAGAACAAGCTTTGTAAAATGAGTGGTGTGCTTTTGACAATGTCCACGAAGTAGAATGAGAGAGAGGTTGCACATCGATTGCTTAAGATGGCAAGTTGTGGACGTTGTTACTTTGCATTGTAAATCATTTGTCTCATTTTACTTTTCACTCGAAAGAAAGGATGTCCGTGTGAGTTCTTTAAAACACGGATCATCATATCACGACACAGGTGCCCCAAATCGGTCGTGCCAAAGCTTGTATAAGTCACTATTCAACAGTTCATCGTTGGTAACAACATGTGATTGATAATCCTAATAGTAGTAGTGTACAAACCACTAGAGTGACTCATTAATTTCTCTAAAATGCGTTTTCTTCCACATGTATTAGAGATAATATTTATATATTCAATTCCATTTTCACGGTGAGTTTCCAAATGATAACCATTTGCACGGATATCTTTTAAGCTCAACAAGGTACGGTTAGCTCTTGGTGCATATAGAGCTTCGTGACTTTAATCATTGTGTCATTTGGAAACAAAAATTGAGCATTACCTCGCCCAATGATCACATGTGATGATCCAATCATCGTCACATAGGATTTATAAGGAATTAAGTCAACAAATAATTTCCTATTTCTTAAAATAGTGTGTGTGGTGCCACCATTCGACTAGGCACTCAATCTCTTTTGAGGATGACATTCCTACAAGTAAATGGTACTTCAGAGAATTCGGTCACATAATTCAATCATGCAATAGATTATCACAGTAAAAATTAAATCCAAAGCATAATAAGTACCAATAAAAATTAAAAACCACTGATCCATCAACCAAAAACGATAATTTAAGACTACCTAACATAGTTTAAGTCATCAAAAGAAATAATTAAACCAAAGTCTTCTAAACCACAAAGCAAGAAAATAAACAAGTTTTTAGGATCAAAGGACAACTAAAAAAAAAAAAAAACAATCAATCAAAGTCAGGTGTTTCCATAAGGGCATGGTTCTTTTTTCCCTAGAAGTCTCGAAATGGTCAAGTTGATATACGAGGCATGATCATGTTCTTCCACACAGTGAGCTTCTTGATATATAGATTCCCGGTACTTTTGTAGTTGGTGCTACTTTGGCACTAGCTTTGCATTCTTCAGGTACCAATGTCCTGAGACTCCACACTGTAACAAGGTGCATTGTCATTCTCGACATTCTTAGACATGGAGTTCTAATGTGTTTTTCAACAATGTTGCCCCTACCACTAAGTCCAGAAGTAACATCTCTAGACCAGGTATTTGAATGGCCTCCATGCCCATGGCCCCTTCCACGATGGCCCCTTTGTCCTCTTCCACGTGGGTTATTATCCCCACGTGAGTATGGAGCATGAGAATATGAATCAGCATTTTTAACCCTCTTTTCTTTGGGGTGTTTTCCTTGTTATCCTTGGCATAGTTAGCCTCAGAATTTTCTTCTTCACGGGGCTCTAGCATTGTTGTTTGCTAGAAATTCATTGTGTCTTTCGGTCACCCGCAATAAGTTGATCAACTTGCTGAAAGTTTTTATTCTCTTGTTATCAACTCTTATGTGGTATTGGTTGGCTAGAATAACAGATGACAAAGGGAAAGTAGACAATGTCTTTTGAATCATATCTTTAGCTGTAAGTTTTATCCCACAGAAATTGAGGTGTGCTTGTAGCTTAAGCATATCTCTTTGGAAATCACCTACCTTCACATAATCAAGAAACCGGATGTCATTCCATTGTTCATTCAATTGTGGGAGAAGGCAATCCTCAATGCTCCCAAAACGGCTTGCTAGTGCATCCCACAAGTTCTTTAGGACATATTATGTGTTGGTATCCCCAAAGGAGATTAGGGTCAATATGTGCCTTCAAATATCGGAGGGCTTCAGCCTTTTCTTTTTCAGTTGCTGGGACAACATCTTTGTCAGTAGAGGGTTTGATGGTGTGGGTGCATTCTTTTGCCACAAAAGCGATCTTCACATCCGCCATCCAACGGTGATACTCAAGTCCATCTATGACCAACTGTCCGAATTCTTGTCGGATATATTCCGTCTTGCTCATCTACATAAGGCAAGGTTAAAGGACATTAGTATGACCAAGTTTCTTAATGGCCAATGGAGTGAGAAACCAAAATTCTTTATGGTTCTTAAAGTATCCCGGTTGAGTCAAAATCCATAGGATGACAGTGCCCCATTAACGGTTTAGATAAAGATAATTTTTAAGGATAAAATATAAGTCATATTATAATAAACACGACCACACACACAAAAATATTCATACGAGGCACAAGAGCATTTGGAACAATTACACGTATAGAAAAGAAAAGAGAAAAAAATTTATTGGTTCATAGCATACATCAAAATATATACATACTAAGTTTATACATTTATTAATTAAGTCAAGGATTTACTAATAAAAATATACACGTACCAGAAACAATGTCTACCAAAACAATATATATATATATATAGTACCAGAAATAATTATTTTAATATATTTTTTTCAAAATCTACCAACACAGTCATCAATACAGACAAACATTGCATATTCATTCATGTTAAAAATATATAAATAAAACTAGGCAAAAATTACCGTCATCATAACAGACAAGATATTGTGTTAAGCACTCACACAAAGACATACCAATACATCATACGATGAATAAAATATATATAGTATATATATAAACAGAATAGTACCACTATTATAATAGTAATAATCTTTAATAAAGTAAAGAACAGACAAAAAGAGAATGAAGACATACGTTACAAACAGTTATACAAAGAATATTACCATACGTTACATAGCTCCAAAAATAAAATCAATTATTTCATTATTTATTTCCAAAAGCAATAAAGTCATTTAATGCATACAAGGGAAAAAGGAAAGAAAAACAAAGAGACATGCAGTAACACAGCACATATGAAAGAAGACATTCATGTCATAATCAATCAAGAGATAGAATACAATAAAACATTTGCAATCACAATTAGACTAAAACATTTGCAATCACAATCACGTATTAGTATATAATATTTCGACACATAAATTATAAATAATAATAAAATGACAACAGATCATTGATTCAAAGAAGATTTTGTTGGTAAGTACATGGATGGGTCAAAATCAATCAACTAGGGTAATACACCAAAATACATAGATCTGACAGAATAGCATGTGACATATATTTACATATATATTAATCTAATACGTATATTTATATATTAATTTATTTAGTATTCATGGATCAAAAATCTACTCAATCAAATATGTGAGACAAAGCACACATATGGAAGAAAGAAAAAGAAAAGAAAACAAAGAGAAGCATGGGGATTATACTCTTCTGACAAGGACATGTGATAGAGCATGTTTTAACGTACAAACATAACATACAACTAGACATTCATTGTAGAAAAATTTTGGCAGATCTCGTCACATTCACAAACATAACTTAATAAATGAAATAAAAAAAAAAGGTTTACCTTTCCGATTGACTAAAAGCAGAAAAGGACAAAAACAGTAGTACCAAAATCCAGGGAGCTTTCTTTTGATGTTTGATCGGAGAGAACCAAAAGAAAGCAGAGGTAAATTCGGAACGTAGTCGAGATGAGATCTTGAGATTGCACTAAGAACGTATGATTAGAAAAAAAAAAAAAAAAAATTCTTTTTAGCGGTAGAGCTCGTGCGATAACGTTTTGGAGTAAGAAAGAGATAAAAAGAGAGGAACATTTTATTAACCGGAGAGAGGAACCCCATTACATATGTTTAGTGTTCTATTTATACAAGTAGAAGGGAAGACCCTAGTAGTCTAATGGACCAGGTACATCCATGGGCCATAGGCCCTATAACATAAATAACCTTCGATTTACAATTTAGTCCAAAGTGACTCAAGATGATGTCAACAACTTTAAATAATATGAAAATAATTAAAAACTAATTTATCTTTTGAACCGCTCATCCAAAATTCACAAACTTTATATATCCGGAAAGCTCTTTCCGAGATCAACAAAAAGAGTACCCATATGACTATATAATTTTTATTTTTAAAAATGTCGATTTACACTAGTGTGTACAACTATGTTTGACAAGGAATATAGGCGGTGAATTAAAGTAATAGCTCTTGCATCATTTGCTAGCACCCACGACCTCTAATAGTAATTAACGAAGATTCGATGAGACAAGCAATACCCTTGTTCGGGGCGATAAGATGTGATTGGTCACCATCTCCTTGATAATTATCTTTCATACGTTATCCATCACTTAATTGCTTATCAAATTTCAATTTTCGTAGATCTGCGAAGTTGATTGTTGAAACATTATAGATTTTATCGGACTGGCGTTTTGAGGACAAATACGAATATTAAACAAAAAAAGTAGGCACCACTTTGAACGGATAACAAAAAACCAGAGAGTAAAGAAAAATTGCGAGTTACACACATGTCGTAAAGATGTTCTTTGTAAATTTCATTGAAAAGAAACATATACAAAACAAGATTAAGGTTAGGTCATCCCATAAGTCACCTCCAATGTCGGTTTCAAAAAGAATCAACATGTGTACAACTATGTACACATTAACAATAACATATGTAAAACTATCTACACATGTTGGATAAGGAGTGAACACTTTTCCGGGCAAGAACGACAACTAACAAGAACGAGAACATATAAAGCTATAAGTATGCCAAAGGTTACCGCAATATTTTGTTATCAGGCAAGCTCAAGCATACATGGAGATCAAATGAAAAAGTTATAATTAAACTCAAGATATTATTGTATCATGCTCCTACGAAAGCTTACGAAGAATCAAGACATTGTTTTACCTTTCTATGTACACATTAAAAAACATGTGCATATATACATGTATACAATTATGACATAATACATCGTGTACATGTACACACCTACAGAAATGGCACATCCAACATTAAAAACTACAATAAAGGTTATATGTCCATGACATGATGCATCGGTTTATAATAATGTACACATCTACAAAATCTAACAACCTTAACGTCCATGGTCACACAAAACTGGCTAGATCTACTTTCATCCATGGCATAACACACTAGAGTACAAGTATGTACACATCTACAAAAATGTAAAAAAATCCAAGAAAAATAATATAAACAAAGAAAAATTAAAGCAATTTCAATTTCTTAGTTTAGTAACTGCTTGCAGATCTTCGGGATGGGAAAGTACCACCCTAATAGGAGAATTGCCAGAAAGGTCAATATCAACTACTCTCACGTCTCTTATTTCCAAAAACTCTTACATACACAGGCTGAAAACACTAATGCAGAGATTGGACCACCATCAACTGAGTCGTTGGAGTTTAAACCATTCATTACCACCTCCGTGTAAGACCGCTTTGACATTCCAATAAATGCTTCATTTTTAAGATGAGAATTCATCCACTACTCATTTTAGAGAATTACTCATTTGTACAAAATCACAAAGACCAAAAGTCAAGACCCATAAACGAAAAAAGATTGTTCAATGAAATTTGATTAAAGCCCCGTTTGGGATTCCTTTTTCCTACAAAAACACTTTGTAACCAAGTAACAAACTTTTTAAGAAAATAGCGTTTGATAAACTTTTTTCAAAGCGCTTTTCTCCAAAAGCACTTCTGTTTTAGGACAACTTTTAAAAGCTACCCAGGAGTTAAAAGCAGTAAAAGCAGAAGTTGTGGACCCACTCAATTTTAACTAATTGATTCTCTATTTTAACCTTGTTATTATATTAAAAAAGATAAAATCTACCCTTGAATATTTATTTATGTACAATTATTTCACTAATCAAAATTTATAAATTTTTGTTATAAAATAATAATTACAACAACATAATAATAGTATTTAAAGGTAAAAATTAAAAATAAAAAATTAAATTATTAAATATGAATAAAATTATTATTATTTATTATCTTTATTTAAATAATATTCAAATAAAAAATATTTTATTATTAATAGATGTAATTTAAAAAGAATTTTTGAACCATGTCTATTTTTGTCATTAGCCACATCATAAGCACTTCAACATGATAATTACGAAACAGAATTTACAGTTTGTTGGTTCCACAGCACTTTACATATTATACTTTACCAAACGTCGACTACTTTATTTTTAAAAAGCCTTTGCCATGACAACACAAAGCACAACCAGAAAAGCACTTTTATAAAACTCACAACAATACCAAACTAGGCTTAAGAGTCCTAGAGTGGGGCCTGTGGGCTATTATAAATACATGTAATTTCTATCACATGTGTACAACAATGTACTTGTATTATAGGTGTACTAATATGTAAATATGTAATTTCTGTTACATGTGCACAACAATGTACACTTATATTATAGGTGTACTAATATGTACACATGCAATTTCTGTCATAACCAACAGTCAGTGACTCATATAAATCCAAGAAATGAAAAAAGATGTTCACTAAAATTTGATTAAGAGTCCTAGAGTGGGCTATTTTATACACATGTAATTTACGTAACATGTGTACAACAATGTACACTTATACTTGGTTGTCCAAGCTAACTCTTATATTGGAAGCCTAATATCTGATAGGAAATAAGAAATGCCAAGACATTCCACAAAGCAGATATATATTCAGATGAGATCGAAAATTGAAAAGAGATGAAATTCAAATTTGTTTGATGGGTAACAGAGATTAAGATGCATCGATCTCGAATCTGAAGTCCAATTTTGGATCATAATCAGGTCAAAGTCTTCATAAATTCAAAAACTATGGTGAACTTCAAAAAAAATAATATGTGCACAACTATGTACACATTAGCAATCATGTGTACAACTATGTACACGTTAGCAATCACCGGGTGTACAACAATGTACACGTTAAGAATCAATATGAACTTACCATAGTGGCTAAAGTTGCAAAAATAAGAGCTTGAATCCCGTCACTAACAACCTTATGCTCATTGTCTGAAGGCCTCGAAAGAGAGGAGATCTTGTCACTACGAAATATCTCTGGTGTTCCCACCAAAAAAAAAGTGAAGATTTTATTAGCAATTGAACCCAGTATGTATCTGTCGATTGGGGACTTTGCAGCATGTACTGATGAAGTTTGATGTTTCGATCTACATTTAGTGCAATCTCTAAAAGAAAGTAGATAAAAGTTTAAGCAGAAACTCAAGGTCTCTTACCTGATTCCAAGACGAATTATTACAAATATCATCTTCAAGAATCTAGTGACAGTAATCAAGTTCACCTTCCCAACTACCCATGGCCTGAAGCACCCACTGGAAACAACATGTCGTTTTTCAATCTCATGAAGTTAAATTTTGATGAAGCTTAAAAGTTAAACATGACAACTGCTGAATAAACTTCAATACACATTCGCCAATAAAACTATTCCTCTTACAAGCTAAAATTATATGGTCCACAATTCTCCATGAATGGGATAAAACAGAGGAGTACTGTCAGTGAAAAACTTATCCCATTAATCTTCTATAAAGTATTACTGTCGATGTCCAGTCCAACGTATGTGCTTGTAAGGAAATCAATGAGAGATGATCTAGTCATCTAGGAATATTAGAAATCAACTACTACCGTTACAAAATAGGAAAAACTAAATATTTTGTATACCGAACAAATTAACTTTAAGGGAAGCCAATACATATTCTGTACATGTTTATTTTTGAACCATCAGTAGGCAAAACATATACATGTTGGTGGGAGCTGCATACCTGTCGGCGGGACCAGGCATGATAATTTTTCGCAAAAACTCCCACCTTGCCTAACACATACTAGCTCTTATTTTATTTCTAAAAGCAGCTTGGTTGCTGAGTATCTGAAGTTCATAATATTGACACCAGAACCGCAATATTAATGCGTCAGTCAGTAATTCAAAACCAGTAAAGTTAAACATACGACTAAGAATCAAAATAATATATCTAATCTAAGAATCAATATGTGCACTCATTAGCAATAAACAATATGTACAATCAAGTGTACATTAACGATCAACAGGTGTACAACGCTGTGCACATTAAATCAACAGGTGTAAAACTATGTACACATTAAAAATTAACATGTGTACAACTATGTACATATTGACAATCTATAAATCTTAAACACCAATACGAGAGACGCTTCAAAGGAAATATGCGGCTCCTAATACAACACAATAGGTAGGGGTACTCGATTCAACATAAAAGTGTGATGAAGTTAGGCCGGCAACATAGGGCATAAACTAACAATAGATTTAAAACTTGAAGAATAGAACGATAGAAAATTAACAAGACGTTGATAAATTGAGTCTAGGGCTAGAAGCCAAATTACTCATTGATAATATAAAGATTATTTTCATAAAAACAATAATAAAGTCTGCCTTCTAAGAGACGGCCTAATAACCTATTTATACTAGTAAAGAAAACCTAAAGAAAGAAAACCCTACACTAACGGACTGAAACGCCCTTTCTTGAGAGATAAACTAGCAAACATCCTAAATAGAGAACACTTATGACTAATCAGAATATGCCCCTGCATCAACCACCCCAGGTTGAAAGAAATCTTAGCTCCGATGAGATGCTTTATAACTTGTGCATAAATCACGTAATGTCTCTTCGGCCTTTCTACGATCGAAAACAAAACTAGTTACATCTTTAAGGAACACCACATCTTGTTCTCCTTGAAGTTTCTTATGCCTTAGATGACCAGTAACAATATCGTAGGCTGCTCAATACAATGTTTTATAGACATGTTCAATGCCCATATGATATCCTACTTTTGCTTTTCCATGGTCAAAAACAAACACCGTAGCTTGACCTCATTGGGGGTGAATTCTTACACATTTGATTAACATTTTCTCGCATCTACTGCACCGCCCACCCTCATTGATAGTTTCACTTAAAGCGGACAACCCACCTAGCTTGTCGGTCACACTATTCACATATGGTTCTTTTGCCTTTAACTTGCTTTGAAGTACTTCGTTCCTTGGGGATCAAGCGGTGAAAACCTCCCGACGAAAAGTGACTACATTGTTTAGCTGCACAGACACTAACTTGAACCATTGTTTTGCATACGACAAAGTTGTTGAAATATGATCTTGCCTTGAATGTTGTATTCGGCTTATTACCATCTTGATATCACACATTTCAAATCTTGTTTGTTCCTCCGTTCTTTTGATGACTCTCTAGTGACCATCCTCTCCACTTTTAACTTCAGCCAACATGTTCATTTGATGGTGATCTCTTGCCTTGTTGCCAAATAGAAGTCGACTAAGCGTAGTGAATAGTTCTCGCATCACTAAGCGTAGTGAATTGGTTTACCCGGCTCCTCTAGTTTACGCAGGATGCGAGGTGATAACCCACTCGAATATCCTCCCTTCTCAAGCATTCCTCAAGCTTTATTATTATTAACATGTAAATTAGACATGAATTTTCTACAATCCAGTTGGGAATATTATGAGAACAACAAGCGGTAATCTCTTCTCTCTCTTGATCAACCGCCTATTGTTTAGCAATCTTTAGTACCCAACATAATGTAGATAGAGCCAAAACAAGCACCTTGGCAATTTGAATTTGCATAATAGCACATGCACGATAAAGGCGACATTGTCCAAGAGATCGGTTTCTCAAGAACACAACTAAAGGACTTAGGCTCGCACTCACGAAAAGAATGCATGACCGGAGATGACATTCCTCTCAAATCCTTTTCCCAACAACAGACTTTGCTTACCGGTAATTTCGACGTGTCGGCAACAATATCACCATTGTCGAGAACATATGAATTATTCCAATCGAAATGATTTGACACTTGATGCTCCTTCTAATTGTGATGGAAACTCCTCAACTACTTGCAGATTAACCCCCTTTGTTGCACCATATAGGGAGACTCCATGTAGTGTTAGGATACAACACTACTCTTTCCAAGTGTTCTTTGATATACTTCCATAACATTTCTACGGTCTTGGATAAAATATGTCGGATTTTACTCATGTGATTTTACGCATGTCGTTGATCATGATGGATAATCTTAGCCTATCCCATACTTGTTGTAGGCCATTGCATACAAAGTTCTTCTATCAGAATATCGGTATTAGGATCTGCTGCACTTGCACTTGAATAGTACATACTATCCAGTTTTTAAATAACTTTTCATCTATGGATTTTCTACACCGATGCTTGAGGTAATCGGGACTTTAATAGGTACTCCCAAGGCGGTTCGATTCTCCTTGGCTAACATCAAGTAATGGCCACCGGTTCCATCTTCTTACTTGGTAGGTAATGGGGATGAACAACTCCGTTGTTATTCACTCTCAAGCGCTCCTCGGACTTTAACATGTAATCTAGATGTGAATCTCCTAGAGTCCAATTAGAAGACTCACAGAGTTGTTCTCATAACATTCCATATACCTTATTCCAATCTCAAAGAAAATATCTAACACGTTCTTCATTACCTCAATGGTCGGATCTTTTGGAACAATTGAGAATACTTCCTCTGCCACGTTTTCTTCTTGTTGCTGATTGCATACACCTCGTGATGGGTATGTCTTATGTCATCAGCATAAGCTTCTCGGTGCTTGCCAATTTCTTGGTCGAAAGAGAGTCTTTGCCCGAATCGGCGCCATGTTGCGGATGATACTCATATGCGAGCATCACATAGCTTATTAACGATGCACCCCTGATAGCAAGTCATTACACACTCACTTGAGTAATGCAAGTTCCTTGCAAGAGAATCTTCAATCATTATTTTCTCCCAATGTTAGAGAAAATTCGACCACGAATTCTACTTTTGTAGTTTTCTCCACATATTTCCTCCGACAATGAAATAGCTTTCTAAAACTCGCCATAGTATCCTTCTATTTGTTAGAAAATCCGACCAAGAAATTTCTTGGTATAATTTTCTCTACAAATTTCTTCATGACTAAATTCTTCCTTGTAACAATCGATCTCAACTTAAGGCATGTCTACTTCATATAAAGCTTGACTACGCAATCAGAATGACATCGGTTTACTAGAATACTTACAATCCTTGTGTCTTCCCGACAAAAGTATCAACACCCAAATGGCGGATGTAAGAACAACTTCTTCCTCACTTAAGGTAGGCATGTCTTCCTTAATAACACTCCTCCCCTTGTTGGAGACAATTCGCCCACAATTTTTCGAGATAATTTTCTCTACAAACTTTTTCTGGCTAACCTCTCCCTTGTAATAGTTTGATCTCAAAATAGGATCGTCAACGGTACATAAAGTTTGTATCAAGCGAGATCATCTGCATATGTATCTTGATTCTTGTATACTGAGTGAGTTTGGTGCACAGAAATACTTACAATACTTGTCTCCTCTCGCATTAGAGAATCAGTATGATCTGGTTGAAAGAAAACTTCGTCTTCGTCTTCCGAGCAAGTATCGTAAACTGGTGCTAAGTCCCAACCTACAACAACTCTATCTTCTGCACTCTCACACAATGAGAATGGTGTTTCCTCACGAACAACAAGTTCGTCTTCACTCTCACACAAAGAGAATGGTGTTTACTCACGAATAACAGGTCTATGAAAAAGATTTTCATCGACTACTGTGTCTTCATGTTGATATACTTTAGAAACGCCTTCCGGTGAAGCTAAAGGTTTGCGTCGGCCTTACGGTATCTCCATAAGGGCTTCCGCACGTCTCTGTTGCTCTAGCCTTTCCAAATGTGCAACAAGTTCTTGAACTTGCTTTTCTGCTCCGGCCTTTCCAACCAGTGGCAACATGTTGTCAACTATAATTCTAATATCGTTAACTTCTGCTTGATAAGTTTGAGTATCTCTTCCACCACCACCTTTAACTCTTCCTGCCATTATAGATAGCTAGGGTTTGTGGGTTTTTTTGTTCTAGCGCCAATTGATGAAGTTAGGCCAGCAACATAGGGCATAAACTAACAATAGTAGGCAAAAACTTGAAGAATGGAACGATAGAAAATCAACAAGACGTTGATAAATTGAGTCTAGGGCTAGAAGCCAAATTACTCATTGATAATCTAAAGATTATTTTCATAAAAACAATAATAAAGTCTGCCTTCTAAGAGACGGCCTAATAACCTATTTATACTAGTAAAGAAAACCTAAAGAAAGAAAACCCTACACTAACAGACTGAAACGCCCTTTCTTGAGAGATAAACTTGCAAACATCCTAAATAGAGAACACTTATGACTAATCAGAATATGCCCCTGCATCAAAGTGTCAACAATATGAACATTTACTTAAAGAAAAAAGAGTTCTTGGCTTCTTATTTAATTGCACATTAGCCAAGGTTTTGAGCTCTAACACAACAAACCTCTGCGGTCCACATAAATGATCTAATTAAGGATTCACTTACTCCAAGTATGATCTCAACCAATTTTTAAGGTTACTATCAGATAAGATGGTATCAAAATCAAACCCTATTAGAAATGCTAATAGCCACTTAATGCTTCTGCTTGAATCCATATTGACCACATAAAAATTGTATTCATTATTGATTAACGAGAGCCTGCAGCTCGAAATTAATAACAAGATACCTATAGCTTACAGTGTCATTTTCACACTCAATGGTCTGTAACGGTACATCAACCTGGGGTCAAGTCTTAAAATGCTCTTTGCATCCGTACTTCCAAGTTCAACCATACAAAAAAGAGGACCAGGACTGAGGTCTTGAAATCGCGAATAATGCTTGGAATTAGTTTGTAGTATATCGAAATTTGAATGGTAAATCGAAAACAAAAATTTACAATCATCTTTTTGTATATGAAAAAACAAAATTATTATCCTTTGTTTTCTGTCTTACCAAGATTGGCCACTACAGTGATGTGTGTCAATACTAATTACGTTACAATGTGTTCGCATTCAAACACTTGGATATATAAACTACTCGCTCAAAATTGAGCTTCGCATTCCACTATGCCAATCAAATTAAGCAACTGAGAACAAAAAATGAAAATAATTTCCAGAAATTTGATACGCAGTATTACCTTTAAAGCAGAAATGATCGCATAAGAAACCGAAAGACATTGATTAGGTGAGATTAACACTGTGAAAATCCTAAAGAGCAAAAATAAGCAAACCTAAATTCATATGCAGATTTTAAGACTGAATAAAAATAAATTAACATTTAAATCTCATAATAAAAACGTTTGAAATAGATGTTACCTTCAAAAACAAAGTAATTTCTGAATGAGCTTCAGCTTTGATAATCTTTCCCTAATAACCTAGATCTGCAGACTACAAAAAACAAGCAGTAGAAAATTGTGAGTAAACAACTAAAACGATGAGCAAATAAGGCTTTTGTAGATAGCAAATTAAGGCATAGTATGTAAATTAACTGACGAAATTGAAAACTACTACTATTTGTTGAGTGAATCGCTCAGTTTTTTTCAAGAAATCCAATGATAAGGCTTCCATCTCTTTAGAATTCACATCCTGCTATTTGTGTATTCATTTTCCTCTTATTCAACAATCTAGAGTAAGATTTAGTAAAACAAAAACTAGCTAAGATTTAATCTATCAAAAATTGTTTGAACACTTCAAATAATCCAACTGAATCGAGATTAACAACCAAACCTAAATACTCTTCTTAATTTCAGAGATCTAGAATACAAAATCTAATTGTGATCTCATAACCAAACACCGTCGAGAAGCTTCGAGTAAACGGTTGAAACGAGTTCAACAATTATGCCCTTATTTAATTGAGTCGTGGTGTGACGAGGTCACCCTCGTAATAATATCCGTAAGGGTGCACTTCCTAACCCTTAGATATTATATCATACATCAAATTGTATCTCTAGGCAAGATTTAGATAACAAAATTATATTTTTATTTTTATTTTTATATCCTTGTATTGATTTTATTTGTGTTTTAATCCTTAAAGCAAATCAAAAATAAATCTAACGCACCTGTAACTTTCTATTCAATTTCACTTTTTCTAAATTGCTAAACCCTAGCCACTCTTTGTGGGTTTTTATCTTTAGTTAAGAACGGTAGAAGATGGCATCAAATAAACAAGGCGGTGCAAAGAGTAGGTTTTTGCATACACTTTTGGTGGCAGTGGGAGAGCTGACGAGTTTTGTTTTGAATTTTGGGTTCGTTTAGGCACAAAGCCAACATTATAATCTAGGTTTTGTGCGGCCTTATTTACTCTTCGTCTTGCGCATGAGAATCATTGAGGATTTATTTGTGGATAAGATCAGACAATACCAAATAGACCAATTCTTGCAAAATTAAGATATTTTTTTTTTGAAGCATAAAAAAATTAAGATGAGTCAACCAAGCTATTTTCTAAGTTTTCTCTTAATGTGTATGTGTGCCGAGTCTTAGATTTTATTCCTCCTCCCCATCGCTACTAATTTAATATGGAAATATTTTCTTCGTTACCAATCAATGTTAAGAGTTGAAAATCAACAATTCCAACTTTATGTCTTTGCAATCCCGTTGATTATTTGTCTTTGAACGAGAAGACCATGAGATCTTCAAAGATATCGAAGTTGTCAAAGTATAAACTCCTGTACCTACTCGTCTTATGATATTGTTCTAGTTTTTGTTGGATATTTTCAATAACATAGAAAATAAAATGATTTTTGGTTTTGGTTTTCCGCTACGGGGGGAGTGTCTGTGTTGAATAGACACAATGGATGTTAGTTGGAGATCAAGAGGAACCTCTAATGGGTGTGATGGTTCACAAAGACACAACCATTCCCATTAGACACCTTATGTGTCTTTTGGAAATGAAGAGGCATCTCCATAGGCATGAGTCCCCTATAAGTAGTGATGATTGTTTTCCATTCAATTAAGAAGAACATCAAAACTCTTTCTGTTTTTCTCTTCTAAGCATCATCGTAATCAAAACCGGTGTGTTCTTGGTTGGGTCAAGGACTCAAGGTTGTACAAGCTTTGAATCCAACATTTTTGTAGGGATTCAAGTATCCCTGACTGCAATATCATTGACCTGTTTGTACTCGCCAATCTAATTGGGAAGGGTCGGATAATTGTCGAAAGAATCTATTATTAGAGCCTTGAACCCATAGACAACATTCTTTTCTTCACCCCTGTTTTAGTGTCAATTTTCCATGATTTTCGACAATTATTTTCGACGGAGGGTGAAGGTTTAAGCGATCCGCATTAAGAAAGACTCTGTGAGCGGTTTTGTTAATTAAAGGAATTATGTATAGGATTTTATTAGTTTATTGAACGAGCGAAGATTGAAAGAAGTTATGCCTTTGTTTCAACATTTGGTAGTAATCCAAATATATGGGTGGTCGTTTGCACATCGGGACCTACCATCTGAGTTTCGAAACTTATAACTTTACGCAACTGCATTCGATCTTTTCTTCTCTTCAATGCATGAATATTTATATAAATAATTCATGAAAGTTCTTCTTATCAACCGGTTTGACTTATTTTTTTTCTTTTTCTATATTCTTGGATGTAGAAAGAAAAGAAGGGCAAGAAAGAGTAACTATGCGGTCTTATTTGTGAGTCGACCTTGACATACACCTACGGGAAGGAAACGGTTAGTACTTCACGAAGGAAACGATTAAATAATTGGGGATTAGTTTATGAATCGGTATCTTTCAAATTTTACCCAAGCTGTGGAAAACTAACAGTAAAGAAACGGTCGTATAATTTAATTTTTATACATTGATGATATAATTAATACACCGTTGAACGATTCATCTCATTGTTTGAGTTTGTAATCATGTATTGACTAGTTGGTATACTAGATGTTTGGATAAATGCTTAGGTCGAGAAAATGTTGATGTACCCAAATCTAGTATTGCGACAACAAACTACATAGTGAATATGTCTCGAGATAGAGTATATTAGAGTTTGTAGGGTTCCATTATACAATATTTTCTTGAGAAATTAGATCTATTCGCTGTCATTTGATATTAGTGAATAAGGAAACAAGTGATAGGTGGATGAACCATTCTTTATATGACCAGATTGTACTAATGAATTAAGAAGATTCATTTGCACGAATTGGCGACGCGAATAAGGTTTCCACCATCGGATATGTCTTTAGAATAGTCATTCATGTTGAGTCTCTTAAGAATACCATGTACCGATGTGCGGCTGTTTTTGTGGAGATCTTATGACTGACACATCTTGAATCTACATACTAGTTTATGCATATGAATATGAATTTGGTTGAGAATATAGTTTGGAGTTGAAGACTTATTTCTTAAAGAAACTGAGATTCATGTTATGATACCTCTTTGGCGAGTCATTCAACAAATGCACGGTAAACATAGGGCATTCATATGTGTGTAGTTCTTGAGGCATCCTTGATACCTTAAAATTCATAAGATATCATCCCATTATTAGGACTTGTATGCCATTTAAATGCCAAGGAAATGATGCATAAAAAGTTTTAAACTAAAGTGTTTCATGACATTTGGTTGCATTTATGCATTTGAGAATTGTCATGAAATGGGGGAGAAGTTATATGAAAATGTCATATAAAATTTTCTAGTTGGTAGGTTATTTTGTAATCGAAATTGTCATAATTGTTGAGATAACAATTGTATGACATGAACATGATTCTTGCAATAAGAATTATAGGTTCCAAAATTTGGAAAATGGTATGTCTTAAATGATATCAAGGGAAAAGTGGAATACTGGTGAATATGTAACGTATTGGAAGATTGGGCGGCCGACCAAATATCCAACAATGAGGTGTTACGATATTACCGATGCATAAATTATGAACATTTGCATTACATAATGTAAAATGTTAAATAGACATTTTTCTATGTTTTTGGGTATAAATTTGTAGAAGATTTGGCATGAGTAGAGAGTTACTCATCGTGATAATGTGCTTGTTGAAATAGCAAGCAAATTGCCTACAAATTTCTTATGCCTCTAGTGAATGCAAGTCTATAATGGCTTAATGACTTCTTGTGAATTAAGCATCAATGTTAATTATGATTCCTAGAGAAGTTACAATTATTTTGTAAAATCAAATAAGAACATTTTAATAATGTTGTCAAAATTGATTGCATAAGTAGATGCAATTAATAAATAACGAGGAAGAATGGCTTGGAAACTAACTTGTAGAGATCCCATTTTGGAAGAATCCATTTCAAGCGCGGTCTTGATTAATTGTGAGAATCAAGATATGAATCTATAATGTCTCTAATGAGAGTTATAATGAAAAGTAAAGATATGCAAGTCTTTGACATTGAACGGTAAGTCAATTACTCAAGAAAGGAGAAATTGCAGTTAACCATTGAAAACGGAGAAAAACTTGGTAGACACATGTTTATGAAGAGTCTTCCAAAGGAAATGTTTTCAATGAAGTATAAGGAGGAGATGGGACTCGGGTATGTGAAAGAAGTTCGATCACCAATAACGGAAACCCAACTTATGTTATATTTTGAAAAAGATAAACTAAGTTCAATGTGGTACTAACAAGTTATTGCGGTGGTTATGGTACACTAAACTAAAATTTCCCATTGTCCTTCTAGTGTAGTGATTCTGCATGATCTTAGGGATGGATGAAAATCCTTAATAAGTCTAACTTTTATCACAAGGTGTCTCGCAGAAACACCTTCGAGACTTACCTATATGAGTATATGGAAATCAAGTCGTTTCCCTATGAGAATAAGACCGTTCTCGAGAAAAAGACTCATAAATCCCGGGAGAAAGCACGGGGCCATTAATGTGCGAGGCTACGGAACACACTACTTCACGAAATCAATATGTGTGGAGGTTCCGGCTTTATCACAAGGGGTACTTGGTTCAAGATTTAATTCACCATAGGACCTCGATGAAGCTTTGAATATCTTACACTAAGTGGAGGTTCAAACCCAAAGGTACCTATCATTTATGTATTGGTTTCCACGATGATGCTTTGTCTCAACTTAGCTTGAACTACGGGCTTGATCCCACTCGGGTACGTGGCGATCACTTGGTGATGCGGCCACTCTGTTTTATAAGTTTTACTTTATTTTCTTTTCTTTTCATGTTTTTTAGTTATTGAAAATAGGGGAGATTGTTGGATATTTTCAATAACATAGAAAGTAAAATGATTTTTGGTTTTGGTTTTCCGCTACGACGGGGGAGTGTCCTGTGTTGAATAGACACAATGGATGTTAGTTGGAGATAAAGAGGAACCTCTAATGGGTGTGATGGTTCACAAAAGACACAACCATTCCCATTAGACACCTTATGTGTCTTTTGGAAATGAAGAGGCATCTCTAATAGGCATGAGTCCCCTATAAGTAGTGATGATTGTTTTCCATTCAATTAAGAAGAACATCAAAACTCTTTCTGTTTTTCTCTCTTCTAAGCATCATCAGAATCAAAACCGGTGTGTTCTTGGTTGGGTCAAGGACTCAAGGTTGTACAAGCTTTGAATCCAACATTGTTGTAGGGCTTCAAGTATCCTGACGGCAATATTCATTGACCTGTTTGTACTCGCCAATCTAATTGGGAAGGGTCGAATAATTGTCGAAAAGAATCTATTATTAGAGCCTTGAACCCATAGACAACATTCTTTTCTTCACCCTGTTTTAGTGTCAATTTTCCAACGGTTTCTTTGGGACTGCCTCTGCAGGAGTCTAGTGATGAATTATAAAAGAAACTCACTAAGAATGAGTGATAAACATTAGCGGAATTAACGCAATAGGATTATTTCCTGATTTGCTCTAAGGATTAGGGAACAAATAAAATTAAATATAAGGATATAAAAAATAAGAAGAATAATAAATATATTTTTATTTTCCAAATCTTGACTAGATATAATATCTAAAGGCCAGGAATTGCACCCTTACGGATGTTTTCACGAGAGTGACCTCGTCACAGCACGACTCTTATTTAATTTTCATTTCAGAGCTTTGTTCCGTTTTCATTTCAGAGCTTTGCGAACAAGATAAAGCAATGAATGAAATTTTTATGAAAAGGATATTTTCGGCACTAAGATATATCGGTTTGGACTAAATCTTTAAGAAAAGGACTAACCCGTTTTAAATTTGGTAAATCTGGATCTCCTGGTACCAGGCTTGAAAGGGTAAGACTAAATAGTCTAAAGCCCAGCAAAAATGGGACTAAACATTAATTTTGAAATTTGTTTTTAGGCATACATAAAACTTTAGGAGCATACAAAATGATAGTCCCATCTTGGGTGACCTTATAAGGGGTAACCTATGGGTAGCTCAATTACCTATATACCCTTAATACAAAAATCTAAAATCGAGTTTTCTAAAAAATCAAAATCGGCTTCCCTTAACATCTCTTCTTCTTCCTCCTCTAGTGAACTCTTCCCCTCCATGAAAAAAAAAAAATTTCATCAACTGTGATTAATTGTCGATTCGTAAAAATTTGATTGTCGATTAAACTGAACTACATAATGACTCGTACAAAGAAAAGCAGGGACTAGGCAAACCAAATCGACCACCAATTGAACCAACTGCATCTCCAACTCCGGAAATGAGGATAAGAAAGTAAGTTTTACAAACCCAATCTCCTATTTCTTTTTTTTCATCGATTAAATGACGATTCTGATGTTGGGTTCGGCTCAAAATTGAGTTGCGTTTTTAAGCCGACCCCATTCTTATAAAAAAGCTTCATGTAAGTGTATATGAACAGTTCGGCTTGAAATTTCATGAAATTTCAAGCCGAACCTAGTCACAGAAAGAGATGCATAGGGGTTCGGCGTATTCGATAATCATAATATGTGCGAACCTAGCACATTTACGAGGTTCGGCTATTACGATATTCACAATATGTGCCGAACCAATACAAAATTATTAACCCAGGAATGTACATGATCAGGTTCGGCTTATATTCTACTTATTCAAATAGTCGAACAATGTGTTTCCAACAGGTTCGGCGCTTACGAATTTCTAAATATATGCCGAACCTAAACATTTTCTTCCAGACGATTCGGTGTAGGGTTCGGCATTTAGGACAATTCGAACCAAAAGCCAGAACTACGTCTCTACAAATAGGTTCGGCTCTTAATCAACACTTTCATTCTAAGCCCATGTTCATCCAGACTCAAGAACCTTAGTGAAAAAACACAAACTTTTGAAGATTTTAACCTACAAAAAGTGAGATTAAACATAAGATATGTTGGAAAATTTCATGAGATGTCTGTCACTCTCTAAAGGGCACTCTGCAGGTCGAACCCCGCGAACAACCTAAATGACGACAATTCAAGGGTAACTAAATAATCTACACAAAAATTTTCTCACTTTCCCCTTCTCCTTCTAAAAAAACCAAACTTTTTTTTTTTTACTCAAAATTTTTTATCTACACAAATTAATAACTAAATAATCTTAAAACTAATCACTAATCAGAATTATTTTAACTAATCATTAGTAATAACACTAATCCTAAAAGGGTAGATTTGCCATTACCAAAAATATTTGGTTAAGGGGCTTCTGATTTTGCTATTTACACTCCTTTTTTGTCTTTACTTGGTATGCCCTAAAAGATTTCCGTATGCCTAAAAACAGCCTTCTTAATTTTTATAAAAATTGCATCTAATGAGCTTATGAGTTTTTCCTGAAACCCAAAAAAACACAAATGGAATATAAAAAGGAATTCTCATTTATAATGACAAGTAAATTCCAGCAAGATATAACAGAAATTATATTCAGAATCCAAGAACCGAACACTATTTGTCCATAATAAAAAGATTACACAATTTTAACAAACCCTTGACAGAATAGGGACAAATCAAGAATAAAAGTAGAGAATTGATGAGCAGTCTTCTCTGGCTCATATCTTTATACAGACTTCCCCTTGAAGACTATCTCTTCATCTAAATCTTCACCTACCTTTGGTAGTCCTTCATAGATGATCTCTTCCTCTGAATCTTCACCCAAGTCTTCACCTGGCAGCTGTGGCTCATCACCATCTTCATCTGGCAGCGGCTCATTAACATCATCATCTTCTGAGGAGACATCATATATGGCAGGCATGTTGCGCTCTGGCTCATCATGATCTTCAACTGAGAGCTCTGCCTCATCACCATCTTCTTCTCCTGATGTATCATATATGGAGAGCTTGTCAGGGTCGAAAGTGGTTAGCCTAACCCATTCCTGCAAGATAAGTTAGAATGGTTATAAATAGACGTAAAAGTGACAAGCATAGTCTATGTGGCCTTAAGAGACAGCTGTTCTCACCCCCATTTTCACACTTCAATACTTACCTCAGATTCTTCTTCTTGTTCCCGCTCCCAATCAAGATTCCACTTATCTACTTCGCTTAGTGGCTGGCTCACATCTTGTGACTGCTGGGTCACATCTTCCTCTTCTTTCCCCTGCTTCTTCTTCTTCTTCTTCTTCTTCTTCTTCTTCTTATTTGCTTTCAACATACTTTGTCGTGCCTGCCACCTCTCTCTGGCTCCATGACCTCCACGAAGACGAAGGAGAAGATGAAGCTTGCCATCTTTCTTTATCTTATAATGATCGAGCGTCTTTCCATTGTTCAATTGTTTACCTCCAAAAATCAACCGTTGCTGCCCTGGGGATCCTTCCTTAACCTGGATCCTAGATTTGACAACTCCAATAGAATCTGAGCTCTCAACCTCCAAGGGAGATGGTTTTACCAGAGAGAAAATTTACAGAGAGGGTAAAGATCTGCAAATAACAACAAGAACATAATGACTCAAGCAGGTCACATAGACAAATAAGAGCGTTAATAATTAACTAACCAAACACTGCATTCAGATGAGGTTATTGTAATTAAAACTATTTACCACTGGTATGTCTAGAAACTTGGAGAGAGAGACAATCCAGTCCCTTGCACATATCAACTGATGTTTGTCTGTATCCTGTGCATCAACTGTAACAGAAGTAAAGTGAAGTTTGATTGAAATTAAGCTACTGTGAATTTAATAACCCATGTTCTTGTCATTCAAAACAAAAACAAAAACTACCTTCATGATTAGTCATGCCATTGTCTTCATGTGATCCAGTTAGTAATAGGTTTTAAAGGGGACAATGAATCGGAAGAGGAAGACAGGGATAAGAAAAGGCAGAAGTGGGAGAAAATTACCTACAGGAGCTCCAATGTATGCATCATCTGTTGAATGGCTCATCTGACAAAACATTTCATAGTTTTTCAGATCTATTCTCGAGCTTCACTGTGTTTTCCACAATTTGAATGACAATAGAGGCTACCACGACAAATAAGTAACGTTATTAGTGTACCTCGATATTTGAATCTGAAAGATCAGTTGTTGGCGTTGAATCAACACCCAAGCTGAGCTTAAATTCATCTTCTAAGCCATTGCTTTCATCTTGGCACGGATGCAGGGTGCTTTTGACCTGCACAGTACCAAATTGATTACCAAAATTGAACTCGATGTATCAAAAAAAAAAAAAAATCAGAACTGTAGGTTACACTCATTTGCTAAGCTTAAACGAGTGTATGTTTGCAGATATTAAGCTACAAAGTGTGTCAGCTTACTTCAACTATACATTGTGTTGCTTCTACAATGGTACCAATACGGACCAGAAAAGGATTATGTGGACAAAATCAACAACAAATATAAACAAGGCCAAAGGAAATTACAGTGAACAAAACAAAATTACAGACATGCGGCTAACATCTAATACAACTTCCATATGCAGATCTTAACGAAATTTTTACCTGTCCTTGTATACGGTTAAGAGTTCGCATCAACCTGACCAGAGTTTGGGCGATGTTACAAGCATGACTCCTGCCAAAACCAAGTACAAAGCATTTAAACACTGTGAGCAAAAAGTAATCCATTGGATTCAAGACCATATTAGTGCAAAAACCAAGCTGAAATCCCTAAGAAACTCAAATGCTTACTATTATACCTTATTTGATTCAGTGTATTGTCTATATTGCCATTAGACTTGAATATGGCTCTTTGTTTCTTATTTGAAACACGACCTATGCTCCTCACGGTCTCTTTGATATCCGAACTGGAATAGCTCAGTGAAGCTGCACAGCATAAAACTGTTCACTTATGAGTATAAACTCCATTTGTCAATCTCCATCCAGAATTCGTAGCTACTTTTAAGAGTAGTGCTCAAATAAAATAGAAATTTAGTCCAGCTTATTGGTGACAATATCTAAATTATCAAATGAAGGAAGAAGTAAGAGTAAACATACACGCATGTTCCTCTATCATAAGTGGTCCTTTTATAGCTTCAAATTCCAAGAACAAAACTGATTCAAGGTTCTTCTGTAGTTGATCATAAGCTTCTGAAAAACCACATGAAAACAATCAAAAACTTTAGGTAATCTCGTGTGCAATTAAGGTATTTGTATAAATCTCTCTGTCTGTGTTCTTAGTGAGATTGTTAGACCTTTTTCCATACAGCTAACCAAGACTAATTCATTACAGAAAAAAAAATCAGGAAGAAATTTTGAAGTAAATCTGACAAGGAAGCTTCAGTTTACCTAAAGCAGGATCTGATTTATCAATAATATAGCTCTTGCCGAAAAAACCTCTGAGGTTGAATATCCCAATACGAAGCAAGATTCTCGTCTGTTCACGGTAATTCAAATCAGAATTCATACACAACATAAATAAACAATGTATTATCCCAAAACATCTATTAAACAATGAATTTGAACAGAAAACCGCGCATATCTGAGAATCAACGATGCAATATTTTTATAGATTCTGACTTGAACTTTCAGAAACTAAAAAGAGTTAAAACCTAATCAGATCTGATGAAACAAAATTCCGATCATAAAAATCTTCTCAAAGAATCGTAAAGGAACTCTATAATTACTTCACCGATTCTATTTCTTCAAACTTGATACAGAAAAAATTACCAAAAATAACACAAATGGAACGTATAATCATAATTTCAGCCATAAAAACTTCATTTATGAAAAAATTCAAATAAACAATGATAAATCGCAAGAATTACTAGTTGAAGAGAATCCCGTTCTGTGATTTTTGATTTCTGCTGTTTTTGAGCTGCAACCTACAGTAGATTAGAATCGGATTAGCAGAAGGAAGAAGAGAAAGAATTGTTGGAGATGAAGAAAAACACAGAAGAAGAGTCTCTAGGGTTTCACCATTTTTGCGTAGTGAGGACAAGTTTGAAATTCAAAATGAGTTTTGAAATCTGAAATATCAGAGAGAGAGAGAGATGGCAGGATAAAACTGTGAGAAAGTTCACTTTCCCTGCTATTTAAAGACGAAAGAAAATGAGAATACGTCGTCCTCACACTAGTGAAGGTTGGGACCGACGGATTGCCAGCTCAGCTGATCAAGTACGGAGGCTCCAGACTTGACATGTTTTGCTTTGGTCGTGGTTTGCACTAAGAGCAACTCAGGTCATGTGTATAATAAAAGATCGAAGACAAAAAAAAAAAAGACCAAATTTTAGTTTTAATCAGAAAGTGTATGACAGATGGTCTTGAGCTAAATTTGGTGGGCGGAACATATAAGTTCGCTTTGGTGTGGGCGAACATTTTATCCCAGCCGTATAAAAAAAAAAAAAAAAAAAAAAAAGGGGCGAACATATAATGTCCTTTGGATCCCCGCGGGTGTGGGCGTAAACTTTAAGTTCGCCTGGTTTTGGGGCGAACATTATATGAACGCTCGACTATATTTGGGTTTAGTCTTTGGTCCCCGACCAAATATAATCGCCACTGTTCATTTAGTCTGTATTTGGTCGATGGTGCGTCATTACGCTGGTTCAGAGACCAAATAAATGGGTTTAGTCGCCCACTACGATTGCTCTAAAGAATGCGAAACAATTCTTTGCCAAGTAATATGGGCTAGATTTGGTTTCTAGTAGGTTAGATAAAAATGTTGCAATTTTTTCTCAGAATGTGTCTATTATTTTTTCAGATATATCAGGAATGTCAACTAGTAGTGAAATAGTCGCGTTGTTTTATTCTGGATAACCAAGATTCTACTTTTCGTGGAATGGTTCAACGAAATTGTTTTATTTTTTGATCGACAACCAAGATAGTTGCGTTGTTCCATTGCACTACCTAATTCTACTTTTCGTTGTTATATTCAGCGCATCTAGATGCTAGATTGGAATGACTATAATACTTAGATGGGTATTCTTGCTAACGTGGACTTTCAATCTAGATGCTAGATTGGGAGACCATAAGGCTAAGCCTAAATACTCTGTCATAACTACCAAGAATCACAACATACCACATCACCATAAACTGAAATTTTGGCTTAAACGATGGCATTTAAAGCTCCATATAGATTGTTGTTATTTTTACGGAGGTTGTGTCATAATATCTTCTTGGTATCTATTGTGGTGTTTAAACATTCAAAGCATCAAAACATGCTCTGTCTTCTATGTGGTGAAGCTCCTGAAACTATTTTACATCTATTAATAAAATCTTATTTGGTTTGCGGTGTCAGAATATGTTCTTCATCGTTTAATGACAGTAAGTAGTTTTCAGGACTTTTACAATTTTGGTCCAATGGGAAGAATCAAATTTCATTTGGAAAGTCTTCAGTGGTACATTTTGAAAAGGCGAGGGTACCCAAATATACCTCAAGCTAAAACTTTTCCTACCTATAAGTCCTTTCTCCGAAAGTGATTGTCTATGGGTAGAGTCGACACAATGCAACTAATCGGTTCACACTTCGTGTGATCGTCTATGGATACGAGATCGAGACAATACAACAACGAAGTATGTTTACTTGATAAAAAGGTTCGGACTTAACCAAACACAATAGGATTGCTTATCAAGTAAATAGGAATTAACGTTTGTGTGATTTACTTTAATTATAATAAAACAATTATAATGCGGAAATATAAAGTAAATGACACATCAAGATTTTGTTAACGAGTAAACCGCAAATGCAGAAAAACCCCCGGACCTTGTCCGAGAATTGAATACTCTCGGGATTAAGCCGCTACAAAAATTAAACCAACCGTATAGTTGAGACCAAGCAACTAAACCTATAGTTCACCTAGTACCGTCTGTATTCCCACACCTCCAACTTATGAATAAGTCGCGTACTTAGAACAATTCCTTTGGTTACGTATTCCAAACAGAAATGAAAAACAAATCATTTGGTATCAACTCTCTTCAACCAAGTGATGTGAGTTCGACAAAGGCTCTTCTGTTTATCTCAATAAACTCCTTCGCCCCGAGGTTCTTAGATCTATCTTATGTTCAACTACCAAAGGTAATTGTTAATATTTTTCAATCAATACTTTTAATCACAAAGAATTGTATTGATGTCGATCTACACAACTAATCAATACAATCTACCACAAGGATAAACCGATTATTGTTGGATCCTCTTATACCGAAACAAGTATTGTGCACACCAAAGATTATGAACCCCAAATCGAAATCTTCAAAATCTTCTTTGTCTTCAAATCTTCTTAGATCTTCAATAAACGCACACAACAACTTGAATATCTTGTGATCAATCACGCCTGAGCGAGTGCAGTTAACAATGGATTATCACAAGATCATCTTTAGCACTAACAACAATCTAAAGATCCATGTCGAAACGATCTAGTTTGAGTGAATCTTATATCGAAGAGAAGATTCTCAAGCATAAACAAACTAGGTGCAATCAAAGTTGAACCACCACCGTTAGTCAATCAAATCAATCGAAAACACAAGATAAACCGATTACCTAGTTTCCCACCAATGGTAATAATTGAGCTTCTCAATCCCAAAGAAGACTTTAAACCGAGCGGCCGTAAGAGATTTCGCCTAATTAGGTTACTCTCCTCTCCGAATAGGCGGCTTCACCAGTAACAACACAACCGAGGAAGTTTGCCGTCATGAAGGATTAGTTTGATAGAAATGCAAACTTCAAGTATTTATAGAAAAGGAAGTTTGGACACCAAGGAATTTGCAAAAACCGAAAATATTCTCAAGATATGCAATATAATTCCAAATTCGGTTTCCATAATTCTGAAATGCTCGTCCAAATATTGACCAGAAAATCTCTTTGGAAAATCTTTAACAAGTAAATGCACATTACTAATTCTCATTTTCCTAAAATAAAATTAAGACCTTAATTAAAAGATTTTTAACTTATTTATGTTTCGATCATGGGATTTTCTTCCTTTATCTATTAAGGAATAACTTTGAACAATTAAAGATAAACATTACTGCATGTGTTCAAAGTATGGCGACATCCTTACTTTGTAAGTCCTCTTTCATACTTACAACCATGAAACCGATTTTCCACACTTGCAAACAAGTTTATAATTGGTTCATCTGACTTTTAAGAACTATGTAATTGATTAAGAACACTCAACCACAAATCATGAGTTTAACGGTTCTACCAAAACAAGTTTCGGTTTTACCTCCCACGTGAGTACTTGTGCATAGTCACACTAGCTTTCCAAAATTCGGTTGACTAGGTACTAGGATCGGTTCCCCACATATATATGGTATCTAACTTATATGTGTTGAACATGTCCATAGGATAGGTTCCCCTTTGCCTAAAAACGTGTTGCAAGTGTCCATAGGATCGGTTTCCCTTTCTGCTACAAAGTTGCTGCACCTCATACAAGGATCGATTGTCCTTTGTGATGTGTTGCACCTCTTACTAGGATCGGTTCCCCTTTGCCCAGATCCGGTCAAACACAAATCAAAAACTCGATCATACCATCTCAAGTGATTACTTAAGATCGGTTTCACTAATAAAAGTCATACAAATACATAAGTCGAGGCCTTTTGTGAATAGTTTTACCAAGAACACAAACAAGTCATGAGCGGTTATACTAAATCACACATATTGGTTGTTCACAAGATATGCAATGAATAATAATACCAATAATTCCTGGCGATTTCCTTTTCGATTCATAAACAAGTTTATGAACTTACTTCATTAAAACACATGTAAAACATTGTTTCCTAGGATGAAATCCTCACCTCATACCCATACATAATCACAATAGCATTTAAATGATTATGTCGATGTCTTATCTACAAAGTTTAATGGTTAAGCAATAAACCTCGTATTGTATTCCTTAATACTATGTCTATCTAGAGTGTTCATGCTTCGCGATTTTGTTTTCAATATGCACGACTTGAAAGATACGTTAGGGAATGAAACAATTCAAGTCAAATATCACTAAACTCAAGTGGAAGGAAGATGTTGTCGTTGTATCTTCTTACTTCTTCACTTATTCAAGTCGCAATACTTGTAATGTCTCATATCCTAATACTTTCAAGCTAACCTATACAAGTTGACTCTAGTACATAATCAAGCGACTCTTAAAATGAGTTTTGATTCACTAAAATATGACAACCAAACTTGACATACCAACGATTGGTGGGTTCAACCGAGCTATGCTATAACAATCTCCCCCTTTGTCAATTTTAGTGACAAAACTCTTACAATCATATGGATAAACAAATTACAAGAATTCATTACACATACGCTTGATTCCCGAATTCAACGAAGACAAAAACCCTATACATTCAATCCTTAAATGCCATTGCGACATTATAATAACAAAGCTAATACTCCCCTAAAGGTGAGATAGGTAGATTTTATCAATCCGCACGTTTTTATACCAATTATGATATGTTACTCCCCTTAGTCTATGCTTTCACTCTTTCGTTAGATAAACATTTTAGCACAATTGTCCTTTTCCTTAGTGATATCAATCAATATAAAATCAATGCCAGTATCACTTGTTTACTCCATATATTTCTCCCCCTTTTTGTCACAAAATGACAAAGAAACGAAGAAAAAAATAATGGACAAACCGAAAAGAATCTTACAAATCTCAAAATAGACTTGCAAACCTATAGAGTTAAGCACGAGGATTCCACACACCATTTTTGATAACCAATATCAAAACCGAAACTACAAAGTAATTTGTTTTGATATGTTATCAAGGAAATAATTGCCCGAAGCAATTTTCCCAATTTAGTTTAGGAAACCAAAAATCAACTAAGCACCTTAGTCCCTTTGCTAAACCGATTGTACAAATACAATCGCTTCATTCGATAAGACCAAAATAAAGATAACTCTAGTTTTCTCATCAGAGTTCTAATTATCCATATAACTTAGACCTTTAAATTTTATACAAGACAAGTACTAGGTTAGTTAACTAGCATTTCTTGTTAAGGCATTCGATTAGACTTGAATAAAGAAACCTCCACTTTGATAAGTCTAACTAAGATAAATTTAGCTTCTCTTATCCGGATTAGAATTGGACTAAACAATCCATCCCGTAGACTTTTTCTTTCGTTAAGCCATAAATAATTCATACAAAACAAAATAAATCAATTTGCATAATTATTCACCTCAACCGGAAGCAATTGAAACAACATAGACATTATAGCACCGCAATTGCACCGAAATTTTGTAAGCCTAAACAATTGATACCACACAATAAAGCAAGATAACAATAGTTTTCTTAACCTGAACAATTGAATTACACACACATCCATACACATATAATGGAATAAATCATCAATTGTATCGAAATTTTGTTAAGCAAAAGAAAAATATATATGAAATAAAATCGAGGCTTTTCTTAAACAGGAAAACAATTAACTAACAACATTGTTACCTCAAATTTCGCATCTGCTTCTCCAATATGTTTGCATCTTCTTCCGGGGAGAATTGATATCGAAATATCATTATGTTGTCATCCTTATGCAAAACAAAAGAATAACAACAACCAACCTTTACCAAAGAAAGGTTGAAAATCAGTTTTAACTATTGCAAGCAAAATTTGAAAACCCCGAAACACATATGCTTTTATGCTAAACCAAAAACCGATTCAACATATTGTGACTTTTTCACATATTGTTTCTACCAGAACCCCTCATGATCCTTTGATATATCCTACAAACATGGGCTAGAAATTAATCCTCTATCTTGTAGGTAATTGAATTGCGAAAACAACGCAAAAATAATGAGGTCATTCCGAGTTCAGACGAAGAAGTTATTGGAAAAACAGTTTTATACTTCTTCATATGGGGACCTCTCACTAGGATCGGTACCCGCCATTGCACCTATCACTAGGATCGGTACCCCAAGAGTTACTTGTGACGCATCACAACACTAAACTGTTTTTGACATAACTTTTGCATACGATGTCCGAATTCAGTGATTTTTGGCTCGTTTTAACCATAAGAACAAGAGCTACATATGTATGATCCGTATAAATCAACATAATAAACTCAAAATTACTATTTCTATCAAAATCTCACATATAGATAGAGAGGGTATGAGAATAGAAGACAAGAAATCTCCCTAAAGATGTTAATTAGTCATATAATAACCGAGAGATCATGTGCTCAGTTTTATGTGCTTCCCCACCCTTCATAAGATTGAGCACAAGGGTGAGCATGCACATTCCAACACAACTAGGTTGTGTTGAGTTGATCCTTGTCTTGTTCGTCACGAGTAACTAAGACCGAATCATCATTTTTGACCTCTTGCTTGGTTTGTTTTCTCTTGTTCCATCTCTTGTTTTTCTTCTTTGACTTGTGATGAAGAGTGTCATTATCACAACCTTTACTAGTACAAGAGATTTCAGACATGATGTCTTTCTTTAGTCTTTCAAGAAGACTCTTGTAATTATTGTCACCAATAACAACTGAGAGTCATTCTTGTGACTAACTTTTGGTCCCTTCTTGGCTATGGAAGACTTAGGAACCCATTTAGAGTTGGGTTTCGCAGGAGCAACTTTCTCCTTCATACCATAAGGATCATTGTCCTTTTGAATATTTTGCGAAAACACATTTTCTCAATTTGGAATATCGATTTTGTTTTTGCATTTAAAAAGTCATATATCTTTCTATAATTGGGTCTTTTATGAAATGACCTTGTCGAGTGATATGCAAAATTTATATCATTGTAATAATTCTTTTGCCTAAACTTAGGACAATACCGATCGAGTTCTTATGAGGAGAAAACTTAGCCAATTCGTTTGATACAATAGAAAGTGCATCTTGCATCTTACGAACTTTGCATCCCCATTGCAAGTGTCTTTTATTACCACAATAATAACAATTCTTAGTATAAATATACGAAGTATGAGTTTTAATGTTACCTTTTTGTGGATCCTCTTGTATTGGATCTCGACGAGTCTTCTTCTTCTTCTTCTTATCCTTGTTCAACGTTGTTGCTTTCTTGACATTAGCAGAAGTGCCTTCTTTGATTACTGCTGGTTGAACACTATTACTAGGCTTGACAGACTTTTCTTCTTTACAAGAAATATGAGCATCTTTGTCATCGGTGGAAGCCTACGGTTTAGAAGAATTTGTAGGTTTAACAAATTTTACCTCTTTGCTAATATTTGAAGCATCTATTCCCTTATAGCCCAATCCTCGTGTATCACGATGATTTCTACTTGCTTCTAACACTGAGGTTAAATTGTTTGAACTAACATTGAACTTTTTAAGGTCCAAGATTTCTTCTTCTAACGTCTTGATTTTATCAAAGTACCCGCTAGATCGACCTCAAGGTGTTTTTCTCGTGAGAGATATACACCTTTTTCTCTTCAAAACTCTTTTATTGAGAGTTAATCCTTGCATTAGATTCAACAAGTTTCTCTTCCAACAAGTGAATTTTTTCAAGTGCAACATCACGCTCTTTCTCTAACAATTTTGTTTGAGATAGACTAGCATCGGCTTGTTTGAGATAGACTAGCACCAGCTTTTTCTTCTATACCTGTATTTGTCGATAATTAAACATTGTGTTAGGGCACCGACCCTAAACTCGTCATAAGCCCATGGGTAGAAATCAACTCGAAAACCGGTTGACTAGATGAGGGAACCCATTGACTTATAAACTACCAATTAAGCCCCATCTAACCAATGTGGGACTAGGATCCCAACATCCCACCACGCTCCAGGACCCAACGTCCTCGTTGGCCTACTCTATCGACACTAACCCAAAGGTAGCCCTTTCTCTTATGGCGGCTTCACTCCCTACTCGGTATTCAATGCGGGTGACAACTACGCCCATACATAGGTGCCCCAACACTTTAATCTAGCCTATAGGTCACCCCTTCCGTGGAGCGGGCATGGGTCGTGGTGGTTGGCTCTGATACCAAATGTTAGGGTAACGACCCTAAACTCATCATAAGCCCATGGGTAGAACTCAACTCGAAAACCGGTTGACTAGATGAGGGAACCCATTGACTTATAAACTACCAATTAAGCCCCATCTAACCAATGTGGGACTAGGATCCCAACAAAATACTTGTGCGAGTATTATGTTATGAAATGTGTATGCGATGTTTATGCCATTAAATGCTTATGCGATGCTTTCATAATGCGAGTGTGATGCTTATATGATGAGAATGCTTATTTATTGCAATGTATAGCTAATGTTTGTGTTACTAGCTCATTTTTCCGCGTTAAAATTGATGTAGATTTAAATCGCTTCCATTCTTCGTTTCTCGGCTTTGTCTTTAGTATATGCATGCCTCTTCACGTATTTATTGTTTCTCCCACGTTCTTACTTGTGCTTCATCTTTCCTCTTTCCTTATTCCTGCACTATTAGTATCGCATAATATGATCATTGCCTCGGCTTCATTTCTTTGTACATGTTCGCAAGCTTACTTGCTGTCATATAATAATTTTCACAAGCTTATTTGCTTACTTTCTTATTTTCGCAAGCTTATTTGCTTACTTTCTTATGTGGTCTTACTTTGCCTTCCTAGTTAAAGGTCTTATTTTGCCACCTCTTGTCATTGCGACAAAATCGCAGGAACGTCTTTGCACTTTCATGCGAAAACCCATTGATCTTGCCTTAACTTTTTTCTTTTGTCGTTATTGTTGTTGCGACAATATGACAGCCTAAATATTCTTGCGAAAATTAAGCCCCATGACATTTCCGTCTTGTGACGAAATCGCAGGACGTCTTTACACTTTCATGTATTGACCCATTGATCTCTCCTTATCTTTCTCTTTTGTATTATTGCCTCTTCAGGATTGTCGCACAAATATGACAAGCCTAAATATTCTTGCGAAAATAAAGCCTCGTGACATTTGCGTCTTAAGACACTTATCAGCTCCCTAATGGAGGGTGTCGCCCTTATCTTCTCCCTGGTTGCCCCTTCAAGGAGACGTACGTCTACCATACAAGGTTGGCTCCTCCCATCCTGGTCTTAACAACAACCGATTGTTTTTGCAGCCTCTTATCCCTTTTGCCTATATGGCTTACAAGACTGCACCCTAAGTGGGGTTTTCTTCGGGCCGAGTGCAGCATAAGTCAAGACTTGCCAAGAATGGCCGAGACGCTTCAAACGCCCCAGGCACTCTTGGCTCAATCGTGTACCTCGACGCCTTGATCAGATGCTGTACTCCTTAGAAGAGACCCTCGCTTCAACCTAAGTCATAAGCTTAGGTTGTAAAACCAAGGTACCTCTCCTGGATGGGATTTATTGATCCCAAATATCCATGACCCAGGTTCCGGGAGCGGTGTAACCTTTCCCTGAGCCATGCAATAGGTACCCCCTTCTATGACGCACTTTAGGTCTTACATTTGCCTCTTACGAAATTTTATTCGCGAACTAGGGTGTACGCCATAGAAGGTTTGCCTCTATCTATGATAAAGTTATCGCACGTCTCTATTCTTTCGTAAAGAATCATAATCTATGCGAATTTATCGCATGTTTCTATTTTTTTGTAAAGAATCATAATCTCTGCGAAATTGTCGCATGTCTTCATTCTTTCATTCATTCTTTCATTCTTTTCACAAATATATGATGCCTTACTTTCGGCGAAATCTTCATATCATTTGAAATAAAGCAAATATTCAAGAGAAATTCTAATACATTGTAATTCTGAAATCTTTGTAAATATGCGATTGTATCGCTTTTTGGTAATCTTTGAAATCTTTAAAATTTCTTTGAAGTCTTTGAAATATTTGATGAAATATTTAAAATATTGTACTTTTGATGAAATCTTTGAAATCCTTGAAATATTTGATGAAATCTTTGAAATATTTGTAATCGTGCGATTGTATCGCTTTTTGCAAATTAAATCAAAATTTTTTATTTTCTATAAGTAAAATGTTCAAGGAAGTGGTACTTAGCTTTCATGTGATTTTCTGTTGTTGTCACCTCTCTGAAGTATATGACTTGCTTGCGAAATTGACATCCTTAAAATGTATAAATGTCGCACAAAGAAATGTAATTATCGCAGCCAAAAGAAGTGTGAGAAATGAGACTTGAACTGCCTCTTGCATATTCTCGCACCATACCAACTGTGCTAACCCTATCTTGCAAAATAATCAAGGATCGTGCGAAGTAATGAAAGATCAACTGTTGCTTGCATTCATGTCTCCTGACCAGGTGTGCTAGTTCTCTTGTGTGCGAAATTCCTCTTGTTTGCGAAATAATTCTCTTGTGTTTGCGAAATAAACGCACGCTTTTGAAGTGCAACGTTATCTGCTCTCTTAGAAGCCTAGTAAAAAATATGTTAAAAGTAAAAAATGAGGTGAGAATCGATCTCGCAACTCCAATCTCTTTGGATACTCCCTCGACCGCCTGTTCCAGCTCGTGTTTTGTGGCTGAGAGGTACAATTCGCGTAACTTATTCTTTTTTAATTGCCTTTTCTATAATGTTTATCTTCATCTTCTCATGCTATTGGTTTCTTCACGGAAATTCTTCTTTGTCTTCAGTCATGGTTGAACTCCTTATTAGTTTGCAGTTTATTGCATAGTCTTTGAACTCCACATCATTTATTTCTTTTCCTGCAAAACCAGAATCTCTTCCCATCGTGATGGTGTAAGTCATGCTGGATAATCTCTTCCCATCGTCTTCTTTGGTTTCGCTTCTGCCCTTCTACATCTTCCCATCATTTTCTTTGCATGTTACTATATTTGTTGCATAACTTCTTTCGAATCTCCTTTGGTGCAGCATTTCTTCTTCGCGTATCCTTCCTTTCTAACTTGCCTCTTCGCATGTTCTTTCTTTGCTATTCCAATATCTCTGCTTGTATATCTTTTCTCCTGCAAAATTGTTCGCCTGATGTTGTTGTCTCGTATTTCCTTAAATGCGAAAACCCTCTCCCAAAAATTAGTTAAGTTCCAAGCGTTACTTTCGCTCATGAATGACTTGGCGGGTTAGAATTATGATTGTGCCTTCTCTTTCGCTCCTAGGGAATTCTTTGCTTTTGGTGATGCTGCGATGATGCTTTTGGTAATGATACTTTTGCTTTGGCTGTTAGGTCAAATATCTGCGTATTATTCCTTTCTTCGTTGTTGGAAACATTACTGTACGTAGTTCCTTGTCAGAATTTCGCAAAAATGTGGGAATTTCGCAAAGCTCCTTTGCTCACTATGAATATCTCTCGAAGTCTCTCTTCTCCATTTGCTTCGCTGGAATGGTTGATGAGGTGCACTGCCGAGCTTTATACTGATTATTCTTCGATGATGGTACTTCGTTGAATATGATGATAAAGCAAGTTTTCTTGGTATCTTCTTCTTTGTTAATGTGCGAGATTCTCTTGGTTACTGCATCTTCCTCTTCTTCGAGAAACTTTTCTACTTGTGTAATATTTCTTAGCCTTTGCCTCAAGTATAGGAAATTATATTGTCGGCACGATTGTACTTCACGCTTTGAATACATCGCTGCGAACCACAAAGCAATTCAGTGATTAGAAAAGCTTTAATCTAATTTACATACGAAGAGTGAAAACATCGCCGGACATTTATTACTCAATGGTTTCTGAATCCCTTTTATGGGTTGTAGATCATGATTTATTGAAAGCAAATCTACAATTAAAACTCGTTATGAACCAAGGGTTTTGGAAAGAAAATCTGATTCATGTTGAGAAATAAATAAAGTTTTCATAAAAAGTTTCTTTCAAAATATTTGTTTGTAAATCCCTGGATCGGAAAGCTAATGGATAAAAAAGAGTTAAAGAAGAAGAATTCATCCTTTTAAAATCAATTGTTGATGCAGACTGCTTTTTGTCAAAATTTTTCCAAAATTTTGTTTATAGATCGCCCGATCTGTAAATTTAAAGAGTGAAATTAAAGAAACAAGAGAGAACTCATCCTTCATAATAATAGATTGTTGATGTAGCTTTTGTTTGTTTCTATCATATCTCGTCCTCTTTATTTTCTGGAACTTCAGATGATAAATCTTCATGTAAACTCCCAAATTTTTTGCATGATAAATCTTCATGATAAATCCCTATTTCTAGCGCCAAAAATGTAGTTGCAGGAAATCCCCACACCCCATATAATATTTTCTAGATCTAAATCTATTTCATAATCAAAATAAAGATTAAAGTGCTAAAATTGTAAAATGGACACAAGGATTTTTTACATGGTTCGATCAATGTGATCTACATCCATGGTTCTTCACTATAATTGTTGAAATTACATAAGTATTACTTTTAGAATCTCCATTAATGGATATTTTGTAGAGCTCTAGATCTAGTTTTAGGGGATGAAGATGATAAAGAAAATAAAGTCTCTCTCTAAAAATATCTCTCCCTTACCAAATGTGTCCTCCCTTTTCTCTCTCTTGCTCTTCTCTTTATATAGGTGTTTACATAGTGGATGACAGCTCATACATAGTGGAGTACAGCTCATAATTTCGCAGGCTCTTGATAATTTTGCAGGCTCTTGCTACATTTCGCAAGATAAGGTATATTTTCGCAAACTCTTACTGTTGTGCGATATTTGGATCCTACACAAATCTTCTCTTATTCTTCACGGAAATTCACATATCTTGCAATCAATCACCACGATATTTTCCTTCTCTGCAAAGATTTTATTTCCTTCTTCAAGCATTGTTGATGTCGACACACTCCAACATCCTGGGTTCACGTTTAGTTAGAGTAAAAACTCAGCCAACTCCCGTCGAGAACACAGTAGCCACGGGAGAATAAATATTCTCATGCACTGGCTTATCCAACTCGATTAACACCTCACTTCTTCACGCGTTAACTTGCAACTGAAACACTCCTATCATGAAGAAACACGTTCCAGACGAAGTCAAACACTCTGCAGCTTCATGCAACTCCCAGAAATAACTCAAAGAATCCCGAGGATAACTCCAACCCTATTTCTTCAAATCGATGAATATATTCCTTTTTTTCCGAAATCAAAACACTTACCAAACCTGTTTTGGCGTAACAGGCTGGTATTAATCCATATGGCCGATTAAATCTCCCAAACTCCTACCCAAAATCGATCCAGAATATCTCGCAGGGAACCGAAATTTCAAACAATATCTTCCCGCCAAAATCAGTTATTCACGAAGATGAAAATGGACAGCCCTTAGCCAAATCCGGAGTGTGAATAACAATATATGCTGAATAGTAAAGAAGGTGCCCCTTATCAAATGAGGTGCCCCTTATCCAAAGTGAGAGTCCAAATAATAGATGTCCTCCGGGGTGCTTTTATCAACTTTTCGAGCCGATTTTTCCAAAAATGTTTATTTCCCAAAAACACCTACAAACACACAAAACACCATAATAAGTACAAAATCGAGTACCATTACAAAATCGAGTACCAACGATACAGAAAATTGAGGACAAAATTAGACACAAAAATGTGTCTATCAAATACCCCCAAACTTATTACTCCCTCCCGCCCACGTTAGTTGAGCTAATTTGTTTTAGAGTTTGTCCCACAAATAGATGAGATATTTCACTAATCAAGATGATATTTCTAAAACTACCTTTTTAATTGATTATTGTTTCTATGAGAAATATGTATAATTTGATAGCCATGTTTATACTCGTTACGTAGGTATTTTAAAATGCTTTTCAACGATATAAAATTTACGAAAAACCGTGGTATAGTTTAAGAGATAAACTAGTACGACCGTTTCCACGGTGGGAGGGCCGACCGAAGAAGAATCTCGAAGATGGGGTTTGTCTCACGACTACTTTCGTCCCGTTTAAGAAAAGTGATACTTTCGCTCCGTTTCGGAAAAAGTGATACTTTCTCCCGTTTCGAAAAAAGTATCACTTTTTCTGAAACAAAGCGAAAGTATCATTTTTTCCGAAACGGAGCGAAAGTATCACTTTTCCCGAAACATAGCGAAAGTATCACTTTTCCCGAAACGGAGTGAAAGTATCACTTTTCCCGAAACGGGATGTGAAAGTATCACCTTTTCTTAAAAGGAAAATTAGTCGATCCATAAACCAAAATATGGTTGCATGATGTGTTATGCATCCTTTGTGGTGGTTTGCATAATGGCTATGTATTCAATTTTCGAGAATTGTGCCTAAAATGAAAGTATCATTTTTCTTGAAACGGAGGGAGTACATCGTTTTATTAGTTGCAACGGAAAATTAGTTGATGAATAAACCAAAATTTTGCTACATAAAGTATTATGTATCCTTTATGGTAGTTTGCATAATGGATATACATTTAATTTTCTAAAATTGTGCCTAAAATGATAGATACCTCCGATTTTTTTCGTAAAAACTCTAAATTTGATATTGTTGTATACTTGTTGCGTAGAGTTTTTTATAACATTTCCAATGAGATAAAATTTATAAAATTCCAAGGCACGGATTTTTAGATATGTTATATTAAAGTTTGTTGTCCAATTATACCCCTGAAAAGATAGGATACACAAGGAGTAAGTTATAGTAATTGGACTAAAAGGGAGGGACATTTTTGGTTTTTCGGCCCTGACCATTTCCAATCTTTTTGTGTCAATTGATCACTTACATTTTACAAAAAAGTGGCCATATAAAGGTCCTCCCTCGCTTCGCTCGGTCGGCCCAATCATTTCGAAGTTTTACAAGTTATTATGTATAAGGGCATACTTGTAAAAAATACTTAAACATACTCCCCTTCTTTCCCTCGCCTTAATAATTGTGCAAAGTACAAATGGCTCAACTAATTTGGGACGGAGGGAGTATTTGCTAGTCCTCGAGCAAATTTATTCTAGAAAATAAAATCCTAACTCACTGTCGCAGGCATCGCGATTGCACTTAGCGTGTGCAACAAGCCTTAGAACCCCTAGGTGGCCCTAGTGACCGAGTTATAGTCTCGGGAGGGTTTACAAGAGGTGTACCCACAAAACCTTTACTCCAGACTCTAGCTATCTACGCAGAACCTTGGAAAGCACTAAATAATCTCCTTGGTTGGCATACTCTCATCGACTACGGGGAGGAAGTACCCGATGCGAAATTCCAATCGTTGTACACGAGTTTGCACTCAAGCATACTAAAATTCATATATAAGTGACAGAGCTCTACTCAGATAGTAGCACTATGGACATCGATATCCGGAGTCAAACTAATCACATGAAAAGGTCAAGAAGATGGATATAGAGAAAACGTAGATGGTTTTAAGGTGAACGGTGTTTCCCATATCTGTCTGAAGGCCTCTGCCAAGATGAACCTACCATAATGGACTGAGATACCGGTCTGACTAATATCAACACAAATGGCATATACAAGGGGACCAGCAATCGATAATCCTAACTCTAGGTCAACACAACTGGCATATACAAGGGAACCGGTCGACTTTATTGAATTTATTCCGGTTGGTCTGATGGTCAGGTCTCAACTTCTTTTTCTTTTTTCTTTTCATTTTTCATTTTTTATTCTTTTCATTTTTTGTTTCTTTTCATTTTCATTTTTATTTTTTTTGGTATCTCAATCACTCTATTTCACCCTAGCAATGGTAACAACTTGATTCGTGTGTCCCACCAAATCACTTAAAATAAAAGAAAAATAAAAATAGAAGGTGAAAAGGACTCAACGAGATATGGCGAAACTACCATGTTATTTCTAACACCTGAGCTTTGTGCTTTTATGAATAGACTCTTTAGATGTTTCCATCTAATCAGATTGGTTCCTCAACTCCTACAACCAAGATGCTTTAATCCACTTAGATTGGTTAGTGCTATCCTTAATAGGCATAAATTTCTAGGCTCTGGAGTTTATTTATTGCAACTAAAAAGTTTCTCGCATACCCCCAAACTTAAATCTAACATTGTCCTCAATGTTATAAAGATGAAATTAAAAGCATGAACAAGGAGAAACTGTTACCACTTGAAGAAAAGAGTTAAGGAAAGATATTACCGTGTTGCATGACCATGGGTTACCTCCCAAGAAGTGCTAAGTTTGAGGCCATGCATTATCCTAGTGATGTGAACTCTGCTTTCTCTATTGATGTTATTGATTCGTTAGCACAACAGATGTTTGATTTGAGCAATGAGGATGAACTTGGAGTTGTGTTGCGAAATAACATTGATTTGGACGTTCATGGGCAATCGAATTTGGACTTCTATTTAGTCAAAGAGCTAGTGGAGATGTGTGGTGCTTTAACAAAGATTAAAAGAAGCTCGAACGGGTAATATCTATTATATTTCTTTACCCGTAAATAATGAGGTTCCTTTACCTTCTTCAAGCAGGCACCTAAACTAGAATTGAAGCCTCTTCCCGATCACTTAAAGTATGCATATTTAGGTGATAAAGAGGAGATTCCGGTGATTATTGCAAAGAATCAAGTGCCATACAAGAAGAACGTCTACTTCGGATTACGAAGGAGCATAAAACGGCCATTGGTTGGACAATTGCGACATTAGAGGCATTAGTCCATCAATGTGCATGCACAAAATCCTTATTGAAGATGATAGCAAGCCGGTACGTGATGCTCAGCGTAGGATTAACCCACCAATGATAAAGGTCGTGAAGAAAGAGATCCTCAAATTACCAAGTGTGGGGGTAATTTACCCAATTTCTGACAGCAAATGGGTTAGTCCGGTACAAGTGTTGCCTAAGAAATCGAGTGTCACTGTTGTTAGAAATCAAGATGATGAACTTGTTCCTACAAGAGTTCAAACAGGATGGAGAGTGTGCATAGACTACCGAAAGCTTAATGCCGCAACAAGAAAGGATCGCTTTCCTTTGCCTTTCATTGATCAAATGCTAGAAAGGTTAGCGGGACATTCACATTATTGCTTTTCGGACGGTTATTCAAACTGGTACAATCAGATTGTTATTGCACCGGAGGATCAAGAGAAGACCACTTTTACTTGTCCTTTTGGTACGTTTGCCTATAGACGGATGCCGTTTGGTCTTTGCAATGCGCCTACCACTTTTCAGAGATGTATGGTTAGTATATTTTTTGATTATGTGGAAAACATCATTGAGGTATTTATGGACGTTTTTAGTGTTTATGGCAATTCATTTGATATTTGTTTACAAAATCCTGAACTTGTGCTAAAAAGATGCGTAGACACTAATCTTGTTTAAAATTTGGAGAAATGCCACTTTATGGTAAACCATGGTATAGTGCTAGGTCACATCGCTTCCTCTCAAGGGCTCCAAGTTGACAAAGCAAAGATAGACTTAATAAGGAACTTACAATACCCAACTTCGGTGAGGGAGATTCGCTCGTTTCTTGGTCATGCAGGTTTTTACAGGCGGTTTATCGAAGATTTCTCCAAAATCTCAATGCCGATGTGCAAATTGTTGCAAAAAAATGTTGCTTTTAACTTCAACAAGGAGTGTAAATAAGCCTTTGACAAATTGAAAGAATTGTTGACAACTGCGCGATTATCAAGTCACCGGATTGGAGTTTTCCATTTGAATTAATGTGTGATGCAAGTGACTATGCGGTTGGAGCTGTTTTGGGTGAAAGAGTGGACAAGCTGTCCCATGTGATTTATTATGCATCTAGGACCCTAAACGATGCTCAAATTAATTATTCTACCACCAAGAAAGAGTTGTTGGCTATAGTGTTTGCACTAGAAAAATTTAGATCATATTTGGTGGGTGAAAAAGTAGTTGTGTATTCCGTTCATGCGGCACTTAGGTACCTACTTAAGAAGAAAGAATCTAAGCCGAGACTTATACGGTGGATATTGTATTGCAAGAGTTTGATTATGAAATCAAAGATAAGAGAGGTGTTGAAAATACTATTTTGGATCATCTTAGTAGACTTGTTTTTTCCGAAGAAGAACTTCTTTTACAAGATCGTTTTCCAAACGAACAACTTTTCTCAATTGAAGATTCAACACCTTGGTATACTGATATAGTGAACTACTTGGTTACAAGGCAAGTACCTAGTACAATGTCTAATTTTCAAAAGCTTAAGCTTAAGAAGATAGCCAAGAAGTATGTGTGGGATGAGCCCTACTTGTGGAAATATGGTTCCGATCAAATAATCCGCAGGTGCGTACCCAACTCTGAATTCCAATCCATCCTTACTTTTTGCCATACTTATGCATGTGGTGGTCATTTTGGTTCTAAACGTACCGCTCTCAAAGTCCTTGAGAGCGGATTTTATTGGCATACCTTATTTGAGGATGCATACATTTTTTGTAAAGCTTGTGATAGATGTCAACGAACGGGCAATCTAGGTGCTCGAAATCAAATGCCACTCACACAAATTCTTTCTGTGGGAGCATTTGATGTGTGGGGAATTGATTTTATGGGTCCTTTTGTTAATTCAAATGGAAAATTTTATATACTTTTTGTTGTGGATTATGTTTCAAAATGGGTGGAAGCTAAAGCCACCCCTACTATTGATTCTCAAGTTGTTTATGAGTTTGTGAAGGAACATATTTTTTCTAGACATGGTACACCAAGAGTGGTTATCGTTGATGGAGGTTCGCACTTCAAGAAATACTTCCATGCCCTTCTAAGAAGTACAACATAAATCACAAGGTCGGTCGCCATATCACCCACAAACTAGTGGGCAAGCTGAAATTTCAAATCGTGAGATCAAGTCCATCTTGAGAAAACCGTTAACACAACACGGAAAGATTGGAGTTATAGACTCAACGATGCACTTTGGGCGTATATAACGGCGTATAAAACACCGATTGGTATGTCTCCATATTGGTTGGTGTATGGAAAAGCTTGTCATCTTCCCACGAACTTGAACATAAGGCTTATTGGGCGATAAAGATGTGCAACATGTATTATGACAATGCGGGGAAACATAAAAAGTTACAACTTAATGAGCTAGAGGAGATACGTAATGAAGCTTACGAGAGTGCTCGAATTTACAAGGAGAAGACTAAACTTTTCCATGACAAGATGATTTCTAGAAAGAGTTTTGTTGTGGGCCAAAAGTCCTTCTATTTAACTCTCGTCTTAAGTTGTTTCCCGGTAAAGCTAAGGTCACATTGAGTGGACCTTTTGTTGTTACTAATGTTTTTCCTTATGGTCCAATTGAAGTTACTAGTCTCACGAAAGGGACGATATTCAAAGTAAACGGCCATAGATTAAAGCATATTACAAAAACTTCCCTACGGAGAATGTGGACGTGATTGAGCTTCGTGATGTACTCCTCCGGAGGAATAGTTTGAGAATGCCAAGTCGCCGACGACTTTAAACCAAGCGCTAAATGGGAGGCAACCCATAGGTTTTGTATCTTAATCCCTTTGTTTTATTTTATTTTATTTTTGTTTTTCTTGTTTTCATGTCATATTTTCATCCCCGTGTTTAATTTCATTGAGTCCGAAATCTATTTTAGAAGAAAATTATGACTGAATACCTTTTCGTCGAGAAAAATTCAGATCGCGCGTAGTTCAGTCCAGAGACCATAACTGTCACACCGTTTATCGAAAAACTGTACCCTTTTGAAACTTCGTAGAAAACACGTAGATGACCAACTTTTGTGAAATTAAGTGTTTCCAAATTCCTTACCAATTTGTACAGTTTTGGCGTTTTATCTGCTGTTACGTCGTAATTCGTAATTTTTCGGTTTTACACATTGACGACAATGTGAAGTTTAAGTGTGGGGGAGTATTTTGCATATAGATTTTTCATTTTTTTTTTTGCATAAAACCTTCAACTTGTAGAGATTTTAGAGTCAATAGCATACTTCTAGGTATGTTTACATAGAGAATTCTCACCGACATAACTAAACTTGGAAGTGTTAGGGAACTACGTTGGATTTCTTGCTTGTTAGAGTGTTAAATAATGGATTTAATCATGCCGGTGATGCAAATTATGAGCAAGGAGAAATGCATTATTAGATTTGCTGATCAATCATTAGTGGAGACTACCTATTTTCAAATCAACAGAAGCACCAGACCAAATTTTCTTTGTAGCTGACTAAAGAGCTTTCATTTGAGTGTGTGTCACCGTGACGTTAATTCCGCGTAGAATGGTGAGCTACCGAACCTCCCACCAATAGAAGCACTACTCTTTGATATCTTGAGTGCTAATTTTGTCAATCATGAGGGTGACGTCTATAGACGAAAACCATCTTCTTGTAGTTTGATTTGCAATTAGCACCATTTTCTCTCTCTCCAATAACAGTCCATAGAAACACATCATCATCAACAAGGTAGCGACATCAAAATCTACAAGGGAAGTTGAAAACGTTTGAGGTTTACAAGCAACAATACAAGGAAGAGCAAAATTTCATATCCAAGTAAAGCAACATACAATGAGTAGATTTTTATATACATGTTGAAGACTTACAAACAATGAGCGGAATTATATATCTAAGTATGAAGACTTATTAGAAGAGCGAAGAAAATCAAAAGATGAGAATTATTGGAGTTTATGATATCGAAGACAATACAAGTTGTGTAGAATCAAGCGGTGAAGCAATTCACCCATGGATATTTCCATTGTTATTTTTGTATTATTTTTCTTGTCACATGAAAAAAAAATTGAAAAAAAAAGACGAGAAAAATTTGTTATTTTTTTTATTTATTTAATAAGGCCGTGGGGAAGGAAGTTTCAAGCAACAAAGAATAGAGGAAAAGAGTTACAATTGTCAAAGTTCTATGAAGTTCAAGAGTTTATCATCATGCAGTTGAAGACCGAAGATGAAGATCAAGAAGATGAAGAAGACCGATTGAAGACGTTTCTATTGGATGTTGTGAGAGTGGTGTTATCATCATTGCAATCGGATGTGAAGGTGGTAAGTACTCTCGTCCTCGATAATAGTGGTTGATTTCCTTTCTTAGAGATCATCGTAAAAAGATTTTATTTCCCACGATCTTGTGGGGTCTCCGAAATAATTCGGAAGGTTACCTTCCCACCCTTCAACGTGTGTAGGATTCTCTCTTCATTCCTACCCGCACACACATGTGAGACCCATAAAAAAGCCGTCTTAGTGAGTGAAATTATCATAAAATCCTTTTAAGTGAGGCGGAAGTCGAGGCGAAATGCTTATTGATCGCTTCTCAAAAAAATGCGTTCTCTCATTATGGCATGGTTATTTCTCACTCAACATTTAAGAATGAGAATATGTTCTTTGGTATTTCTAACTTCTTATTACTAGCATGCAGAAACTATATGTCCTCATAGCTCTTTGGATGCTTGGGAAGCTGGAACGCTTTGAAGTTGGAGTAGGTTTTGTGGGTATACCTCTCGTAAGCCCTCACGAGAATATAACTCGTCCACTAGGGACACCTAGGCGTTTAAAGGCCTGTTGCAAATGCTAAGTGCAACCGTAATCTCGACGACATGGAGTTGTTGTATTTAGATAGTTTGCTCGAGGACTAGCAAAAGCCAAGTGTGGGGGAATTTGTTAAGTGCATATTTTGCATATATTTAGTGCCGAACCCATGCTAGTAATTGCTTATATTCTTGCAAATTATTATATATTACGTTTGTTTTTCTCTATTTATGTTTTATTAGGTGAATCATCCAAAAGAAGAGAATTGGCGCTTATTTGTGCAATAAAAGAAGTTAGCTAAAAGCGGAGAAGGCAAAAGACCAAGTGGAACTCGTTCAAACCTAGGAGTCCTTGATATCATCTCGAAGAGGACGAAAAGACGAAGCCAACGGTGAATGAATGGAGTCAATCCGACGCCCTATGGAGAAGTTATAGGCGAGACGAGAAGTTGAGCTTGTCGGTTCCTCGGAACTGACAGTATAATGGGAGTGGAGCAGAAACTGAACTGTCAGTCTTGCAAGACTGACAGTTGAAATCTAAATACTACCTGCTAATTGGATAAGGGTCTGCCGCTATCATCTTCTTTACCATGCAATCACGACCATTTCAGGGTTCATGCAGAGGTTAACGGTGACGAGGCTTATCGAGACTTATGAACTCGATAGATGGAGTTTGCTGAGATACTGCATATGAGAATGAAACTCAAGTTTAGTTTATATGAAGAAGGGAGTTTGGCAGTGATGGAGGTGTTTCTCATGAGACGAAGATGGACTGCTGCCATCCAGCGAATGATGAAGCTCGTGGTGGTGATTAGTGAAGAATTAAAATTCGAGCTTGGTAAATATGAAGAGGTCTGTTGGTTGTTGTTAATGGAAAATATGATAGAAAAGAGTGTACAGAGTTGTTGTGATCGATGGTGGTGACTGATGGGAATGATGGTTTTCAGTTTCGTCGTTGTCATGATTGGAAATGGAGAGCAAGTACGAGTGTTTGAGGTGTTCGGTTCGTATGGGTTGTTGCCCTGGCCTTAGTGAAGAAGAGAAGCTCGTAATTGCTGCCAGTTCCAGTTCAAAGCAAAGATGGAGATCGACATGTGATGAATGGAGCAAGAGCAGCGAGAGAGTTTGGTCGTGATTAAAACATAGAAGAACATGATGCAATATTGATCGATAATGGTTCATGGCAGTGTGATAATGGCAAGAATCGATAGATGGAGTTTGCTGCTCGATGGAAGAAAAGAGAAGGAAAATGAAGAGCTGCCGGAAAGAAAAAACTTAAAGTTACAGGGAAACTTACGGCTAGAAAGTTTCAGCCGCAAAACTGTAGAGAAAGATAGTAAAAGTTCCAGGAGAGTTTGCGTATGGGAAAACCCAGCCGTGTTTGAAAAGAAGAAAATTGTGAAAAGTTACAGGAGAACACACGGACGGAAAGTCCTAGCCGTAAGAGAAGAAAAAAAAAATAGGGTGTCGGTTTCTTTAAACTGACAAGACAAATATGATTTCTTTTGGGCTGGGCTTTGCACAGTGGACGTGGCCCATTGGTTGTGGGTGTTATTTCACACGAATTTGGCTAAGTTTTGGAGGAATTTTGGCAAGTTTAACATCTTATTTCGATCGGGATTCGAGCACGGACACTCCTACAACTTGGGTACTATATAAGAAACTCTTCTAATATTTTTGGAGATATCTTATAATCTTTTATCAAGCTTTTGGGAGGAGAACACAAGAGGAGAAACCTAGGGTTTTGGAGCTATTTTCATCACCGTAATTATTTCTCTTACTTTTATCATATGTATCTCATGGGTTTCACTAATCCCATGAGTAGCTAAACTTCTTAGTGATTGGGGATGAATTCTAAGTTCTAATATATGATTCAATTTAGCATATAAATCTATTTTGACTCTTCATATGATTATTGTTTGTTTTTACAATAATTAATTTTATGTTTGATTGATAAATTGTTTAGGTGGCCAATCAACTAGTTTATTAGTTAACCTAATGCTAGTAGAGAATTAGGATATCCTTAATTTTTGAATAATTCTCTACACGAGTAGAAATTGTGAAACCTTGCAGAGGGATTGGAGCAATCGCAAGTAGAAACAACACTAGAAGGTGAACCTTGCGCTAAGAGTTCAACTACTAGGATTGACCTAAATTCACAAAATATAAAGCATTCGACCAAATTACACTTAGAGTGCGCTACTTCTAGGTGGGTTATAGAATAGAATCTGGCATTCGAGCGCTTCGGTGTCCAATAACTTAAGGAATTTTGAGGATAGCACTCACACAATGCCTACGGTTGATAATAATCAGGAATGATAAAGAATAGATGAATATGCTACTTTGATGACTATTTAGTAATGAAGAAGGATTCCCGATCATATTTCTCCATATTGCTTGCAACTCAATTTTCAATTGCTTTATTTAGTCTGTTTACAATCTAAAAACAAAACCCCCCAATTGTGACCTTTTTGACAACTAAACTCCCTGCTCTTCGTAGGAACGATCCTTGCTTCCATTATATTACCAGTTAATTGTGTGGAAATAAGTGATTTAATTTGATTGCACTCACGACACGCATCAAATTTTGGCGCCGCTGCCGGGTAGCAGTCGTTAGCTTTAGTTGTTTCTTTTAGTTTTATTTTGTTTTTAGATTTTGTTTTTAGTTTTTAACTTTGTTTTCTAGATTTTTGTTTTAAGTACTTAATCTCTGGCATCGAAGGATTGGAATTACGAGAGGTGCGGAATTCAAACTCGTAAAGGAACGGTACTTCAAGCAAGTAAGAAGTTGCAACCAGAGCCCTCTACATCAACAATGGTAGGCGGTACAAATAACCAACCACCACCTCCACCTGTGGAGAGGAAGCTAGGAGAGTTGACATCTCCATGCTTAGATTCGTAACCACTGTGCATTACAATCACTAACCCAGTGGAGCTGAAGTCGAATCTACTTCATCATCTACCGAAGTTCAAGAGACATCCTGGTGAAGATTCGAACCGTCATCTTCAAGTATTTCAACACAAGATGACAAGTCTAAGGCAAGGAACCGAAGATAGAGATATGGCTATGCTACAAGATTTTCCGTTATCATTAATAGACTTAGCAGAAGAATGGTTGTATTATCTTCCTTCAGGGAGTGTCACAACATGGAATGAGATGAAAAAGCTATTTCTGGAGAAGTACTTTCCTGCTTCTAAGGCGGCTGCTCACCAAAGAGATTAGTAGTATTCTCGACATCGGGGAATCACTTTATGAATACCGGGAGAGATACAAGAGGTTGCTGGCGAGTTGCCCTCACCACAATATATCTCAACACTTATTATTCAATACTTCTACGAAGGATTACTTCCAGAACATAGGAATTTGATTGATGCAGCAGCCGGTGGTTCACTCACTGAGAAGACAATCTCGCAAGCAACTAGTCTGATTGAGAGTATGGCCTCAAATGCTCAACAGTTTTATACAAGACATGACTCAAATTTCAGAAGGGTTAGCGAGATGGGGAGTCTCCGAATACAGAGCACCGGTTAAGTACAATTGAGAAGGTGATTCATCGTATAACTTCTGTAGTAGCTCCACCATATGAAGAAGAGGCCGAGGTTAATGCTCTATTTCCTAATCCAAGGCCAAGGTATGATCCATATTCTAACACTTATAATCCAGGTTGGAAAGATCATCCTAGTTTCAGTTTTGCAAACAAGCAAGCTGCAACTCCTAATCCTTATGCGAGGCACGGTGGTTTTCAACAACAATTCCAACCACAACCGCAACCACAAGCTCCAAAGGAGGATGCCTCTGAGAAGATGATTACCATGATGCAAGGTCTTTCATCTATGTTCCAACAAAGTCAACAGAAAGCCGAACAAAATCAGTTAAAAACTGATAATGCTATTAGAGATCTACAAACTCAAATGGGGCAACACTACGGATGTGAATCTACGAAATCACAAGCATCGACAAAGTTGCCATCTCAACCTTTTGTGAATCCAAGAGAGCATCTCAATGCAGTGACTTTAAGAAGTGGGAAACAAATGGAAGAGCTAAAGCAATAAGAAGTGGTTAATAACGACATCGAAAAGGAAATAGAGGTGGAAACCGTACCAAAGGAAAAGCCAACCTCAACCGGCCAACCTAAGGACACGGTTCCCACCTTTACCACACCACCTCCTTTCCCTAGTCGTTTGCCAAATCAAAGAAGCAAGCTCAAGATAAGGAGATCATGGATATTTTCAGCAAGATACAAATCAACATTCTATTTATTGAAGCCATCGTAACCGTACCTGTGTATGCTAAGGTTTTGAAAATTTGTGCACAAGTAAGGATAGGTTGATTGCTAATGAAATTACTCGAGTGGGAGAAAGTGCAACAACTATGCTATTGAAGAAGATGTCTGCAAAGTGTGAAGATCAGGATGGCTTCACAGTGCCAATTATTATTGGTAAACGACGATTCGAGCGTGCTTTGCTTGATTTGAGAGCATCCATAAGTGTTATGTCAACCGATGTTTATGATTCTTTGAATCTTGGACCTTTGAAAGAGGCAAAGATTACTATTCAATTGGAAAACAAGTCCAATATATATCCTAAGGCAGTCACGGAGGACGTGTTAGTTCAAGTGAATCAGTTAATCTTTCCGGTTGATTTCTACATTGTGGATATGCAAAATGGAGATAATTGTTAATCTACTTCGTGACTTCTTGGGAGACCGTTTATGAAAACAGCAAAGACCAAGATTGATGTGGACAATGGTACACTCACTATGGAATTTGATAAGGAGATCATTCGCTTCAACATATTTAAGGCCATGCGTTATCCTAGTGATGTGCACTCCGCTTTCTCTATAGATGTTATTGATTCGTTAGCACAACAAATGTTTGATTTGAGCAATGAGGATGAACTTGGAGTTGTGTTGCGAAATATCATTGATTTGGACGTTCATGGGCAACCAAATTGGACATCGATTTAGTCAAAGAGCTAATGGAGATGTGTGGTGCTTTAACATCATTACAAGAAGCTCGAACGGGTAATATCTATTATATTTCTTTACCCAGTAACTAATGAGGTTCCTTTACCTTCACAGTGCAGGCACCTAAACTATAATTGAAGCCTCTTCCCAATCACTTAAAGTATGCATATTTGGGTGATAAAGAGGAGCTTACGGTAATTATTACAAAGAATCTCAGTGCCATACAAGAAGAACGTCTACTTCGGGTTCTGAAAGAGCATAAAACGACCATTGGTTGGACAATTGCTGACATTAGAGGCATTAGTCCATCAATGTGCATGCATAGAATCCTTATGGAAGACGATAGCAAGCCGGTACGTGATGCTCAGCGTAGGCTTAACCCACCAATGATGGATGTCGTGAAGAAAGAGATCCTCAAATTACTAAGTGTGGGGGTAATTTACCCAATTTCGACAAAAATGGGTTAGTCCCAAGACAAGTGGTGCCTAAGAAATCGGGTGTCACTATTATTAGAAATCAAGATGATGAACTTGTTCCTACAAGAGTTCAAACAGGATGGAGAGTGTGCATAGTTACCGAAAGCTTAATGCCGCAACAAGAAAGGATCACTTTCATTTGCCTTTTATTGATCAAATGCTAGAAAGGTTAGCGGGACATTCACATTATTGCTTTTTGGACGGTTATTCGGGGTACAATCAGATTGTTATTGCACCGGAGGATCAAGAGAAGATCACTTTTACTTGTCCTTTTGGTACGTTTGCCTATAGACGGATGCCGTTTGGTCTTTGCAATGCGCCTGCCACTTTTCGAGATGTATGCTTAGTATATTTTTTTATTACGTGGAAAACATCATTGAGGTATTTATGGACGATTTTAGTGTTTATACCAATTCATTTTATATTTGTTTACAAAATCTTGAACTGTGCTAAAAGATGCGTAGACACTAATCTTGTTTAAAATTGGGAGAAATGCCACTTTATGGTAAACCATGGTATAGTGCTAGGTCACATCGTTTCCTCTCAAGGGCTCGAAGTTGACAAAGCAAAGATAGACTTAATAAGGAACTTACAATACCCCACTTCGGTGAGGGAGATTCGCTCGTTTTTGGTCATGCAGGTTTTACAGACGGTTTATCAAAGATTTCTCCAAAATCTCAATGCCGATGTGCAAATTGTTGCAAAAAGAGGTTGCTTTGAACTTCAACAAGGAGTGTAAAGAATCCTTTGACAAATTGAAAGAATTGTTGACAACTGCGCCGATTATCAAGTCACCGGATTGGAGTTTGCCATTTGAATTAATGTGTGATGCAAGTGACTATGCGGTTGGAGCTGTTTTGGGTGAAAGAGTGGACAAGTCGTCCCATGTGATTTATTATGCATCTAGGACCCTAAACGATGCTCAAATTAATTATTCTACCACCGAGAAAGAGTTGTTGGCTATATTGTTTGCACTAGAAAAATTTAGATCATATTTGGTGGGTGCAAAAGTAGTTGTGTATTCCGATCATGCAACACTTAGGTACCTACTTAAGAAGAAAGAAGCTAAGCCGAGACTTATACGGTGGATATTGTATTACAAGAGTTTGATTATGAAATCAAAGATAAGAGAGGAGTTGAAAATACTATTGAGGATCATCTTAGTAGACTTGTTTTTTCCGAAGAAGAACTTCCTTTACAAGATCGTTTTCCGATTTAGCAACTTTTCTCAATTGAAGATTCAACACCTTGGTATCTTGATATAGTGAACTACTTGGTTACAAGGCAAGTACCTAGTACAATGTCTAATTTTCAAAAGCTTAAGCTTAAGAAGATAGCCAAGAAGTATGTGTGGGATGAGCCCTACTTGTGGAAATATGGTTCCGATCAAATAATCCGCAGGTGCGTACCCAACTCTGAATTCCAATCCATCATTTATTTTTGCCATACTTATGCATGTGGTGGTCATTTTGGTTCTAAACGTACCGCTCTCAAAGTCCTTGAGAGCGGATTTTATTGGCCTACCTTATTTTGGGATGCATACATTTTTTGTAAAGCTTGTGACAGATGTCAACGAACGAGCAATCTAGGTGCTCGAAATCAAATGTCACTCACACCAATTCTTTCTGTGGAAGCATTTGATGTGTTGGGAATTGATTTTATGGGTCCTTTTGTTAATTCGAATGGAAAATTTTATATACTTTTTGTTGTGGATTATGTTTCAAAATGGGTGGAAGCTAAAGCCACCCCTACTAATGATTCTCAAGTTGTTTATGAGTTTGTGAAGGAATATATTTTTTCTAGACATGTTACACCAAGAGTGGTTATCAGTGATGAAGGTTCGCACTTCAAGAAATACTTCCATGCTCTTCTCAAGAAGTACAACATAAATCACAAGGTCGGTATGCTATATCACCCACAAACTAGCGGCAAGCTGAAATTTCAAATCGTGAGATCAAGTCCATCTTGGATAAAACCGTTAACACAACACGGAAAGATTGGAGTTATAGAATCAACGATGCACTTTGGGCATATATAACGGCGTATAAAACACCGATTGGTATGTCTCCATATTGGTTGGTGTATGGAAAAGCTTGTCATATTCCGGTTGAACTTGAACATAAGGCTTATTGGGCGATAAAGATGTGCAACATGGATTATGACAATGCGGGGAAACATAGAAGGTTACAACTTAATGAGCTAGAGGAGATACGTAATGAAGCTTACAAGAGTGCTCGAATTTACAAGGAGAAGACTAAACTTTTCCATGACAAGATGATTTCTAGAAAGAGTTTTGTTGTGGGCCAAATTGTCTTTCTATTGGAGTGGGCCTTTTGTTGTTACTAATGTTTTTCCTTATGGTGCAATTGAAGTTACTAGTCTCACGAAAGGGACGATATTCAAAGTAAACGCCATAGATTAAATCTATATTACGAAAACTTCCTCTACGGAGAATGTGGACGTTATTGAGCTTCGTGATGTACTCCCTTTGGAGGAGTAGTTTGGAGAATGCCAAGTTGGGCTGACGACTTTAAACCAAGAGCTAAATGGGAGGCAACCCATAGGTTTTGTATATTAATCCCTTTTATTTTATTTTATTTTTGTTTTTCTTGTTGTCATGTCATATTTTGATCCCAATTGAGTCCGAAATCTATTTTAGAAGAAAATTATGACGAATACCTTTTCGTCAGAAAAAATCAGACTGCGCGTAGTTCAGTCCAGAGACCATAACTGTCAGATCGTTTATCGAAACACTGTGCCCTTATGAAACTTCGTAGAAAAACACGTAGATGAACAACTTTTGTGAAATGAAGTTTTTCCAAATTCCTTACCAATTTGTACAGATTTGTCGTTTTATCTGCTGTTATGTCAAAATTCAGAATTTTCGGTTTTACACATTGAGGACAATGTGAAGTTTAAGTGTGGGGGAGTATTTTGCATATATATTTTTCATTTTTTTTGCATAAAACCTTCAACTTGTAGAGATTTTAGAGTCACTATCATACTTCTAGGTATGTTTACATAGAGAATTCTCAATTTACATAATCGACCTTGGAAGTGTTAGGTAACTACGTTGGATTTCTTGCTTGTTAGAGTGTTAAATAATGGATTTAATCATGCCAGTGATGCAAATTAGGAGCAGGGAGAAATGCATTATTAGAGCTGCTGATCAATCATTAGTGGAGACTACCTATTTTCAAATCAACAGAGGCACCAGACCAAATTTTCTTTGTAGCCGACTAAAGAGCTTTCTTTTGAGTGTATGTCACCGTACGTTATTTCCGGGTAGAATGGTGAGCTACCCAACCTCCCACCAATAGAAGCACTACTATTTGATATCTTGAGTGCTACTTTTGTCAATCATGAGGGTGACGTCTATAGACGAAAACCATCTTCTTGTAGTTTGATTTGCAATTAGCACAATTTTCTCTCTCGCCAACAACAGTCCATAGAAACACATCATCATCAACAAGGGAGCGACATCAAAATCTACAAGGGAAGTTGAAAACGTTTGAGGTTTACAAGCAACAATACAAGGAAGAGCAAAATTTCATATCCAAGTAAAGCAACATACAATGAGCATATTTTTATATACATGTTGAAGACTAACAAATAATGAGCGGAATTATATATCTAAGTATGAAGACTTATTAGAAGAGCGAAGAAAATCAAAAGATGAGAATTATTGGAGTTTATGATATCGAAGACAATACAAGTTGTGTAGAATCAAGCGGTGAAGTACTTCACCCATGGCTATTTCCATTGTTATTTTTGTATTATTTTTCTTGTCGCATGAAAAAAAAAATTGAAAAAAAAAAGACGAGAAAAATTTGTTATTTTGTTTTTATTTATTTAATAAGGCCGTGGGGAAGGAAGTTTCAAGCAACAAAGAATAGAGGAAAAGAGTTATTGTCAAAGTTTTATGAAGTTCAAGAGTTTATCATCAGCAGTTGAAGACCGAAGACAAAGACCAAGAAGATGAAGAAGACGAGCCGATCGAAGACGTTTCTATTGGATGTTGTGAGAGTGGTGTTATCATCATTGCAATCATATGTGAAGGTGGTAAGTACTCTCGTCCTAGATAATAGTGGTTGATTTCCTTTCTTAGAGATCACCGGAAAAAGATTTTTATTTCCCACGATCTTGTGGGTGTAGATGGGGAAAAACGATTCGCTGGTTTTTACAGAATTGAGAAGATGATCGCGCGGAGGAGACTCCTTGAACCGAGCGAAATGCTTAACCTCACACAGATGCACCGCAAGAAGGGAGTGCTTTGAATTCGAGAGATCAATCTGTAGTACTCCAGCCTAAACCAAGACAATGGCCGTTCCAGAGTAAATTCTGTCACAAGAGAGGATGGGTCGATCTGTAGGAGGGAAGCTGAGGAATGTATGAGATCAATGGTAATCGAAGATTGTAGGTGTGTTGTGTATTCTGAAAATAGTATAAATTCTGAATGATTGAATTTGCTCTGCTGAGAGTTGGATTGTTAATCTCGTGTTATCTGTGTGATGTGAGATTGTCCTTGTTTCAATCATGAATTGAACATGTCTGTTGAGACATTGATATAATGCGTGAATAAGCTAACATGAGCAAATATTGCTCATTCGATGAATTGTTGAATATTAATAGTTGAACCAATATTCCTTGGTTTGAGCAAATATTGCTCATCTGAGCAAATGTTACTCATTAGATGAATTATTGGTAGCATGACCAAATAAGATAGTGGTAATTGAACCGAGTATGATAAGTAAAATGTTGATCACGGGATCAACGTAAAATTATTAGCGTTTGAATATGGAATTATGAACCTTGGACTCAAAACCCTAATTTGATCAATTGGTGATTAACTGATGGTTTATTGAAAATTAACCACGGAGCAAAGGAGGGACCGGCTACACGGGATTATGGATCAACCATGTAGCGCCCAGATGCTCACGTGAGCAAATATCAAGGTTTCTTGAAGACCAGTTGATTTGATGAAAGGATGATTAAATGCTGGTTTAATCATTTATTAAAATAATGCTCGTCTAAACCTTAGGTAATAAAACCTAATTAATTATGAAGATGTGAGGGACCGACCAAGGGGTCATGAAACTGGCCTTGGGTAGTCACGGGATCAAATATTGATCGTCTTATGAAGTTCCAAGTTGTTCAGAAGAGTTTTGGACCTAATACGTGCAATTGCGCAAATTAGGTCAAAATTGTCAAAATACATGGGACCGGCCTCTTGCAAGCCAAAGAGACAACCTTGGTTGGTCAAGGTAACATGCTCACGTCACCAAAGTGTTCGTGTCTTAGTCCTGAGAATTTTGATATTTTCTGATGTGCGTTTGAGCAATCATTTGAGAAAATATGAAGAAATTAGGGTTTTGCTGAAACCGTGAAAACTTCATGAGATGAAGGAAAATAATAAAATAATGAAGGAATCATAAAGTGTGGGACTGACTATGGCCAAGACATGGCCGGTCCCATGGTATTTTCCCTAATTTTATTATGTTTTCATGATTTTAGGGAAATATCAGAAAACCAAGGAGTTTGTTAAAACCAAGGAGTTTTGTTGAAATCAAGGAGTTTCCATGAGATGAGGAAAACATAAAAAATAATAATAACAAAATAAGGGACGTGTGGGACAGGCTTGGGCATGGTTGGTCGGCTAGGACCCGGTCCCGTGAGTTTTCCCTAATTATATGTATTATTTCATGATTTGAAGGAATTTTCATAATTTGAAGGAAATACCATGAAATCAAGGAATTTCATGGGATTAAGGAAACATGAAAAATATGATAATAATAAAATAAAACGTGTGGGGCTAGCTAGGGCATGACCGGCCCAGCTATGGCCCTGGTCCCACGGGTTTCCTTAATTTTATATTATTTTTCATGGGATCAAGGAAATATCATGAGATTAAGGAGTTTTCATGAGATTAGGAAATAATAGTAAAATAATGAGGAACCATGAGGTGTGGGGCCGTCCCAGGATCAAGGCATGGCTGGTTGGCCAATAATCACGGCCCCACAATATTTCCCCTAATTTTATATTATTTCCTCAGTGTTAAGGAAACACCATGAAACTGAGGAGTTTCCTCAAAACGAAGGATATTTGTTCAAATGAAAGGATTTTCATGAGATCAAAGAAAATAATAAAATATGATAAAATAGAATTTGGGCGTGGGACCGGTCACGGCATGATCGGGTCGGCCGGTGAGCCACTCCCCTAGCGCCTTGACTATTATTTTATTATTTTCTTTACTATTTGCATAGGTTCATCGTCTCGTCGTATTTTGAAATACTTGTTCGTTTGGTGATTGTTAGTGCATCATCGTTGAGTACACTTACACCATTTTGGTCTGGGCTTACTCAAAGGTAGCTCGGATGCCCATGCATTGAATATTTATTACTAACCCATGGAATTCCTCACAAAGAAAGAACCATGAATTGAAGTAACGAAATATTATGAAAATAATGAATATTTTCCTGGGATTCAGTTAATGAATCTATTGATTTTGAGAATAATTAATTAATGGCTCTATACTAGCACGTTCATCTAGGAGCGTTAATTATTAAATTGAGTGATATGAGCTTGTTGAAGCGGCATATTTCTTTCATATAGCCAGGGAAAACATTGTTACATCCTGAAGGCGTTATTGCTCTATACTAGCGAGCAAGGCGGCTAGGAGCCGTCTAATCTTTCGATTCTATACGAAGTAATTACCGAAATTGCTCGGTATTTATGAGATATGTCGTTGCCTCGGTGAGAGACTACATATCCATATATACTCTAAGAGATAGTATTCTCGATCGGCATGAGCTTTCATGCTTTTCGATAAGAGACATGAGCCTCAATATTCATCGATTCTTTGGATCGGAATATTTATAATTATGGGTTTATGATTTTAGCCTTTGGCCGAAAATCCACCATCTACATTAAGTCCTCTGCTTAGTGAGGGACAATCATGTTCCTCGGTCGAAGATTGAATTGTGATTTTCCGGTCATAAACAATATAAGTAATTGAACTTAGTCGTAAGTTAAGATGTTCTCGGATTTCGATAGTACGAGCATACCATGTCTTGAATGAAGATCCCAGTGGCATGATAGAGTGTCGTTTGGTGGACATAAATTGGTATTGAACCACTGATTTGGACGACGGGACCTTGGTCGTTTAAGATTCGCGGGCCGGGCCTAATAAGGAAATCCTTAGACAATTAGGTTTTGGAAATAAAATTTGATATAAAAGGAATTAATCCCTTTTTTTAAAAATTTCCCACGACCAGTATCTTCATCACCTCTCCATCACCTTCATGCCAGCAACAGGAAGAGAGAAAATAATTTGTCGGAGCACCATCATCCGTCGTCGTCGTCCGACCAGTTTCCGGCCGGCGCCGACCAGGTGCGGATTTCTTTTTTTTTTTTGTTTGCTGATGTTTACATGAGTTTCATGAAGTGATCATGTTGAAATCATATATTTGTGTATGAGTAGGATTTTTGTTGAAAAACCCTTTTTTTGAAAACGTATGTTCGTTTGATCGTTAGTTTCGAAAACTAATAATAATCCCTAATTTAGGAGAGATTTTTCTTTATATATGAAGATTTAGGTCCAGTGATAAAACTAAGTTTATGATCTTTCATGTGAACCAAAGTTTTATCATGAAAAGGTGAATTTTCACAAAACCGAAATAAACCCTCGTTTTAAAGAATGACGATGATACGAAGAAAGAGTTTTTTTTTTTATATATGAACTTGTGTCTAATGATAAAATTTTGTTTATGAGCTTTCATGTAAATCAAAACTTCATCTTATAATGTGTGAGTTTTCACAAAATTGGAATAAACCTTCGTTTCGAAGATGTATGACGATACGAAGGAAAAAGATTTTTTTTTTGTAAAACCATAGCCTGTTCATGGATATGTATTTTTTGTGAAACCGTGGGATATCCCACGGATTTTATTTTCATGAGCTTTGCTCATCTCAAAGCATTTTTTTACGTGAATTAATCACGTTTACATATTTTTTTATATCAAGAGTATAAAGCACAGTTTGGCTAACTTAGCCTATCTGAGTGGTGGCCAGGATTTATCCTTGGCAAAGATAAATCAAAGGCTGTGGTTCTCCGTGCCACACCCTACAAGTCGCACACGTGGTGTTCATTCCAATATTATGAATTAAAAATGAATACTCAAGTCAAGATATGGAATTTCAAAAATTATAACGGGGAGGTTCGAACTCATGACCTATTGTGTCATAAGAGTGGCCTCTAACCATTGTTCCACCTTGGTTGGAATTGATAGAAAAGATAAATCAACAGTGGTTGTTTGTTCAACTTAAATATTAAGTGGTGGAAGCGGTGGAAGGTGTTACTAAGTGGTGGAGGCGGTAACATTAGTTTTGGTGGAAGAAATAGTGGCTACCGGATGGTTTTAATGGCGGTGGTATTGGTTTTTTCTTTTTGAATCAAAAATAATAATTTTTTTTACATGACGGGTAACATTGTATTGTGAAAAGTATAGTTGGTTATTTTTGACACGATCAAAAAAGGCGGATAACAAATACTTTTGGGATGATACCAAATCATATAAGACAAAATGGTTGTTTTTGGTACCACTGTTATCTTTGGTAACCGTTCGTATGCATGATTTTCAGTATTAACAAAAAACATATAGTTGAATAAATTAATTGACGACCTAGGTTTGTTAAATCTAAACTTTATACATGACGTGTGGGATTAAAAGTTATAAGTGTGCCCAATATTCTACGAGGGATGGAAAATGGTGGTGGTGGAGAAAGAAGTGATATCTGGTGGTTTGTGGTACTGGTCGGTTTTGATGAGTAGTAATTGACTATGTTAATTATGTGCTGCTACAAAAGGATAACACTATAAATTAGAAATGTGGTTGATCGTCTTAATGCTAATATAAACTCGGTTAAAATACATGAAAATTAAGAAGAAGAAAAAAACATTTGGATGTCACGTTATATAATAAATAACACTAAAAACTACATATTTAGTATCAAGGTTTCTCCGTCCAATAGATAAATCTAAGGTTGTATTGAGATCCCGTAAGCAGAGGGCGAGTTGGTCTTGGATTTCTGAATGATAATGAATATAATTAAACGCTCCCTCTCGGTTTCTCCAATGAAAACCGAAACCTTCCAAAAATAATAATCAATCGAACAACACTTAGATGGAACGCATCACCACCAGTGTACTACTCAATTGCTAAATATCCAGTGAAATTTCTACTGATTAATCCGGTGATTTCGTCCTACCGTAGTTTTTAACGAGGCATGCAATTAAATCTCTAATAGTGATTTTAAAGGTATTTAATAATTACAAAATTCTCTTATAAGTTTTGTCTATGCAAGTATTGATTTAACTTGGGTTCTTTTATATTTTTGTGTTAAGTTGATGACTTTTTAATTTGAATACATGTTTGGTTAACAAACTTTGATACATATAGGTATTTTCTTTGTAGAACTGATGTTAGTCTCTCATTTTTCCCGTGAGCACTTTGTTTCGATCCCGTATTTGTAGACATTATTTGACTAATGTTGGGGTATTTGTTTAATCTCAAGGCCGATTAAACCCAATGTGTGTTGTATACATTGAAGGCGACAGAAGTTTGTGTCGGCTCTACCTTGAAACTAATAATTTTTCTCCAGAGGTTAGTTGAATTTATGTAGATACAAATATCAATATGACTATGCTCTTTAAAACTCCAAATTACTTGAGTAACACTAGATGTGAGAACGTCATTCATGCACTACTTAGCATAGTTGGTGTGAAATCTTTTTATCCACGAATTTCTTCAATTTTATGTTATCAATATGATTGAGAAAGAATCTTACACATTTTTTGATTTACTATTATAAGTTTATTTTTTCAAGTCACATGTGTATATCTCAGCCTTCCAATAGCCAAGGGTTCTTCATTTTTATAGCTCTCACATTTGCAAAAAATAAATAAATAGTGTTTATCTATAATAGGGAAAATATTATGGGTTTTTGCTTCACTCCTTAGAGCCTTAGTTATCAATAATTTCGGAACAAATGTATTCATAAACATCATGGAGTTGGATTGGCAGTTTAGGTATATGTACTATTAGATGAAATATTCTTTTTGAAGTTTGAAATTATGTATGATGGAACAATAAATGGGGAAAATTTTTATTTACTGTACTTTTTATTTTATTTTCATGTTGGCACAACATTATTACTCCGTCCGATAATAAATTGGAATAACATGCTTAAGTAAAAAATAAAAAGATCGGGTAACCCATTTTTTTTCCCAAAACCTATTTGAATATCAAAATAATTACTCACGAATAAAATGAAGTATAAATATAAATCAAAACTTGAGTTTTGTGTAATCTTTATAAGTAAACAATTATTTATGATGAAATAATGTTTTAGTTTTCATAATTCCATGGTGAATGCTCACGCAGTAGAAATATTCATGATTTTATGAAAATATGAGTTTATGCTCGTCTTTTGTAGATTTGAAGAAACGAGCAAGTTTTGAAGTGTTAACTCTTGTATTACAATCACTATCGCTAGTAGAATCGTAAAAAGGTAAGAGTTGAGAATTACCATTTTATAGATGTTTTCATCTTGTATGAATAGTATACTGAAGCGAAGTATTGTGTGCACGTTACATCCACTTTGCAAGGATGTCGATTCTCAAGTCAATGATGCTTCCCGGAGATGATATGTGTGTGGACAATGATGCTTCCAGGGAAGATTCACACATAAACAATGATGCCTCTAGGGATGATTCATGCACGGATGAGACTTCCATTGGCGAAGATGAAACTCCTGGAATCAAGAACGTTCTGAACATAGAGGATACATTCTTCATAGATCAAGGGCACGAAAACGTCTCAAAACTCCAGCATTTCGTCTTCGATAAATCCCGAGAGGTTACTCAGAAAAAATTGGTGACTCCTCAGGAAGCTATTCGGTTCTGTCTCGAACAAGGATATTTTTCTGCATTAATCATGGAATTCAAGCTTTCTCGACGGCCCTTGGAAAAGTTTTCTGGATGGGCGAGGTACATGCTGGGTTTTGATGGTTATTTTCAATGATGTTGTAATAATAAGGGTTATCGTTCACTCGGACTTTATGAGATTGATTTTAAGAATTAATAAAAGAAAATAAAAGAAAAATATATACAAATATTGTCACAGGATGAAGAGATGTCTTTGGGATTCGAGATTCGCCAAACTCATAACAAAAGGTTCAAATATTAATTTTTTTTAACAATTATCACAACAAATAAAAACATGGACTCTTATTTTTGCCAAGATAGATTCTCAAAAGATTAGTTGTAAATCCTAACCATGATGTATCAAAACATTTAAGCTAAGCATACCTCATCAAATTAAATGACAACCAATTAATTCAAATCATATTTCAATTAAAATTAATGCAAAAGTCTTAAAAAGAATTAAATAATTTTACCCAATGTATGAAATTCGTCTTCCTCCGTCGTCCCAAAGAATGGGGTCTAGCTCATCATGTTGGAAACACGCTCAAAATATGATTTTATTGCTCAAAGGTGCTTACAAGAGGTGAAAATGGAATAAATATTGAAAACCGGTTTGTAACAATTATATTTGTTACAAACCAAACTGTTACGGAGAACGATATATATGATGTGTCGCTGGCACTGTTCCAAAACGACTGTCTCCTGAACTACGACCCACAATTGTGAGTCGTTATCACTGTAGCTATACGACTGTCCCCTACAGTCTAATGTTCTTCGTGTTCTTCACAGGAGCAGCAATGGCAGTTCCCTGTAACTCCAATTTCTGACTCTGTTATTGCTCTAAACTATCCCCAATCTCTCCATCATCACTCCCTAACTCCCCAACACTCTATATATAGTCGACAGGGCCTCAAAATCACATTAATCACTCCGGAATAATCCCCAGTTACTCTGCCAGATACGGGAAGATATTCTTTCCATTTTCTTCTCCTGCACGCGTCTGCCAGATGAAAGCTATCCTTATTTATCTCTTACACGCTCCTGGTTGTTGCTCGAGTCAACAAACATGCACGTAACACGTTCAAAAACTCCAAAACTCATGCAAACCTGTGTACGTGTTGCTCAGTAAACTTCAATCCCACGATGCAGCCAATTCTAACCGAGACTATCGACCATACCATGCATGTGATGTTCTAACAAGTCGAAGCATGAAGTTTCAGCGATTTAGTCTCCTTCTATCACGCCCAAAAATCGAACCAAGAGTCTGCCAGTGAAGAACAAAAATTTCCCAAATTCGAGAATTTGAAATGGAGAAGAAGGTCACCCTTATCCAACAAACTGGGTGCGAATATCGATTGGGTACCCCTTATCCAAAGTGGGAGTCCGAATAGCAAATGTCCTCCGGGGTGTTCCGAGCAACTTTTCGAGCCGAATTTTCCAACAACCTTTATTTCCAAAAATACCTACAAACACACAAAACACCATAATGTAGAAAAATAATGCGAGAAAAATACCTACAAACACTTTTCGGGCCGTCGAGAAAGCTTGAATTCCATGATTAATGCGAGAAAAATATCCTTGTTCGAGACGAGAACCGAATAGCTTCCCCGAGTCACCAATTTTTCCGAGTAACCTCTCGGGATTTATCGGAAGACGAAATCTTTGGAGTTTTGAGACGTTTTTCAGCCCTTGATCTATGAAGAATGTATCCTCTATGTTCGGAACGTTCTTGATTCCGGGAGTTTCATCTTCGCCAATGGAAGTCTCATCCGTGCATGAATCATCCCTAGAGGCATCATTGTTTATGTGTGAATCTTCCCTGAAGCATCATTGTCCACACACATATCATCTCTGGAAGCATCATTGACTTGAGAATCGAGACATCCTTGCAAAGTGGATGTAACGTGCACACAATACTTCGCCGTATACTATTCATACAAGATGAAAACATCTATAAAATGGTAATTCTCAACTCTTACCTTTTTACGATTCTACTAGCGATAGTGATTGTAATACAAGAGTTAACACTTCAAAACTTGCTCGTTTCTTCAAATCTACAAAAGACGAGCATAAACTCATATTTTCATAAAATCATGAATATTTCTACTGCGTGAGCATTCACCATGGAATTATGAAAACTAAAACATTATTTCATCATAAATAATTGTTTACTTATAAAGATTACACAAAAACTCAAGTTTTGATTTATATTTATAAGGACAAAAACGAGTACTAACAATACGAAACATTGAGGACAAACTAGACACATAAATGCGTCTATCAAATACCCCCAAACTTATTATTTGCTAGTCCTCGAGCAAATTTAATCTAGAAAATAAAATGACTACACTTAGCACGTGCAGCAAGCCGTTAAACCGCTAGGTGGCCCTAGCGGCGGAGTGTTGTCTCCGGAGGGTTTACCAGAGGTGTACCCACAAAACCTTTATACTACAGACCCTAGATATCTACGCAGAACCTTGGAAGGCACTAAAGAATCTCCTTGGTTGGCATACAATCATTGACTATAGGAGGAAGTACCACGATACTGAAATTCCAATTGTTGTACACGAGTTTGCACTCAAGCATACTAAAATTCATATAAAGTGACAGAGCTCTACTCAGATAGTTTCTAGACATCATAAACCGGAGTCAACCAATCACATGGATAGATTAAGAAGATGGATGTAGAGAAAAGACGTAGATGATGTTGACTAAGGTGAACCTATCCTAATGGACTGAGATACTGGTCTGGACTAATATCAACACACTGGCATATACAAGGGAACCAATGGTCAATAATCTTAACTCTAGGTCAACTCAACTGGCATATACAAGGGTACCAGGTGGTCGACTTTATTGAATTTATTCCGGTTGGTCTGGTGGTCTGTCTTTTTTTTTATTTTTATTTTTTTATCTTAGCCATACTATTTCACCCTAGCAATGGTAAAAAGAAAAAATAAGTGATCGGATTCTTTCGATGTTTCCATCACGAGGATATGGCGAAACTACCATGTTTTCTTTTCTAACACTTGAGCTCGTGCTTTTATGAATAGACTCTTCTAGATGTTTCCATCTAATCGATTGGTTCCACAACTCCGACAACCAAGATGTTACCATCCACTTAGATTAGTTAGTGCCAACCTTAATAAGCATAAATTTCTAGTCTCTGAGTTTATTTATTGCAACTAAAAAGTTTCTCCCATACCCCCAAACTTAAATCTAACATTGTCCTCAATGTTCTAAATATAAAATTAAGAGTATGAACAAGGAGAAACTGTTACCACTTGAAGAAAAGAGTTAAGGAAAAATATTACCGTGTTTCAAGAGCATGGGTTACCTCCCAAGAAGTGCTAAGTTTAAAGTCTTCACTAGACATCGGAAAGTATTAGTCACCTCGAAGAATCATATAGCAACAAATGGAATAACTCATGGGTCATCTGGATCAAAAAGTGCTAACCACAAGAAGAGGAAACTGCAACAGACCAGGAAGATATCCAACATACCCTTATCTATTTTTTGTTTAAGACAACTACATCTAGTTGTGGTTCGGGTTCAGGCTCTATAAAAGGGTCTAGATAAAAAGTTTTCATCGGCTGGATATCCTCAAAGGAAGGATCCTGAAGATCAGGTTCTAGAGTCTGGAAATACTCAACTAAGAACTTAGAAGCACATAAAAATAACCTGAATAACTGGGGATCCTCTAAGTCAATCAGATTTGACTCACACGGTTGACCACAGTGGTGGTCATTCTTAAGCAAATGTGTCGACCCTAATTTTCTAAAGTAATTAGGTTTAGTCTCAAAACTTAATAACTGACACATCTGAAATTCATTTGTTCCCACAATTGGAAGGAAGGTTTTTGGTGGGAAAACAAAATCAATCGTGGTATCATAGCCTGGGTTAACCACATCAACCAGAGGATGGGTTCTTAACAACTGAATTTCTTTATGGACACAACTAGGTTCGGAAAAAGTGTATGAAGATAATCTTTTAAAATGATTGAGGCACATATGTCAAGTCCCAAGTTAGGGACCTTTCTAAGAGTTAAAGCACATGGAGAATGATAATCACCCCCAAACTTAAAGTTTTCAGTGTCTCTAGAAAGACTAGTCACAACTTCCTAATTTCAAGGTCACCTGAAAATGGTCAATTGATTCTTCTAAGTCAGGTTCATCCTCACTTATCTCTACAAGTTCATCTTCTTTGTCTAAGATTAATGTTTCTAAATCGCTAGACTCGAAAACAATATTCTCAGGATAAACCTGCTCCTCTAAACTATTATCGGCTTCGTAATCATAAGGAAATACTACATCGTCTAAAACGGGGGTATCTCTAGTCAAATCCTCGTCCTTTTGAATAGGTGAATAATTATTAAAATTATTTGGATTTGAACTAGAAATAATATTATCGTTATAAAGCTCAATTGGGGTAACAAATTCCTGATCACTATGCCTATTTATTTCAAATTCTTCATCAACACTATCCTCACCATAATCATCATAACATGAAAATGGTTTAACCTCATCTAAACAAGTAGTGTTACCAATTCTAACCTCGTCATCCTGATTATAAAAATTGTCCTCATTTTCAGGTACTATTGGAAACACTAAGATTATCTCGAGCGATTCCGTTACGGGCCTCTAACAAAATCTTTCGAATCGACTCATATGACTTCATTATGGTATCGTGACTCGACTCACATGACTTCCTTATTGTATCGTGATTCGAATCACATGACTTCCTTATTGAATCTAGGAAAGAAATTTCACTCGTTGCATTGCTTTCGTCCATAACTAAGTTATTCATTTACTCGTGAACTTACGTGTCGACTCATTAACTTACGTGTTGACTCTAGTAGAGAGGAATTTTGCTCGTACGACCGGTTGGCGTGTGGATAGTAATTGGGATCACCCTGTATGGGCCATAACCTTCAAAAGTTTGGCGTTCCCAACCACTATTCACACTATGGTCATAAAAAGAGTGATGTCCATATTGTTCGAGTGGATATTCATATTCATTAATGTGATGGCTATTATAATACCGCTTTGACATACTAACCGCAAGGGAATTCTACACAAACACAAACAAGGCTGACTCGACCACAACAAACCTACTGATTTCTAGCAAACAAAAAGCATGATGGCTCCACTTAGATTATTTCTAGACCAGCTTCTAATCCTTCGAAAGGGAATTCGTTACAATTTAAGCAAACCCTCTGAATCAATCCGAGTTTAAGTAAGTTGAATAGAGGAGAGGGAAGTCTGCGTGGAGCTTTGATACCCAAGGCCTCACCGCATTACAAGGCGGCGCAGTCACGCATTCAACTCGCAAAACCATCATGCACTTCGAAGTATGCTTAAAAGAGTAACCAATATATTTCGAATGACTTTCCTATTAAGCTCGTTACCCTATCGGTCTCGTTCTAGTCAGTATTTTAAGCTTAGGTTCGCGTTTGGTGTCGTTTTCCTAAGGCGGGCAAGAAGAGAACGGTGATGAAATCCGAACCCTTATCTTGTATGGCCAGTCCTTGCCCTTTACTAGGAAATTAAAACAACCGTATTCAGTTCCTCGACATATATTCACACAAAATCATCCAAAGTAAACCCGCCGACGGGGATTCGCGGGTGTTTAGAATTCTTACCTCTCGTTCCAGATGGGGATGAACCGTTGAAGTCGACTCGGGCCACTGACTCCTATGTCAGTGTACGAACCCGAGGGTCCGAGACAATATCGTAACTGTCGTCCTTCCATGTGTCGTTTATATTTAAACTAACCCTTCCTTAGGGTTTTAAAAATAATAATGTCCAAAAGTCCAAAATAAAAATTACAAAAATAATTACCTAATTACGATTTCTAAAAAAAATAAAAAAATAATAACACTATATACAAAATTTTCTTCTTCACTCTTTCGGATCTCTTTTCTTTCCTATTTTGGCTTTGCTTTTCTTTTCAAAAGACTTTCTATTTTTCATAAGCTCCGCACCAAGTCTGAAAGCAAACAGAGAATACCAAAATGCGTAAAAAGGAAAAAAAATAATAAAAATAAAAACCTAAAAACAAATCTATACACAAGTCCGCGTCGGCGGCGCCAAAAATTGATGGTTATTTTCAATGATGTTGTAGTAATAAGGGTTATCGTTCACTCGGACTTGATGAGATTGATTTTAAGAATTAATAAAAGAAAATAAAAGAAAAATATATACAAATATTGTCACAGGATGAAGAGATGTGCTGGGACTCAGGATTCGGCCAAACTCATAACAAAAGGTTCAAATATTAATTCTTTTAACAATTATCGCTCAACAAATAAAAACATGGACTCTTATTTTTGCCAAGATAGATTCTCAAAAGATTGGTTGTAAATCCTAAGCATGATGTATCAAAACATTTAAGCTAAGCATACGTCATCAAATTAAATGACAACCAATTAATTCAAATCATATTTCAATTAAAATTAATGCAAAAGTCTTAAAAAAGAATTAAATAATTTTACCCAATGTATGAAATTCGTCTTCCTCCGTCGTCCCAGTAATGGGGTCTAGCTCATCATGTTGGAAACACACTCAAAATATGATTTTATTGCTCAAAGGTGCTTACAAGAGGTGAAAATGGAATAAATATTGAAAACCGGGTTTGTAACAATTATATTTGTTACAAACCAAACTGTTACAGAGAACGATATATATGATGTGTCGCTGGTAATCGTTCCAAAACGATTTGTCTCTCGAACTACGACCCACAATTGTGAGTCGTTATCATCAGCTATATGATCCCCTACTAGTCTAATGTTCTTCGTGTTCTTCATAGGATCGGCAATGGCGGTTCCTCGTAACTCCAATTTCGACTCTGTTGTTTGCTCTAAACTTTCCCCAATCTCTCCATCATCACTCCCTAACTCCCCAACACTCTATATAGAGTCGATAGGGCCTCAAAATCACATTAATCACTCCGGAATAATCCCCGGTTACTCTGCCAGATACGAGAAGATATCTTTTCCATTTTCTTCTCCTGCACGCGTCTTCCAGATGAAAGCTATCCTTATTTATCTCTTACACGCTCCTGGTTGTTGCTCGAGTCAACAAACATGCACAGAACACGTTCAAAAACTCCAAAACTCATGCAAACCTGTGTACGTGTTACTCTGTAAATTTCAATCCCACGATGCAGCCAATTCTAACCGAGACTATCGACCATACCATGCCTGTGATGTTCTAGCAAGTCGAACCATGAAGTTTCAGCGATTTAGTCTCCTTCTATCACGCCCAAAAATCGAACCAAGAATCTGCCAGTGAAGAACAAAAATTTCCCGCCAAATTCCAGAATTTGAAATGGAGAAGAAGGTCACCCTTATCCAACAAATTTGGGGTGCGAATATCGGTTGGGTACCCCTTATCCAAAGTGGGAGTCCGAATAGCAAATGTCCTCCGGGGGTGTTCCGAGCAACTTTTCGAGCCGAATTTTCCAACAATATTTATTTCCAAAAAATACCTACAAACACACAAAACACCATAATAAGGACAAAAACGAGTACTAACAATACAAAACATTGAGGACAAACTAGACACATAAATGCGTCTATCAGGTTTTCCTCGTGTTCGAGCTAAGTTGCATGATGCACGAGTAATACGAGATATTCAAGCTTACGGAGATTTATTCATTTTCATGATGCGCGAGGTATTGTAGCTTTACTTGCTCGATGGTGTATTCTAACTCACTCTTTCATATGCAGATGGGGAGAGTTTACCATTACTTTAGAAGATGTAGTTGCTTTGTTGCATCTTCCAATCACGGGCAGTCTTCCTGAAAATCTTTCTTCATCAGAGGAAGTTGCAATATCTAACATCTTGACAACCACGATGGAGGAGATTAATAAAGCATCTAGCAGCAAAGGTTGTTATGCTCATTGGTTAATACACCTGGTGGCCAAGAGATACTCCTCCAGGTGGCCTCATTGACGGTGACGTTATCTATTGATGCTTTCTTGTGTTTATGGCTGTCCAGAAACGTATTTGAAGATGCTAAAAACTTGTTGAAGCCGTTTGTGATTCCTTTTGCGATTAAGATGGCTCAGGGCGAGCAACTCCCAATAGGTAGCTTGTTCCTGGGTTCTTTGTATTCTAACTTGGACTCTTTGATCATGGACTCTAGTGTCTCGAACGGTTTTATGAAGATTGAATGTTACGCTAATACAATGTTTCTTCAAGCTTTGATGTGGGAGCACTTCAAGAATTATGCACCTATTCCATGTACAAGGATTGAATACATGCTCGTCATGTTTTCTCTACGAGAAAATTAATGCCAGGATCATGCGTTGATCTACAAAGCAACCTCGACTGAAGACTCGCTTTGTTGATGTTCTGGATTGTGAATCTGAATTTAACTTCCGCCCATGGGTATTAGTTCCCCCTTACATCTCTCAGTTGAGAACTTTTAATGATGAAGAGAGCATGACTTTGAAATCTGGTGCTTGACTTGGATGACGATGAGAGAGCTTTTATGGTAAGTTGTACTCCCGGTTATCTAATATCCATACCGCATGGTGAATTCTCGGTGGAAGAATACAAAATTGATAGGGAGGCTCGGCAAATGGGTATGGATCAGTGTGTTCCGACTTTCCGAAGAAGAAAACCCTCGATTGATCAGCTTATGACCCGTCTGGACCGCACATATGTGGAAGTAAGCGAATTATGGTTCCCAGCTCTGAAAGAGTTTCATATGTAACTCCGGGTTACATAGACTTTTGGGATCAACAACTCAAGCGCTTATCTGATTTTGTAAGAGTTAATCAACCCTTATTAAAGGAGCCCCCTTCTCCTGAGATGATTGCTTCTCGACCAAGATTGAAGCATTTCCCTGGTAGCGACAAACGGAAAACATCTCCAGGATGTTCACAAGTAAGTATTTTACAAAGTCTTCATAAGATTATGATGATTGTATTTTGATTATTGCATCAAAATTTTCTTTTCCACAGGGAGGTCATAATGTAAGACCGCGAATTGATGTAAACCTCTCAGAAGCTGAAGCGACTGTTCATGGTGGAGAAGGAAGGAGTAAGAATTATAAGATGATACCTAACACCATAAAGTCCCCAGTGACTTGTTTGGTGAGTTTATCGATATCTCTTTCGTCATGACTTCTTCTCATCCGTGTAATTAGGATCTTGAAAACGAATTTTGCTATTCCGTTGCAGAATTTCACTCCATCAAGTATTGACGGTCTTCAGTTCTCTGCTGCTGGGCAGACGGCTTCCGACTTGATTGAAGAAGAAGAGGACGTAAGTATTTCCTCGTACATTCAATTATGATGTTTTGTAAACAAAATGATAATTATTTAAGGATATTTCCAGGAGGATGTCGCCATGGAGGTGGAAATCCCTCATGATTCTCGTTCGGAGAATAGTGATAAAGGAAATTCCCGAAGCTCGAAACCGGATAATGATGTTGTTGATCTTGACGCGAACAATTCTGGTTCTTTGAACGCTCCAGAGGCTACCCAGGTAGGTGTTTCTCTTGTATTTTATTCATAGAAGCATAAGCTTGTTGATCCACGAGTGAATAAATGAGAGTGTATATGGATTTATGAAAAGTTTTGCCGAAAACACGTCACCAGCAAATTCAACTCAGCCTCTTAGCAAAAGTGCCATAGAATCTTCGCCCGATGTCGGATTTTCGTGATCCGCATATGTATCCTTCTGCCCAGAAATTTACAAGCTTTTAATAATAAGATTTTTAAGTTTTGAGCATGTTTATGGGTCGAAATCGACGAAAACAGTAAACATCCGGAGATTTTCAGAAATTTTCAGCTGTTATGTAGTCCGAAGTTTTGACCACATCTTCCTGCTTGATTATTCGATTGCTACGAAATTTTTATATGTTGTAGATAACATCCATACAAATAGAATGGTATATAACCCAACCATTGATTCTTCACCAATTGCTCCCAGTTCTCCGTTTTGTACAGGGGAGTGTAAAATCTTCTCATGCGGGCTTGTTGTAAAACGTGTTTTTGTGACTTTCACGTTATTTGTTGACATCTAACATGTAGAATGAAGAACCTTGATGATGCTAGACCACTTATATGCTGTAGTTTACGATTTCTTTTGGTTTCATGCTTGGATGATCCTAATCTCATGTAATCTTCGTATTAGGTACAAAATACTGAAGTTGAGAATGAAGGAATCAATAACGATGAAACGAGCAACCCTGAGGTTATTGATAAAGAAACAACTATATCTGCACTTCAAGGCCATGAGAATGTTGTTGCTGAAGCAATTAAGGGGATCGAGACCTCGATTGTTGTTGCTTCAGTGATGAAAGAAACTGAGTCGCAAGTAAAAGAGACTAAAGAAACTGTTATTGTAGAGATTTCTCCAGTGATTGAAAACCGTATAGTGGTGCATGAATACCCAAGTACAGGAGTTGCTTTTGATCCTCCGTTTGATGCATCACTCCCATACCACGAACTAGTTGGTGGATTCGGCGTTCCCATTGGGTATGCCAACTTGTACGAGAAAATATGGAAGAAATTTGGTCACATCGTCATTACTAGATACCCAAAGCGTGCTTATTCCTTAACCATGAAAGTAAGTGTTATCTTGCGTGTTGTAAGTGATATATGCACTAGAGCTAGAAATGTTGTGACTCGGGACGTACTCTTTGATTGGGAGTTCAACTTGGAGAATTCTGAGAGACTTGGCTTCAATGTGAAGTGGCTTCGTAAGAAAATGAATGCTATTAAGGACTCATGTGAGAATAACATACCCTTTCCCAATGATGCTGGGATGGGAAAGGAAGACAAGATTGCCATGCTGACTGAAGAGCTGAACATGGAGAAAGCGGCCTTACAAGTCTTGAAGGATGCAGAGGAACAAAAATCTTTCTTTGCTGATTTTCTATGATTTCCTTTCATAATCTCTTGAACTTATGAACTTTTGAGAGATGTGAGGTTTTATTTTTGGTTTTGATTGGTTTTGAATCGGTAGATGACTGAGGATTTTCTTTGGGTTTGATAGAGATTTTCTTTAAGTAAACTGACTTTTGATAAATTGCTGAATTTATATTACTGAATGCAAGTATTGCAAACATTTTGGAGGAATTGAAATACAATGAAAGAAAACTCTATATGCCAAATATGTTCGTGCCATGAACATCCAATACCTCGAATATCCAAAACCTTAGACATCAAAGGCCTTGAGCCAATTCTCATGTATCACGGCCACACTTTCCTTGTTATCCATGTTGATCAGTTTGTAGTATCCACCAGCAACAGACTTAGAGACCATGTAAGGTCCTTCCCGATTGGAATTCTTTGCACGGGGAGTTACGTTTAGTTTCTTTGAGAACCAAATCTCCTTCACGGAATTTGTTAGACTTGATCATTCGTGCTGCGAATATTTTCTCATTGGTTTGGAATTCTTCGTGCAGTGGAGTTCCATGGCTGTGGTTGATCGTTGTCGTAGGCGTCAAAAATAATTACACTTTCTTACTACTCAAAATATATAATGAAGCAAGGGCAAGAAAGGATCGTTCCCACAGAGAGATCTTGGTTGTCAATATATTTTCGGTTTCCTATAAATAACAAGGGGGATTTTTTCGATTTTTAAAAACTAAAAGTAAAATAAAAGCAAACAAAACAATAAAGCACGCAAATCAATGGGGTGAAAAATATTGGATAAAGGTTTCATCTTCAATTGTAAACAAGTTTTTGAATATATGAATAGAATTCGTATTTAATCTCGCTATCATCAAAAGCCCTAGAATACCTTATTGCAAGAATACTCCGTAAATTTCCTAAGTCATCAACACACACATTAGAGCTGCGTATGTGAAATCTACCTAAAGAATAACCTAACGCCTTGGCGCTAATTAAGTTCAATTCCTATGAGCATTAAGTTTCGAAATAGGCTAATCAATGCAATTGTCATACATTGCGCATAACAATTCGGACAATGGTCAATTTCTACATATGATTACAAGAGTGTATCACTACAAACCGTAATCATATCATGCTACTCGTATTCAAGGTTATCGCTCGATGATGAACCCTAAATTAGCTATAGATATGGATGTGAGTTTAATCAATTCTAGACTTAACTAAACAAACATTCAATCATATTGCAATACGTCAATCATGCAATTATTATAAATCATATAAAGTGAACGATAATATTAAGAGAAAACTAATTCATAAAATCCATAACTTGTTTTCCAAAATCCAACTACATCTTTAGCCAATAAAAATAAATCAACTACTTGGGTTTTTGGAAATCATCACAAAGAGTTTAGAAGAATCTATCATGTGAAACCCTAGAAAACAAGTAGAAGCCTCCCTAATGGAGATATATCTGTTTATAGAAAGACTTTTCTATTTATATGCTTCTCCAATTCCAAAAGGATTCTCTTTCCAAATTTAGGTATTCTCAAAACCCATCTCCAAGTGGTCCACCAAGCCCATATGTGAGAAAAACCCATGTAGAAAATATGCCCCAAAAACTGTCGCTGGGAAAATCGTGGTATTATGGCCGGAAATTGGCCTGGGAGAAGTGACCGGAAAATGGCTCAGGTGACCGGCAAAGTCCACCCGGTCACCGGTCAACGAGTCAAATCGGCCAGGTCAACTCAGTCAGGTTACTAAGTCAAACCGGGTCAAAGACACAGAGTCAGATGACTCAACTCAGTGATGTCATCAGGTGAGTCAGGATCATGAGTCAGCTATTCATGTGAGCTAACTGGGCTGACTTGTCTGAATTGCCATGGCATAAGCCATTTGCACTGCCTCATTGTACTTCAATAGTGCATATACAGCCATGATGGCTATTCATCTTATAACTCTAGCCTGCAATCTCAGCTCAAGCACAGATCCACCATTTCATGTCTTCACACAATTGCAACCCCATTTTAAACTATAGCCACAACCATTCCATTGCAGCTTCCCTTGCAAACTTCTTAAGTCCCAGCTGCTTCAAACACACTGCAACTTCTTGAGCTTCTCTTGTAATCTTGACTGAGACACCAAACTCGATGCAACCCAATCTCTAAGTACCAACACCAGCTACCACCATCTGCAATTCAGCTCCAATAATCTTACCAGACCCAGAACTCCATCATGTTCAGTAGCATCTGCACCTTGTCATACAACTGCACAACATTTCTCTACAAATTCAGCTCGACTTCTTGCACATTCTCTGCAGCCCCCAGCATATCACCTCATAATCCTTTCGAGCACATCCACCAGTACCACTACCACCTTCCATACACGCCTGAATCACACACACTATGCAGTTTCATTTTGAACTACACATTGCACACTGCTTTGTGAGCACCTGACCTGAACTGCCAGCTCCTCCTTAATCATTAACTGCAACAGCAACAGCTCAACCTGCAGCTTGAACTGCAACCAAACTTCATCTCAGTCATGAACCAACACCCTGCGCGACAACGCCATATCCTTTGGCTTCACACTGCATTCATTCGGTTGCTCTATTATGGCAGCAACACGTCATCTCCTTCATCTTTCTTGTACCACAGGAACAAGACACCTTTCTCCAATAACGACTTCACTATCATTACCACCAAGACCATTATCAACTAGCACCAGCGCCCGTAACTCTTCAGAGCCGATGTCTTGTTCATATCGAACTCAAGAATATCTGCCATTCACCACTACCTCCGGCTCAAAACCAACAACCCATATCAACTCCATACACAACAACAACATCTTTTTACCTCACAGCCAAGGGAACTGCACTTGCAGCTTTAAGTGTACCGATTGCTCACTCGGCTCAATGCAGCTGCTTCTCATCTACTTGCAAATGCAGATACGAAATCAACCAGACCATCTTTACTTGCTTGCAACACCCACAATACCCATGGCAACAATTGATTCTTGGCTACGAACATCATTCAAAGCCCATATCACAATCCCTTAAAACAGCTTCATTCCACCACTGCAACATTCGACTCAATTTCATTACGCCATCACCTGCAATGCATTCCACTCATCCTTTGTAGATGCACCTCATACACGCAATTGATTCGTTGCAGTGCCAAACCAAGACCAACTGCCATTCATCTCCACCACCACCGCTGCTGATTCCCGATTCCATGCATTTAAGCTCACAAACATCTATGCGGTTCTTGCTCCCGATTCTCAAGTACTCAGTTGCATTCTTTCTCCCTGTAACATCAACGGAACTCCATTCATTTCTCTGTTGAACTTGAGCCTCAGATGCCACCCATCTCCATTGATCCGGTTCTTCTTCACCAGCAGCTCTATTTCCTCTCTGTTCATCACATTTAACGGCCGCAATAACAAATTCGGGGTAAACCCATCCTTACTAATTAATCCAGGATCCTCTTATCACAAATCAAACCCTAGAAACTCGATCCGATTCAACCCATCATCTTCCCTGTAATCTCCATGTCTCATTTATTTTGTAATTCGCTCAAAACCCATTGTTCTTCTTCATCGCCTAATCAACAATAGACTCTTATTTCTCGATTCACAGCAAAACCCATTTTAGTTCTCGTCTGCACTCGACAGAATCCATCGATTTCGGATTCAATTTTCTTCTTTCGGTTTACCGGTTCTCAGAGGCAGTAGCCTTTCGAGTGAATAAGAGGAGAGTAAATGAGAAGAGAAGAAATATCTTCTCGATTGAACTAGGGTATAAGTGTTGGGACAGATCAACACACCCCACATAAGAGCCACCCCACATGGGTGACCTTAGTTTCTTCCTTGGTGCTCTTAGCGATTCTTTACCGCTTAACCTTAGCCGGGCTCCGGATAGTGTTCGCCCATGAAATGATAAATTTGCCCTTTTTGCTAAAATTGGGCGATTTCTTCTTCTTTTCCTCCGTGTGACTCAGTACCTAATAACTCAAAAACACGCGTAAAATACATAATTCACGCGAAAGTAACAAAGAAAGCATAACCAATAGATATTAATGAAGGTGTTTATGACACCTATCGGTGGTATGTATGGATATTCATGCGAGAGGAGAGTATTTGAGGTCTTTTTATCATGTTTGGCTATGTCTTGACAATAAACTTTTTGATGATATGCTCGGTTTGAAGAAGTTACGAACTTAACCATTTGGTGAAATATTGTTGGGGCGAGGTTATCCATTCATATCATTTTGCAATTGCTAAGTTGTTGGTGGAGTAAAGTCCTCGGACCAAATAAGCATATTTGAAAACCGATGATATAGACACATGAGGAGGAATAAGACTTGCACGAGTGTGAAACCTTCGATGAAAGAATTTGCATCTTCTTCGGGTTTTTGTGTTAGCTTTGCTAGGGCTCGACCTCCTTCAAATAATCGAATGGTAAAGTATCTTGTTTTTCTTCTTAGAATCGGAGGTTTCTTCAATAGAAATGTGCAATCAAGGTGTTGGTGTTACCTTTCCAGTGTGAATCCATGTTCGTCCAAGAATCATATCATATCCTGGATCTTCTCGAATTATGAAAAATTTTGTTTTTTTTTCGGGCGAGTTTATGTTCACCTTGAGGGTGATGTGGCCATAAGCATCTCACTGGGTGTTCCTTCATGATCTGTGATTATTCTTTGGAGCATGAATAGCTTCTTGTCGTGTGATACCGTAGCTCTGAGAGTTTTCAGAGGGATAATATTAACAGCGGTGCCGACATCAATCAATGCTCATTTGAACTCGTTTTCCTTGAGATGGATTGTGGTGAGGAGTCCCCAATCGTACATTTCTTCATCTGTTGTTGAGGGCGGCTTAGGGAATGCTTCTTGAATCAACAAACGCTTTCCTGACACGATGTGGTTCAGTGCAGCGAACATGTCTCCCCTCTGAGATTTTGATAAGTATAGCAATTCACAGATATGCTCAATTAAGGATTGAACTGCTTCTTTGACAGGTGGTTCAGAAGGAGTGAAGGTTCTGACAGGGAGAGGATCTCTGTGCACTCCTTCAGTCCCCAGGTTGAGTTCTCCTGATTCGATCTTTTCTTTGAATATGCGCTTCAAAGTTCTGCAATCACTTGTGGGATGGTTGACAAACCTATGAAAGCGACAGTAACGAGGATTTTCCATGGCTTCTTCAGTTGGTTCTTTCTTGACATATGGGAGCTTGATCGCGCCATCTTGAACCCAGGCGTCTAGAAGTTCAATAACTTCCTCAATGGAACAGGGGAAGTCAGGTGCTTCTGGATCAGCTTCTGTGTGTTGAGCAGGAACTTGCATATTATCCTTTCTTTGCACCTTTGAAGGGGTTGAGGGAGTATATTTGCGCTCGTGGCTTGACTTTTCGTTTACTCCCTTCTGCAACAACATTTGTGGAAGGTTGGAGGTTATCTTGTTTTTTAATTAGACGCCTGCTACCTCGAGTCTCCCGTGGCTCTTCAGCTTTTGCAGTCTTAGCTCTCTCTAATAGGGCAGGTGCAGTAGTTGCTGATCTCTTGGCCGCTTAATGGAGTTATGAGAAAGTCTGGAACCTGAGATTTTTTAGTAAAGCTCTATAGACCGGGATCATTCCATTGATGCACAAGTCCACGAGTTGTTGCTCTGTGACGTTTGGATCATGACAATCTAAGGCTTGAACTACGAACCTTTTCACATAATCGTTAGGATGTTCATTACTCTTTTGAAACATTCTTCCTAGATCGGACAGAGTGATTTGCTCTTAAATGAAGAAATATTTTCTATAGAAAGCATTAACCATTTCTTCCCAACTTTTGGTACTTCACAGTGCGATGTTATTATACCAAGTATATGTCCTGCCTTTCAGAGACTTTGAAAATTCCTTGAGACGGACAGTATGGTTGTGCTCATGTTCTCCCAACGCTTCCAGAAACCGAGAAACATGTTCTCGAGCATTTCTCGTTCCGTCATAAAGAGTAAATGTTGGAGAGGTATAACCTTTTGGTAAAGGAATCCTTTGCGTAGCATCCTGGTATGGAGGTTGGTGATGGTGGACAAAAGGCGTCTTGTCTTTTCCACGATCTTCCAAGAGGCGTTCCAGGTCCTCACGAGTGATGAAACAGGATGGTTCTTTCACTAGTGGATCATCTGTAGCCTTTGGAACTTCCTCATCATCTACTACATGGATGGGAGTGACTTCGGGATCGGCGTCTGAAGACTTTTCCTTTCTCTTGAGTTTTCTCGACATCTTGTCTGTAAGAGTCTTGAGATAGTTGAATATCTCCTTCGAGTAGCAACCATGTCGATCGATTTTTGGTAAGAGTTTCTTGTACCTTCATGAGATCACCTATGGTAGGTGGATTTTCTCGACTTCTTCGGAGATCGGCGAAGAATGGATTATTGATAGCGTCGGTGCTGCCGCTTACAGGGTTAATCACTGGAGCACCAGTGCTTGGAGGAGTAGTAGTGGCAGGTTGCACCGGATGAGTAGTAGTGGCAGGTTACACCGGAGGAGTAGTGTTAACAGTACCACTATAGCTTGCAATATTGGAACCGGGTGTTGAATCCGGGTTGGTAACTGAACCAGACCTAAGACCGGCCATCTTTGTGAGAATTTAGATTGCAACCGAGAGAATGATCTCCCACTGTGGTCGCCAATCTGTAGATGGGAAAAAATGATTCACTGGTTTTTACGGAATTGAGAAAATGATCGCGCGGAGGAGACTCCTTGAACCGAGCGAAATGCTTAACCTCACACAGGATGCACCGCAAGAGGGGAGTGATTTGAATTCGAGAGATCAATCTGATACTCCACCTAAACCAAGACAATGGTCGTTCCAGAGTAAATTTGGTCACAAGAGAGGATGGGTCGATCAGTGGAGGAACTGAGGAATGTGTGAGATCAATGGTAATCGAAGATTGTAGGTGTGTTGTGTATTCTGAATATAAGATAAATTCTGAATGATTGAATTTGCTATGCTGAGAGTTGGATTGTTAATCTCGTGTTGTCTGTTTGACGTGAGATTATCCTTGTTTCAATCATGACTCCGAGATTATTTATATTGTTGGAATTGAAAACACCATGATCTCATGAAGTGTGACAGTTGATGGAATCAAAGAATGGGGAAGTGGAAATCGTGTTAAAACCAGTTGCTCAACGTGCGGAGACTTGGTTGATTTTCCATCCACTACTTTGTTAATTCCTTCAACTGATTGCACGACTTGCTCACATTCTCATCGTGTGTATGAACACACGTGTCGTAGACCGCCGGACCAAACCCTAGTTAATATCCCCCATGTAACACGATTGATGTCTCGTGTGATTGTGGAGTCTGCAAGGCAGACGTGTATTTAGTTAGTCAGTTGCTGCTTCATGACTTCATGGGACGATGAGTCCTTGTTCTGTTGAGTCGAACGTGATTTGGAAATATTCTGAGACTCATGAATTGAACATGTCTGTTGAGACAGTGATATAATGCGTGAATAAGCTAACATGAGCAAATATTGCTCATTCGATGAATTGTTGAATATTGATAGTTGAACCAATATTCCTTGGTTTGAGCAAATATTGCTCATCTGAGCAAATGTTGCTCATTCGATGAATTATTGGTAGCATGACCAAATAAGATAATGGTAATTGAACCGAGTATGATAAGTAAAATGTTGATCACGGGATCAACGTAAAATTATTAGCGTTTGAATGTTGGAATTATGAACCTTGGACTCAAAACCCTAATTTGATCAATTGATAATTAACTGATGGTTTATTAAAAATTAACCACGAGCAAAGGAGGGACCGGCTACGCGGGATTATGGATCAACCATGTAGCGCCCGGATGCTCACGTGAGCAAATATCAAGGTTTCTTGAAGACCGAGTTGATTTGATGAAAGGATGATTAAATGTTGGTTTAATCATTTATTAAAATAATGCTCGTCAACCTTAGGTAATAAAACCTAATTAATTATGAAGATGTGAGGGACCGACCAAGGGGTCATGAAACCGGCCTGGTAGTCACGGGATCAAATATTGATCGTCTTATGAAGTTCCAAGTTGTTCGAGAATAGTTTTGGACCTAATACGTGCAATTGCGCAAATTAGGTCAAAATTATCAAAATACATGGGACCGGCCTCTTGCAAGCCAAAGAGCCAACCTTGGTTGGTCAAGGTAACATGCTCACGTCACCAAAGTGTTCGTGTCTTAGTCCCGAGAATTTTGATATTTTCGATGTGCGTTTGAGCAATCATTTGAGAAAATATGAAGAAATTAGGGTTTTTTGAACCGTGAAAACTTCATGAGATGAAGGAAAAATAATAAAATAATGAAGGAATCATAAAGTGTGGGACTGACTATGGCCAAGACATGGCCAGGTCCCATGGTATTTTCCTAATTTTATTATGTTTTCATGATTTTAGGGAAATATCGTAAAACCAAGGAGTTTGTTAAAACCAAGGAGTTTTGTTGAAATCAAAGAGTTTCCATGAGATGAAGGAAACAAAAATATTAATAATAATAAAATAAGGACGTGTGGGACCAGAGCTTGAGCATGGTTGGCTGGCTAGGGCCGAGTCCCGTGAGTTTTTCCTTATTTTATGTATTATTTCATGATTCAAGGGATTTTCATAATTTTAAAAGAATTTTCATAATTTGAAGGAAATATCATGAAATCAAGGAATTTCATAAAATCAAGGAAATATAAAAATAATAATAATAAAATAAGGGGTTTATGGGACCGGCTAGGGCATGACCGGCCGGCTATGGCCCGGTCCCACGGGTTTCCCTAATTTTATATTATTTTTCATGGGATCAAGGAAATATCATGAGATTAAGGAGTTTTCATGAGATTAGGGAAATAATAATAAAATAATGAGGAACCATGAGGTGTGGGGCCGGTCGGGATCAAGGCATGGCTGGTTGGCCAATAATCACGGCCCCACAATATTTTCCCTAATTTTATATTATTTCCTCGGTGTGAAGGAAACACCATGAAACTGAGGAATTTCCTCAAAACGAAGGATATTTGTTCAAATGAAAGGATTTTCATGAGATCAAGGAAAATAATAAAATATGATAAAATAGAATTTGGGCGTGGGACTGGTCACGGCATGTCTGGCCGGCGGTGAGCCAGTCCCCTAGCGCCTTGACTATTATTTTATTATTTTCTTTCCTATTTGCATAGGTTCATCGTCTCGTCGTATTTTGAAATACTTGTTCGTGTGGTGATTGTTAGTGCATCATCGTTGAGTACACTTACACCATTTTGGTCGGGGCATACTCAAAGGTAGCTCAGATGCCCGTGCGTTGAATATTTATTACTAACCCATGGAATTCTGCTGGGAAGAACCATGAATTAAAGTAACGAAATATTATGAAAATATTGAATATTTTCCCCGGGATTCATTAATGAATCTATTGATTTTGAGAATAATTAATTAATGGCTCTATACTAGCACGATCGTCTAGGGAGCGTTAATTATTAAATTGAGTGATATGAGCTTGTTGAAGTGTCATATTTCTTTCATATAGCCAGGGAAAACATTGTTACATCCTGAATGCGTTATTGCTCTATACTAGCAGGCAAGCTGGCTAGGAGCCGTCTAATCTTTCGATTCTATACAAAAGTAATTACTGAAATTGCTCAGTATTTATGAGATATGCCGTTGCCTCGGGCTGAGAGACTACATATCCATATATACTCTGAGAGACAGTATTCTCATTCAGAGATTCTTGTGGCATGAGCTTTCATGCTTTTCGATAAGAGACATAAGCCTCAATATTCATCTAATTGCTGGATCAGGAATATTTATAATTATGGGTTTACGATTTTAGCCTTTGCTGAAAATCCACCATCTATAGTGGGGTCTCCAGAAATAATTCGGAAGGTTACCTTCCTACCATTCAACGTGTGTAGGATTCTCTCTTCATTCCTACTTGCACACATGTGAGACCCATAAAAAAGCCGTCTTATTAAGTGCAATTATCATAAAATCCTTTTAAGTGAGGCATAAGTCGGGCGAAATGCTTATTGATCGCTCTCAAAAATGCGTTCTCTCATTATGGTGTGGTTATTTCTCACTCAACATTTAAGAATGAGAATATGTTCTTTGGTATTTCTAACTTCTTATTACTAGCATGCGAAACTATATGTCCTTATAGGTCTTTGGATGCTTGGGAAGGCTGGGCAGCTTTGAAGTTGGAGTAGGTTTTGTGGGTATACCTCTCGTAAGCCCTCACGAGAATATAACTCGTCCACTAGGGACACCTAGGGGTTTAAAGGCCTGTTGCACATGCTAAGTGCAACCGTAATCTCGACGACATGGTGTTGTTGTATTTAGATAGTTTGCTCGAGGACTAGCAAAAGCCAAGAGTGGGAGAATTTGTTAAGTGCAAATTTTGCATATATTTAGTGCCGAATCCATGCTAGTAATTGCTTATATTCTTGCAAATTATTGTATATTACGTTTGTTTTTCTCTATTTATGTTTTATTAGGTGAATCATCCAAAAGAAGAGAATTGACGCTTATTTGTGCAATAAAAGAAGTTAGCTAAAAGTGGAGAAGGCAAAAGACCAAGTGGAACTCGTTCAAACCTATGAGTCCTTGATATCATCTCGAAGAGGACGAAAAGACGAAGCTAACGGCGAAAGAATGAAGTCAATCCGACGCCCTATGGAGAAGTTATAGGCGAGACGAGAAGTTGAGCTTGTCGGTTCCTCGGGCGAAGACGAGTATAATGGGAGTGGAGCAGAAACTGAACTGTCAGTCTTGCAAGACTGACAGTTGAAAGCTAAATACTAAGAGCACCTGCTAACTGGATAAGGGGTTGCCGCTATCATCTTCTTCACCATGCAATCACGACCATTTCATGGTTCATGCAGAGGTTAACGGTGACGAGACTTATGAACTTACTGCCATTGCCGTCCTGTTTACGAAGAGATTTTGATGTGACCAATGAAGACGATGGAGGAGCTGTTGGGATGGAATGTAGCAGACTTAGTTGGATAAGGGGCTGCCGCTATCATCTTCTTCACCATGCAATCACGACCATTTCAGGGTTCATGCAGAGGTTAACGGTGACGAGACTTATGAACTTACTGCCATTTCCGTCCTGTTTACGAAGAGATTTTGATGTGACCAATGAAGACGATGGAGGAGCTGTTGGGATGGAATGTAGCAGAGTTGATGACGAACTTTGATGGCAGAGTACGAAGGAGTGGTTGAGTGGCTGTGATGATTGGAGCTGGATTTCGAGTTCAAGTTAGCGCATGGAACTGAAGCCATTGATGATGAAGACTTTGGTTGCAGCCAAGTCGACACATGGAAGAAGAGTTACCGACGATGGTGATAATCGAGCTCAGTAGTGATCAGTGGCATTGTATCTGTTGGTAGGTCGGTCAAGGTCTAGATTAGGAAATCTAGTTGGTTAAAGAAACCAAGTACTTGTGTCCTAAGTATAGCAGCTTAAGAGGTTTGTCTCTTAGAGCTAAGTTAGGAAACCCTATACTTGTAGGAAAGTAATCCTTGTTAAGGAATGTGTCCAGTCCTATTGATGTGTATAAATAGCCATAGAGAGAACTAGAGAAAACACACCAGAACTAGTAAGAGTTCTCTTCTTTTCTGCTTAGGCTTTGTATATTCCAACCTATACGGTGATATATAAAATTGCTTATTCCTTCCCGAGGATTCAACCTCGTTAAATACTTGTTCTTCTTGTGTGTGTGATTGTGTTCTTGGTGATATTGAGATACCTCGTAGTAGTGCAAACCTAACGCTTCCGCAGGCTTTGGCGAAACAATTGGTATCAGAGCAAGGAGACGCTCTTGGATACGGTACTCAATTCCAATTGAAGTGAAGGTATTTTTTTGAAGATTTCTTGAGGTAATTCTCAAAAGGTTCTTGTTTTTATCTATATTTGAACAATGGTTGACGGGGGACGAAGATCCGAAAAATCCTTTAGAGAACATTCTTGAGCCCACAAGTAAAGATAAAGAAACAAAAGAAGAAATACTGCATTCACATAGATCACAACTCAAGGTAGAAAAGTTTACAGGAACCAATAACTTTGGTTTATGGAGAACGGACGTAATGGATGCTCTTGTTCACCTTGATCTAGAAGAAGCTCTAGAAGGTCAGCCAGTGGAGATGTCTGAAAAGCAGTGGAACAAGATGAATAAATTATGTCTTGCTTCGATACGAGGGTGTTTAGCAACTACAGTAAGAGTTAATTATCAGCACGAGACTTCAGCTAAGGATCTGGGGAAAAGCTAGAGAAGGAATACCTTGTGAAGAACGTAGCAAATAGGATACATCTTAAAAGGAATTTGTATCGCTATAACATGAAGAGAGGTGCAACTCTAACCAGAGCACCTAGATTCATATAATAAACTTCTTCTTGCTGAGTTGGTTAACTACGATGAGAAGATCAACGACGAGGAACAAGCTTTGTGCCTGATAAATTCTCTTCCTGAAAAGTATGAACCCGTGATTAAAGCATTAATGCACGGCAAGGACAAGATGACATACGCAGAGGTCACTACAGCATTGCGTAGTGAGGAGTTCAGGAAGATGGATCGTGAAGATCTTGCAAGTGAAGCTAACAATGACTTGCTTCTTGCAAGAGGTCGTTCAACAGACAGGAGAAAGAAGAATGGTGGTTATGGTAAAGGTAGAGGACGTTCTAAGAGTAGGACGCGACTGCAAAAAGATGAGTGTGCTTGGTGCCATGATTTTGGTCATTGGGCTAAAGATTGTACCAAGCGTAAGGCAAGAGAAGGAGATAATAGTAATACCGAGGTGAACATTGCTAAAGGTAATGAAGAATCAGATGATGCTTCTGATTTCTCGCTAACTGTGACACCATCAGCTTGTGCTATTACAGATGGTACATGGGTATTAGATACTGGAGCAACATATCATATATGTCCATATCGTGACTGGTTCTCAAGTTTTGAAGAGCTTGATGGAGAAGTACGTATGGGAAATAATCATACCTGCAGGGTGATTGGGATTGGTAGTGTTCGTATCAAGATGCATGATGGTATGGTTAGAGAGCTGAAGGAGGTAAGATTTGTACCCTTACATAAAGAAGAATCGATTTCACTCGGAACTTTAGAAGCTAAGGGCTATAAGATAGTCGCGAAAATGGTGTTCTAAAGGTAATCTCTGGATCTATGGTAATCATGAAGGGCATACGTCATCATAACTTGTACTACTTGATTGGGAGTACAACAACAGGAGATGTGTCTATTTCTGAACACATCGAGAGTGCAGCTACCGAGAAGACAAAGCTATGGCACATGAGACTTGCACATCCAGGTGAGAAGTCGTTTGCATAGGTTGATTCAACAAGACTTGTTGAAAGGTGCTATTGCCTGCAAGTTAGAATTTTGTGAACATTGTGTTAAGGGCAAGAAAACAAGAACAAGCTTTGGCACAACAATCCACAATACTAGAGGAGTTCCTGACTATGTTCACTAAGATGTTTAGGTCCTTCCAAGAATGCATCATTGGGAGGAAAACATTGGTTTGTGTCGTTCATCAATGACTATTCTAGGAGCGTATGGGTGTACACCATGAGGCATAAGGATGAAGTCCTAGAAATCTTTGTGAGGTGGAAAAAGGCAACCGAGACTCAAACGGCGTAAAGATCAAAGTACTACGTTCGGACAATGGTGGAGAGTACAAGAGTGATCCGTTCTTGCAAGTATGTCGGGATGAGGGGATAAAGAGGCACTTCACAGCTTAAGAAGACACCGCAACAGAATGGGGTAGTTTGAACCATGAATCGTACTTTCTTTGGAGAAGGTACGATGTATGTTATCTAATCTTTGGATTAGGTAAAGCGTTTTGGGTGAGGCGATTACATATGCGTGCTTCCTCATTAATAGGTTGCCATCACCTGCATTAGAAGGTAAAACTCCTATGGAGAAATGGTTTGGTAAACCACCTTATGATTATGACTCAATTCATATCTTTGGTTGTCCCAAGGTGGTATCATGTTAGTGAAAACAAGCTTGATAGCCGTCTTGTAAAAGGAATCTTTGTGGGTATGAAAAGTGGAGTGAAAGGGTTCAAAATTTGGAATCCAGTAGAAAAGAAGATAGTCATGAGTAGAGATGTCACATTTGATGAGATGTCTATGGTAAAGTCTTGGGGTTCTCGGCAGTGGAGAATAGAAGCACCAATACTAATGAGCCTTTGCGAAGAGTGGAGATTGATGCAACTCCACCAATTCCAGTTAAGTCAGATTCTGCTCAGAATACTTCTAAAGACATTGGGTCTTCAAGAGAGGTAACTTTTGAAGTTCCAAATGATAGTGACACTATTGAGGAAGAGGAACAAGAGTCGGGTAGAAGATACGAAGCTACGGTCATGGAGACCATAGCAACCAGCAAACTGAGAAGATCAACCAGAAGCCTGGTTGGATGAATGATTACATTGCTTATGCATTACCAGTTGTTGAAGATGGTACTCCTACTTCCTATTTAGAAGCGATACGCAATGCGTGTAAAGAATGGAAGCAAAGCAATGCAGGACGAGATGGAGTCTCTTGACAAGAATGGCACATGGATTCTTATGAAACTTCCGAACGGTAAGAAGGCCATAGGGTGCAAGTGGGTATATGCTAAGAAAGAAGGATCTTCGGTGAATCAAGTACGCTACAAGGCAAGGTTAGTTGCAAAAGGTTATGCCCAAAGAGAAGGGATTGACTACAATGAGGTGTTCTCTCCCGGTGGTAAAACACTCATCAATCCGTATTTTGTTGGCCTTGGTAGCACAATATGATTTATACCTAGTTCACTTGATGTTAAGACAAACATTCTTACATGGTGATCTAGAAGAGGAGATCTATATGACTCAGCCGAGTGGGTTCAAGGTTGCTGGAAAAGAAGATTGTGTATGTAAACTAAAGAGATCGTTGTACGGGCTGAAGCAGTCTCCAAGACAATGGTACAAGAGATTTGACCAGTTTATGATAGGCCAAACATACACAAGAAGTCACTATGACCATTGTGTATACTTCAAGAAGCTACGTGATGGGTCTTTCATATATTTGCTCTTGTATGTCGATGATACGTTGATTGCATCGAATAACAAGAAAGAGATTGATAACTTGAAGTGCATGTTGTCATCTGAGTTTGAGATGAAAGATCTGGGAGAGGCTAAGAAGATTCTTGGTATGGAGATTCAACGTGACAGAGAAGAAGGGTAAGGTTTGTTTGTCTCGAAGGCATATTTGAAGAAAGTGTTACGAAGTTTGGTGTCTACGAAGGAACTAAATCCGTAAGTACTCCCCTTCTTGCTCATTTTAAGTTGAATGCGCGTATGTCTCCCACTACTAAAGAAGAACGAAAGTATATGGCCCAAGTCCCATATCTCTTTAAGGGCGTTGGTAGCTTGATGTATACGATGGTATGTACAAGGCTCTGGACATTGGCATTATATGCGGTTAGTATGGTCGGCCGTTATATGCATTGTCCTGGTAGGGACATTGGCATCTTGTGAAATGGATTTTAAGGTATCTTTATGGTACAGTTGATGTTGGCTTGGAGTTTGTGAAGGATAGAAGAAACAATCGAGTTATGTGTTGGGTATGTGGATTCGACTATCTTTGGTGATTTGGACAAGAGACGTTCACTACGGGGTATGTATTTACCATAGCGGGAGCACCAGTTAGTTGGAGATCAATATTGCAGTCTCTCTTGTGGCGCTTTCAACTACGTAGGCGGAGTATATGGCGTGTGAGGCATTTAAGGAGGCTATATGGTTACAAGGTTTGCTAGATGACTTAGGAGTTGTGCAAGATCAACCGCCTGTGCATTGTGATAGTCTAAGTGCAATTTATTTGGCTAAGAATCAAGTGCATCATGCTAGAACCAAACATATAGACGTACGGTTTCACTTTTGTGAGAGAAATTCTTGAAGAAGAAGACATTCTACTTGTGAAGATCGATACCAAAGACAATCCAGTGATATGTTGACTAAAGTAGTATCCGGGATCAAGTTTCGACATTGTTCGAAATTGATCCCGTTGATGGGTGAAAATTACTCTATGCAGAATTTGGTAATTTGGGGTGTGGATGAGGAATGAATCTAAACCTTCAACAAATGCACTGCGCGGTGAGTGCTTGTAGATTCGAGAGATCAATCTGTGCAAGTCCGGCCTAAACCAAGAAATGGCGTTCAGACTTGTTTCGGTCACAAAGTGAAGGAGATGGGGTTGATCTTAGGGAGGGAAGCGAAGAAGGTGTTGAGATTGTGAAAGTGTTGGCTTGCTTATGACTTGTGACGAAAAAGTGAGCGAGGCTTACGGTTAATGTAAGGAGGCTCGGATGTTGATTTTCCGTCTCGTCCGAACTTGTGTTGTTACGTCTCTTGTTTGAAATAGGGGCGGAGAACCTATTTATACAAGTCATTGAGCCTCATTCACGTTTCTCGTGGGAAGTGGAGGTAGTGGAATGATGGAGTAGTGGAGTTGTGTGTTGGTGATACACCCACCGGTCTTGCCCACTTCTCCTGTTCATCTCTAACCGTCCATGACTTCGACACGTTCTTGTGATGGCGCGTTGCACGCCGCACGCCGTAAACCGCCGGACCAATACCCCAGTAAGTATCCCCAGTTTGTGACATGATTGATGTTCGGAATGTGCGGATCGTGGATCCACAAAAGATAGCATGTATCTGAATCAATAAGCGCGTTATTCGGAAAGTCGATACTTGTGAAGTATCGTGTGTATTTCATGCAGTGCGCATTGTGGTGTGGTAAGGTGATGGGTAATGACGCCTTACTGACCAATTGACTCCTGACCAGGGTTGTATAACCAAGCTGGTGAAGTTGGACGGATGAGATGAGCCTTGAGACACTCATCTGCGACCGTTAATGAATGTTAGGGTTTTTGAAGAGGTGCGCAAGCATCACTCTCCTTTGGTCGAAACCAAGCATGGGAAGGATTTTGGAGAGGACCGACCATACATGCGTGTTGACGGCATGATGGTGTAGGTGCATGTTTCCGTTCCCTCATGAAAGCGCGATCTGGGCCACTCAATTTGACCGTCAAAGAGGAGTGGTCGAGATTGATTTTGCGATAGAAGTTTGATACCGCAAGAAGCCGCGCGCCACACTCTTTTCCGGCGCGTTTTCCAAGACGACCTAGCTTGGTCGGTCTTGGCCGGTTGGTTTGGCGTGAAGATGGTAGG